>CP080490.1:780000-900000 GCA_020844145.1 Sarcoptes scabiei | reverse complement strand
TCTTTCATATCACAATCTAAGTCGAACCCTGGAAAAAACAGATTGGAACGAGAAAAATGATGATGGAGTGAAAGTTACTACCGATTGTCTAAGGTCTGGTTCGAGAGCAAAATGTGAGATTCTTGAATCTTTTAAAAAATTTGATTCAAATTCTTCAAGAAAAAAAAAATATTTCAAACTAAAAAATTTAAACTCGCCGAATAGATATTTGTTTTGAAAAATCTCAGATCGTTTTGAGGGATAATGATCTCTCTCAATCTCCAAAAAATCGTTTGTTCCTCTTCCGGACCACTGATATCCATCCACTTAATCAATATTAGCTTTCAATCAATAAAAATCGAAGTATTCCTAAGAAAAAAAAACTTCGAGAAAAATTTAATAAATAAGAATGTGGAAGCGAGACCTAGACAGTTTCGGTGCCAGACAGTTGATTTTGTACCGAAACCGCCTCCCTCCCAAAAAAAAAAAAATGAGCCACCGAGAATGAACGAGAAGCGAACCAAGCAATAATAATAATTTTCTTTTTTTTTCACAAGCGTTTCCGATAAATTTTGTCGGATCCAAATCGAAAATCTTGTGAAATTCTAGGGTTTGTGAAATTAAATGTTCTTTATCCATAATCCTTTCATCTCAAACTCGACGACTTTAGGTCTAGATTTTTTTTCCCTCCACAAAAGATAAATTATTATTTATTTTGGTTAGATTTCTTCGGTCTGGGAGTACTACCAGATGCACAGAACGATTTCGTTGATGAGAGAGAGAGAGAGAGAGAGAGACGATGCAATAGGAAATTATTTTGAAATTTGTTTCATTTTTGTGCTGTTTATTTCTTATCTAAGAAGATGTTGCTGTTTAAGAATCTTATTCCACAATAATGTTTTTTAATGAATGAGAAAAATTTCATCACTAATACAAAATCTTTTTCGTAATGAATAGGTTTCAGAATCGCGTCAACGTTCCATAACGAAACTTATTAGCTAGTGAACTTCAAAAAACACTAACACACAGGGAATTATTTTAAGATCTTAGGATTCGATTCGATTCGATTCGATTCGAGAACATTCTCTTTCCGTAACGAAAAGATTCGATGTTCTAGAAACATTTCATTACACTCATTCTTACCTTGATAATTACCTAATTATCGAGAAAATCATAGAGATGATAGAATGCTTGAATGAATTCTTGATTCTCTTCTCATCAACGATCCCATCATCTCATTTCTTTTCGATCTAATTCAATCTGATAAATTATCTTCATTAATTTAGTACCATATCGAATCAAATCGATTGCGGCAATTCAAATCGTTTCGAAATCGTTTCGAACCAAAAGATCAAGATCTAATCATTGATCGATTGATGGAATAATATCATTATCGTTTGGCGGGTGATAAAAAAAAAGCGAGAATTTTATCGAGAAAGAAAAATGATTCATCAAATGAAACTGAAACCAGAACAGCGATCATTAAAAAGAACTGAAGAAATTATGAATGAATCAATGTTGCAGAGAGAACATTTTGATTCTCGTTCCAATCATCTAGGAAGATAGTCTTCGATGTTAGGCAGACAGACGATTCTCATCTGCTCATTAATTGGGAAGTATTTCATCATTTGTCTATCTCTTTTTTTTTTTTTTTTTTGTTCTTCTCATTAGAATCGATGCAATATCTCTCGAGGATCCAGATCAAAAGTGTCAAAGAATCCGATTCCATCCGAATTCAATTCAAAAAATCCGAACTCAGAATAACTCAGATCAAATTCTGGAATCCACAAAAGTGGGGAAAAAAATTGTACAAAAATTGTAATACCTTCTTTAGTATAGAATTTCAATAATATTATCGATATTCTATCGAATATTCGAATAGAATAATATTCGAAGTGAATCAAAATCGTAATGATTCTTGGTGAAAAGAAGAAAATACGATCGAACGAGAAGAGCGAAAAGAGAGAGGAAAGAGTTTCACACAAAGATTTTTATTATAATCACAGACGATATTGGTAGAAGAAATTTTCGTGACAGAAAGGCATCTTCGATCGAGTGTGAGAGAGAGAGAGAGAGAGAGAGCAGTGTAAGATCGATCGCAAGAGATCACTAATGAAAAAACTTTGATGATTTGGTTGATTCTTTGAGAATATCAAAGTTATTTGTTTTTTTTTTTTTTTTTTTTTTTTGTTTGTTATTGTTGGCACCAATTATGGATTGGTGATTCTTGAAACTTGGTGATCAAAAAAAAATTCTCGATTCGAATTTGAGTCGAAAAATAATAGACTAGGTAGACGAATATTAGAGCTAAAACTATTATTATTGTAGATGGAAGATCGTTTTGTGAAGATTTTTATTTTTTTTTTTTTTAATTTTTGAATTTCTTCACCTAATGTCACTTTGCTCAATTATTTTAGCTTTTAGTCTTTTTTTTTTTTTGTTTGCATAGTCTCTTGTAGATAGTTCTATTTTTAAAAAATCTAAAAATCAAAACAAAAGAGAGAGAGAGAGAGAGAGAGAGAGAGAGAGAGAATCCTTGTATCAAACAAGAATTAAATAAAAAAGAAAAAAATAAATAAAAACAAAAAGATTTAGCTGTGATATATGATGTGATATATGATTCGATGTTTTAGGTTTGGCTGTTGTTGTTGTTGTTGTTTAGAGGTTCCCCGATTCTATCGAAACCTTATAGAATATTCTTGTCATCTTCCTCCTTCTCTCTCGCTCTCTCTCCTCAAGGGGTTTTCTCTCTCTCTCTCTCTCTCTCTTACAAATCTTCTTGGAATGAAATGATTGAAACGACAAAAAAAAAAAGAGAAAAACAAAAATATTCAAATCTCTATTAGGTAAAAGAAACACCCAAAGAAGAATTCTTTCTCTTCTGTTCAATGTCAATGGAAGATTATCGAGAATATTCTTGATGAACAAATTGAAATAATGAAAACTGAATAATTTTAAAGCTTGTTCTTGATGTGTGATCGTTTGAATTAAAAATTTTATCCGATTGTTTTTTTTTTCTTTCCCCTTTTCGATTCGTAAAGGTTCGGGGATGTTTCCTCGGTCCTGTTTCGATGAAATCAGTGAATCCAAATGAAAACGAATCAGCGAAAAAAATTTTGGTACCTCAATCACGGAACCTTGGAATTCCTATGTTCCATAGTTTACGATTTCAATCATCGAGAAGAGAATTTCGATCTGAAAGAACAAAGAGAAGAGAGGGGGGGAGAACAAAAGAATCAAAATTTAATTTTGTAGAAAAATTTTTTTTTTTCTTTTTTCGCTTTCCATAACTAAGTAATTTATTCGTTTTTTTTTTGCGCTCCATTTCAAATTGAATTTGAATTGAAATAAATTTTCCACTCTCTCTCTCTCTCGCTCTGTTTGATTGATTCAATTTTGAATTTCATCAAATTTCTTCTAATTCAATTTAATCAAAATAAATAGAAATTCAAATCTCAACCTGTTTCAATATTATTGGAAAATTGGGGAAATAATTTGATCTGAAATTATCCTATCGAAATTTATTGTGTGTTCCAAATGAAAGCAATTTGAATGGATAGGAAGCGAAAGAAGAAGTGCAATTTTATTTCATTTCAATTTTTGTCTACGTTTCAATTCAATGATTTAAAGAATCCAAAAGAAAGAAAGAAAGAAAGAGAAAAAGAAAAAAAAAACAATTATTTTCAATTGCTTTGATTTGTATCGGTGAAAATATCTTAACTTCAAATTCAATGTTCTCTCTCTCTCTATTATCCATCACCATTCTTTTGATGGAATTTTTCTTTTTCCAAGCATTTAAATTAAAAATTTCTAGCTAACCCTAAAAATCGATTACCTCATTTCGCTCGAGATAATCATCATTCATTTTTTTTTTTTTTTCTTTCTTTCACCTCTGTCCTGAAGCATCTCAATGATCATTGATCAATCGAAAACTAGAACGAGATGTTGAGATGTTCGGTTAGATTTCAAACCGATCAACGAATTGAAATTTGATTGATTTTGATAACTCTTCGATTGTTGCAATGACATTTTCTCATCAAAAAAAAAAAAAAAAAAAAAAAAAAAAAAAATAGCTGCCAGTGTGGAGAGTGTAGATATTATTAACATCTCCGAATCCGAATCGCTTCAATAGATCATTGATCTATATCTAGCTATTTGGTTAACGTTAATGGTTAACGTTAGGTTATCATCACTCATCTCCATTACGCTGTCCCATAAAGAGAGAGAGAGAGAGAGAGAGAGAGAGAGTTGAAGAGATTCAATTTGGTTGTTAGATTAGAGCCAGAGCTAGAGAAGAAATTATCGAATCCCTCGAGTACATTATTATTATTATTATTATTTTCATTTTCATTTTTTTTTTTCGCAACGCTAAACTTTCGAATGTATCGTAAACGCTTGAAGCGATTTGAATTGATGGATTCGAAACTAATAAGTTGTAGTGTCATCGTTGTTTGAATTTCGTATTTGCATTTGCAACAACAAAAAAAAAAAAAAAGATCGAGAACGAGATTCAAATCCTTTGAAAACGATGATTCAATCAAAGGTAGAATTTTTTTTTTTTTTTTTTTTTTGTTTTTGAATCTTTTGATGATTTCAATGATTACAAATCTTCTCACTCACTCTCTCTCTCTCTCTTTGGTTTAGAATGAAAGAGTGGGGGGGGGGGAATTCGAATGAATTGATTGAACTCCAAACTTTTCATTCCATTGAGATATCCTAAAGAGTTCTTTTCATCTCTTTAGGCTTACGAAAATCTACAACGAACGATGAATGATTTTTTCTTTTTTTTTTTTCGTTGTTATTTCATTCAATCAATAAACAACACTTTGATATAATCATACTCGAATCACTTCACATCGGAGTCTTTTGTGATTTTTCGTTTCTCTCCATCCAGATTAAATCAAATATTTGAATTAAATGAGATATTTCTCTCTCTCTCTTTTCTCGATAATAAATCAATTTAGAAATGATCGATTCGATTCGATTCGATTGGTCCATAAATAAATAAATGATGAATGATGACGATGATGGTTATATGGTTATATGGTTTGTTTCGGATCAACACTATAACAATCGGATCTTCTTTTTTGAAGATCCAATTTCGAGAGGAGGGAAAAAAATATTTTAAAAAACAAATCCTCATCTAAAGAGAAGATAGATTCGATACGATTACGAATGTCCAAAACTTTTTTTTTTTTTAGCTTCATTCATACCTTACTTAGAGAGAAAAAGGTAGAGAACATTTAAATCATTCCGCAATCTAAAGTTTATTTAATCTATCTATTTTTCTCTCTCTCTCTCTCTCTTTCCGTTTTAGCTGCAACAATTCTTTCAACAATCTTTCTCATCATCCAATGGGATACTTGTTCTTCTAGGTTCTTAATCAAATCCTCTAGCGATATCTAAATCCTAGGATCAATAAATTTCTTGATCTCCACTTAAATACCGATACTTTAAATAAGATTTGAATTGAATGAATTTATTCAATAAGAGAGTTTCAAGAAGAACAACGGCAACTTTTTTTTCAAATGTAATCGAGAGAAAGAGAGAGAGAGAGAGAGAGAGAAATTTTTAGTCATTGATTCAAAGAAGAACGGGAAAAGAATCCTTCTCGTTCTTCGATTATCTACGATGTTCGTGATTGTTTACGCCTTCCGAAAATGATATCGAACAAACGGTTATTGATGGTCGGCGGTCTCAAAAGATTCAAGTGTCATCAACATCAACAACAACAACAACAACAACAACATCATTCGATCGATAATCCTCTTGGGAAAGAAATTTTGCTCATAGCTATCTTACTTTCAACATGTATCATCTTTTTTCCGATTTTAGTTTGCTTCATTTCAACTATGATCATCATCATCATCATCTTCACCATAATCATCATCTCTACATCAACATCTTCGACATCATCGAATTCATAATTCACCTTGTCTGGATGGAATGTTTAACTTCGAAGATAGAGAAGATGAAAAAAGCGATCTCTTTCGATCTTCCATCACAATCGGACCGCAACCAAGAAGGAAGAGATGAAAGATGAGACTCTAGAAATAGAATTTAAAGATTTTCAATCTTGATCAAAACGTAATAGTTTGCATATAATAATTTTACACTCTCCATTCGATGATAATAATAATCTTTTTTTTTCTGGGTATAAAATAAGAGAACATCATCGAATGGAATTATCTCTAGAGAACGAAGTTTTCTTTCTCTTCGAATTTTTTTTTCTATGACCAAACTCTATTCTCTCTCTCTCTCTCTCCATCTCTTGTATGGGAAAATAGAAGAATTATCTGAACGGAAGAGAGTTAGCTTACGTAAAATGGCTGAATAGAAATACTCAAAAGAAAAAAATATCTCCATCAAATCGGCGATTTAAAATCGATGAGCGGAAAAAGAACAGAGATCTTGAATTTTTTAACCAATCTAGATGATCGATAAGTTTTCTCTCGGAATCTCTCCATCGAAAACGGATCGATTGTAGCAATTTGTTTCGATTGTAACATTCGAAAAGACTCGAAGATTTGTTTTGTATGAAAATCCAAATCTTTTGATCCAGTTTACACTGTAATCCTAATCCTCATCATCATCATCATCTTTGATTGTTGAATGAGATCGTTCGATGTTTGGATTTGAAATGAATTCAATGTTCTTCCATCAAACCATTCACTTTCATTGTGTTTGCTAATCATCAACACCACAATCAAAATCACAACATCATTATCGTAATGATGTGGATGATGCTGGAATGGTATTGTTCTTGTTGCATCCATTTTTATTTTTTCGTTTCGTTCCGATATAATAATTTGTTCTCGAAATCAGCTTTTTTCTTTCTTTTTTTGACTCTACAATCTTCAGATCTAGGTAGTGATTGTATGATTATTATGATGATGATGCTGTTGATGATAATGATCCAATTTCATCAATCCATTTCAATGACTATTCCTTTTATTTTCTGATCTGCTCTCTCTCTCTCTCTCTCTCTCTCTCTACGGTGTCCTCATCTCAAAACATTGGTGTGTTTGGTTTGATTTGATCTAAAATCAAAAATTCTTTCAATGATCATCGCGATGATTAGAGTTTTTTTTTTCTTTTTAATACTTTCGACATCGAAAGAAGCAACAACGATAGACACTGATTTGTAACAAAACAATCCCTTCCCTCCCCCTCTTCCCTTCCCATTTCGAATCGGAACCTATTGTTAAGCTAAGCGAAGATTTTGAATTTTATTTTTCTCAAAAAAAAAAAAAAAAAAAAAAAAAAAATCCAGGTCTCTCTCTCTCTCTTAATGGTCTCTTAATTTTTTTTCCATAACCTTTTTGTTTCACTTTTAGATCTTAGCTTCTCTACCTCAGCTCACTCGCTCTCAACCAACAACGAGATTAGATTAGAGATTTTTTTTTTATTCCATTTTAATTATCTCCAATAGAATCATCATCTTCAATTGTTCATTCTCTCGATGATTTTATGGTTCTAAATGGAGTACCAAGAATGTAAAGAGAGAGATAGAGTGAGAGAGAGAGAGAGAGAAAACCTTATTTATTGTTATTTGCTATTTGATTGAAATCTCTTAGATGTGGCAAATGGAGTAGTACTTGAAACAAAAACAGCTAGTTATAGCTCTTTTTTTCTTTTTTTGAATTGTCAAATCAAAAGAACAGCTAAAAAAAAAAATTTAGTAAAAACTCTTTTTTTTTTTCTTCAAGAGATACACGCGGAAAATTTTTTTTTGTGATTTTTTTTCCGATTTTTTTTTATCTGCCACAGTCTTACCTTTTGGCATCGATTATCTGGTTCGTTGATTTTCACTGAACGAATCTAAGTGAATCTCTCGTTTCTTCTTTTTCTTCTTTCGTTTTATTCATTCTCTTTTACTCTGTTTTTTTTTTTATTATTTTTCTCCGAAATAACCAAAAAAAAAAAAAAATATGAGAGCTATGAGATTTTCTCTCTCTCTCTCTCTCTCTCTTAGAAATGTTTAGTTTCAAAATTTTCAACATCAGAACCAAAAAACAAAAAAAAAAAAAAATCTCTTCAAAAAAATTCCCATTCTAAGCGTTGCTTTTTCCAAGCGATTCCTTTCTTCTTTTTCTTCTTCTTCTTCTTTTCCTCTGTGTTTTGATTGCATTCAATCGAATCAATTGTCGATCTCATCAAACATCTAAGATTTTTGTTTTGTGTGAAAGAAAGAAAAAAAAAAAAAAAAAAAAATTCACCAAAGGTAACAACCTCACAATCGTATTAATGATCAGCAGTGAACTTAGAAAAAAAAAATTTTTTTCATCGTTTAGTTGTGATAAAGAGCTAAACAAAAACAAAAAAAAAAATAATAATAATAATAATTTCAAACAAACTTTCGATCCAAAATTATTTTGGATCTTTTGGATAATCTACTCGAAAATAGGTAACCAGATCACTACTTTTTTCTTGACTCAAACGATCCAAAAGTGTAATCAAGTCTAGCAACGAGAAATGGTCGTTTTGTGTTTCGGTAGAGCTTATGAAACTTTGATAATTTGAATCGAAGTTTTTTTTTTTGTGTTTTTTTTTTTTTTTGTTGTTTGTAATCCACTCCAGAATTAATTTTATCTATCGTTAATCAATTGGATTGTTTCGAAGCAAAATTTTTTTAAAATCTAACACCGATTCAAATAGCAAAAGAATTAGCTATTACATACATCAAACATTGCTGAATGAATTGTTTTCTCGATCTCTTCGTAACAGTATTCGAATTTGATCTCTTTGGATTCTCTTCACCCAACACCCAAACAATCATTATATAGCTAGCTTTATTCTATTTTATTTTTTTTTTGATTTAGGTTATGTTAGGTTAGGTTAGGTGCTAGTTTCATCTACTAGGCTCGTAAGCTTCTCGCTGTCATCAATTTGTTCCCATCATCATCGAGCGAGAAGAATCAAGATTCTTTCCTATGCTATATTGTATCTTGAAACTTCACATCTTTTGGAGTAGATCTCTCGAATCGAGATTCTGTTTGCAAGAACAAAAATGTTGAGGGTGGAAGGGGGAGTGGGAAGAACAAAAATAGTTTGAACATTCTCTCTTTCTCTCTATTCCTAACTCTCTCATTCTAATTCTTCTTCTTCTTCTCCATAGCCGATCTACTTTTTTTTCACTGAATCTTTCAAAATTTTTTTTTTTTTTTTGCAATCAAAACGACAAGCAAAACTTTGCATATGGTTGTGTTTTTCTTTTTTTTTGGTTAGGTTTGGAATCATTGCTCTTTGTTTGGCTATAGTAATCGGTGTTTTTTTTTTTTTTGATCTGGTTGTATTTGTTTGCGATTTTGGAAGTGGTTTAACATCACTTTCATTTTCATGAATTGAATCGATGAAGATTATACAGGAAATGTGAAACAAACACACACACACACACACACACACACTCTCTCTCTCTCTCGCTCTCTCTCTTGACGTAATCGATTTGAAAGGGGGAAAAAAAATGTGCTAAAGAATTCTCAAACAAACACCCTCAAATCAAATCGAAACAACAGTGGGAACGTATGATTCGATTCTGGAGTGGATGAGAAAATTTTGATTCTTCGATTTTTTTTTTTTAGTTTGATTACGAAACAAAGGATTAAGAAGAAGAAGAAGAATTTTGATGATTAAATAGTCTTCGATTGATTTCGTAACGTAAAGAATTAATCTTCTAGAAGAACAATTCTAGGATGTGTCAATAATTCCAGTAGAGTAGGTAGATCAAATCGATCAGATTCTTTCGATTCTCTTTTGTGATCTACAATCTCAACTTTTCGATTCTTCTCTTTTTTGTTCGATTCGAATTCTTTTTTAGATACTTTAATTGAATTTTTTTTTTAATTTTTTTTGCTCAATTCTCGACCAGAATCATCGAGTTGATCATCGAGTGAAGAGACATCCCCTCTAGATCAATGCCAATGACATAATGTTTTGGAATCGCCTAAATAATCGAAAGAAGACATCGAAATCGAGAATAGTAATCTTAATGTAAGTTCGAGACGACGATATCGAATCCATAAACAACATCATATTTGAATACGTTTTGGATCGCTATTCTTATCTCGATCGTCATTCCTTTTCCGCTTGAAATTTGATTGTTTTTTTTTTTTGTTTTTGATTCAATCAAAATTGAATCCAATCTAATTTATTTGATTTTTGATAATGATTTAATTTGGATAATTTCGAAAATCGATTTAAATTATCGATCTCTAACTCTGTTCTCTTATTTTATTTCAAGATGCGATAATGTCTTCGTATTTGAAGAATACCAACGATAAAACATCATCACCACCACCACCACCACCGATCGGTTTCATTGATGCGGATGATGATGAAGAGCCTGGAGTATCTAGTGGTGGTCAACCATCGACCAGTGCTAACACTCAAAATACGAAACCTAAGATAAAACTAACTTGGATTGATAAAATTTTTCGCTTTTTCTATAGCAAAGAAGAATTCGAAGCCTATCTGATCGAAAAAGAACTAAAACGAAGAGGTACGAGATTGAATTTTTTGATTCAATTTGATATTAATCAAAATAAATTTGCTTCAAATTTCAATCTAAATCAAAATTTTGGGATTTGGGAACGAATCGTTATGGAATCAAACACAATCGAAGCTAAGCAAGAAAAAGAATCAGCGAGACAACGAGCTTTGAATGAGCAATAGAAAACTAAATGAAACAAATCAAAATCGATCGAAGAATCATTGTGTTATAAATTCTAGGTCAAATATTATGAAACTTCATCATGAAACTTATCTCCATTTCAATCATCATCTGTATATTTTGTTTTTTTTATTTTGATTTTTAAAAATTCATCAATAGTCATTTGAAATCGTCTATTGGAATAAAAAAGAAGAAATATTTCAAATTCATTTAATGAATCGAAATCGAAATTTATGAAAGCGAAACGAGTTGAAAGAATATGGAATTGTTTTAGTCGAAATCCAAATTTTGAAGTGAACGAAGTTTTTATCCGAACGCGTCTCCAATGAAAAAAAAAAGCATTTTGAAATCTCATTCAATCTTCAATCTTGATTCAACTGAGATCGTAAATCTTCAAGATTCTTTGTTCAGATTTCATACGAAGCGATTTGATTCTATTTTTCGATCGGAACGGATTAGTCTCATTATTTGTTCCATTCCATTCCATCGAACAATCGAAACGATTAGATTTCAGAAAGCAAAATTTTCAATCTTCTTATGTTTCCAATCAATCTAACAAGAATTTGATATTAAGTAGGAGGTTTAGAATTTTATCGAATGATTTGTACCGAAGCTCAGCAACATCCGAACAACTTCCGTTCAATAAAGCGTTGCAATTCTATTCGGAAAAATAGAGAAACGAAATTATAATTATTAGATTTGAAATTTAAATTAAATTTTTTTTTTTGTAATTTCATACCTCTATCGATTGGATTCGATATCATCTTCCAACAGTGTTGAATACAATTTGAATTTCAAATTTTGAACTTATAATTCCAATATATTACTCTCCACTCATAGAACATCGAACGAGATGGAAGCAATAAACTTTGAACTTCAAGAAGAAGACTCATAGTGTTATTGATCTTTGTGGGAAAACAAAAATTCTTCAATTTATTGGATTGTACTTATAGGTGTCAGGCATTTTTTTTTTTTTTTTTTTGAGCTTTTTCCTCTAGAAAAACTGATTTCGAGCATCAATGTTAGACCACTTTCGATTGAGCTTCGTATTGAATGAGGAGAAAAAAATGTGAAAAATTTCTACCCCAAACCTAACATTTTTTGATTAGTGAAACGGTAATATTCAATTTGAGAGAGAGAGAGAGAGAGAGAGAGAGCAATGGCTCCGAATGATGATTAGCTATGAATATTTCTCCCGAAACTGATTGTCCGAATCGAATCATTTTTTTTAATTACTACTAATTACATTGCTCTTACTCTTATTTCTCTCTCTCTCTCTCTCTCTTTCTCTAGAGGCAAAGAAATGAGATTTCGAAGGAAATGTAAAGATTCAAATCACATCAATCAGACGATTTCGATGCAATTCATTGAACTCTCGATCAAAGTTCGATGCTAACATCGCATCAGAGAGAGAGAGAGAGAGAGGAAGAAGATGGATTCGTTAGAATTCCAAGTATAACGGGGAGTGAACGATTCTTTTTAGATGAGATTTTCATTCCAAAAAAAAAAAAAAAAAAAAGGATTAAATCTTTCGCCTAAATGAAATATGTGAAGAAGAAGAAGAAGACAAACAAAAAAAAATCCCTTCATTCTGATATAGACAACCAAAAGCAAAAGAATTATTAATCTTTTAATCAATTTTATTCCTGAAGAAGCGAATCCACTACGAATTGATTACGATCGAAGTGAATTAAATCATCAAAAAAACATGTTCGATGACCTTTGCTGTCTATGTCCGTAGAAGTTTGCTAAGCAATCGAATTTCGAAATTCAAATGAATAGTTTCAATCTCTCCAATTTTTTGATCAATTGAAAATTAGATTATAATAAACTACAAAAATAACGAGACGAAGAGTTAAAGATTTTCTACGATCGAATTCGTAGCACAAACAATAGATATTATGGGACGAGTACGAGAGGAAAAAAAAAATGTCAATCAATCTTGTTTTGTTCGAAAAACGATCGAATGATTGGCTTCGGAAGAGAAGAAAAGCAATCAAAAGTTAGAGCTTCTTAAACTCTGCAAAACACAAGACACCAGTTTGGCTCCAATCTCGAAATCACTGCTATTCAATGGGGGAGCTCTTTAACTTAGCCAAAGGTGAATTACCTCAAGTTTGAGAACTTCGATCCATAAGGACATACATTTATGCAATCGAAACTGAAATGGTTCAATTCGATTCGATTCGATTCTTTTTTTTTTTTCATCACTTAATGGATTCATTTTTTTTTTTCGATCGATTTGAAATCCTAATTGAAATGCAAAAATTTTCAAATCCACATCTATTCTCATCTAATCGATCAATCAATCAAGGATTTTTGTGTGATAATGGCTCCGATGAAGATTGAATTTTTTTTTTTTTTCATTCAATCGAATTCGATTCTAATTGACACTGGATCACACTGTTAAGTTAATTGTTTTGGGGACGTTCGAGCGATAATAAGTGAACTGCATTGAGGCATCTTGTTCCAAAGCTCTGTGCTTAATTATTGCTACTTATACAAGCTCCTAAAATATGAAATGGAACCTATGTTGTACAGCAATATAATAATCCACATTCTATCACTTTTGATCGATCCATTCGATCTGATCTAATTATTTAGCTTAGGTTCGTTTATTATTCTTCCTTTATTATCATTTCATCCTTGTATCCAGGTATCTAATTAGTCCATTCTATTGAATAGTTCAATAGAAAAAAAAAATCAAAGGGCAATTCCAAATTCCAATTCTAGAATCCATTTTTTTGTCACGATTTTAGAAATAATTGAAGATAATTTTGAACAAAACGCTCGAAGAAATGCTTTGGAGGACAACAACAAAAAAAAAAATCAGATTAGAGATAGAAAAAGAGAGAAAGAGAAAGTTATGAATTGTTGCCATTCAGATCGATCATTTTTAGATTAATTAATTCATAATTTTGTACTAAGGTATCAGTACGAACTCATTGAGAGATTGATTTGAAACAAAATTAGCTGTTGATATCGCATCAAACATCGACAAATCTACAACAACAACAAACAACAAACAAACAAACAAACAGGTACAAAAAAGTACAAACAAAAACTAAAAGTATCGAAGTTTAGAATTGATTTGAAAATTTTGGCTTGAAGCAAAAACACTGTTCGGATTGAAGACACTTTCTCTTCAATCTCTCCAAGTCTCTCTCTCTCTCTCTCTCTCTCTCTCTCTCTCTCTCTCTCTAATTCACTTCATTTGGTCGAGAGGGATTGAGAGGTATCAATGTGATATCATAAAATAAACATATTTCATTTAACTTTGAAGTATTTCGTAACTTTGAGATTGGTTCTCTCTCTCTCTCTCTCTCTCTCTCTCTCATTCTCTCATTGATTGATTTATTGAATGAATCAGATAATACCGATTCTCTCTCTCTCTCTCTCTTTCTTTCTTTCTTGAAAAAGCTAATCTTAAAAACTGATCGTTGCACATTTGATTCTTTGTTTCGATATCGATACGATAATTCTTGACGATTCGAAACACAAATCACCGATCAATGATTTATGTTTCGAATGCGGCATCAATCAATCAATCTAGATGTGCTAGATGATGAACTGTAAAGATGATCGCTATAGCAAAAAAAAAACGATTCTTTAGTGTAAACTCAATGATTTTGATTTGATTATTCTCGAATCAGAATGGTAAATTGGAAAATTTAAATTTCAATTCAAATTTCATGCAGACGATATAATCTAACTTAATAATTCAATTCATTGTGAGAGAAATGATTTCAGAGAAAAAAAATATTTTTTTTTCTCTATTCTATCGTTTCGAAACCATTCGAAAGTTTTCCAAACGATTCTCATTCTCATCCCTTAATGATGATGATGATGATGATGATTTCTTTTCTAATCTAAGAGAGATCTAAAGTGTTCCATCATATCATCATCATTCGAAGTTTGATCGAAAAAGATGATTAAGCTCTCTCTCTCTCTCTCTCTCTCTCTCTCTTTTGATTCTTCGATAAATCGTTATCATCTTGTTGAAAGAAATCGTTCGTTCGATCGTTTCGTTGTTTCGTAACCCTTTCGAATGGTTCCAATGTAATTATTATCAAATTATCTAAAATATTTCCTCTTACTCTCAAAACAAACCGCAATCAAATCGGCAAAATTTTCAAAGTATGCACCCCCCCCTCTCCAAATGTACATCATCATCATCATTTCTTCAACAACAATAATGATAGTCGATGGTATGTGAATTGTCGATATACTTGATCTATGATGATGATGTCGATAAAGACGACGACGACTACGACTACGACGACGATGATGATGATGATGGCTATCGAAATTTGATCAAAGATACAAACAAACAAAATTTCAAGAATTAGTAGAGAGGAAGAGAGAGAACAAAGTTAAATTCAATTAAATCTTTCACTACCTCTTAAAGATTTGATGTTTGCAAAAAAAAAAAATCGTTTCGTAAATGACACAGCCAATATTTATGTCCATTAAGTTTGATAGTAATTAGTTTTGAAAAATTTAGCTACGAACCTAGAGAGAGAGAGAGAGAGAGAGAATAAGAAAATTTTATTGAGCGCTTATCTGCCAATCGCGATATTTGCGCAAGAGAGAGAGAGAGAGAGAGAGAGAGAGAGAGATATTCTAATGGTTTGAAGCATTTGAATCTAAAGAATGTCTCAAAGAGAATCGATTTTTTCTTAAATTTTATTATTTGTTCCATTCAATCTCATTAATGGCATCCAATAATTGCATTGTCAAATTTATCGAATTAATTTTTTCCGAATAAATTTTGTTTCAATTTATATCCTAATGTTAATATGGCAACAATAGACATCGTCGATGATTTTGAGAGATAGAGGCATCAAGGTGATTGAATTAATTACAGGTTATCGAGATTGTTGACTAATTTATTATCACACACCCTTATTGTTGAGATCAAACAAATTCAGATAGAATTAAGTTTAGGAGAGAAATTTAGCTTCCAAAATTTCGATGCGAAATCGGTTCCACCAAACACACCCACACCCACACAATCAAAGAGTTGGATTTTTCAATCAAAATTTCACACAATTTTTAATCATCGAGTCGCTGAATTGATTGATTGATTTGATTTGATTTGATTACGAAGATTACGAAGCTAAAAGTCCATCATCATCGTGAAGGAAAAAAAAATGGATAAATAGTTCGGAAGTGAGAGACAGGACGGAACTATGAATGTACAATGGCTCAATCATCCACGGACTGAAGAAGTTTGGAGAGGGGTGTGAGCGAAAAAAAATCGCTGAGACAACTATTACTAAAATAAGCAAACGAAATAAGAAAAAAAACCAAAAAAACACTAAACGAAACGGAAGTAAATGAGAAGAAGAAGAAAAAGAAGAAATTCATCGAATCAATCATACAAATCAATTCATTTCAATTTTCGATCCGTTAAAGTAGAGCTTTCGTACATATCCTCAGTGCGATAGTTTTTTTTCTTCTTCCCATAATAAATATGACATTTATATTATCAAGAGAAGCTAAAGAATCGCAAAAATTAGCAATCAAATCAAAAACAAATAAGCTCTCAACAATCTGAGCCAAATCTTATCAGTAAAATGTTAATGAAAATATCGAGGTTAAATTTAGTGTGTTTCAATGTTTCACAATCAAACATACACACACACACACACACACATATGTAGAGTGAGAACATCATCATCATCATTCGAGATCAAATTGAGAACAAAAAAAAACAAAAACAAAAAGCATTGAAAAAGAAGGAAGAAAGAAGAGCTTCGAACTTCCGATTCTAGAATTCCCCCTCCCCTCTCTCTCTCTCTCTATCCTTGAAAAAGAAGAGAAAAAAATTTTTATTAATTTTTTTTTCTTTTCAACAATTGATATAGTTCTGTTTAATGATTCCATTGAAGATTATTATTATTATTATTATTATTGATCGAGTTCAATGTTGAAAAGAAAAAAAAGAAAGGTAGATTTTATTAATTTTTTTTTTTTTAAATGCTATCTTCTACTACTATTATTTGTAGCAAAATGTTTCAATAGATTCAATATCTTAGTGGTCTTTCTGTTGGAACGAATCTCTCTCTCTCTCTCTCTCTCTATGTTCACAAATCATTTCATCTAATAGTGATGGATTTTTGTGTTGCTTCTATTCCAATGTAAATCATAATTAAAGACTTAATTGAAGACTCCCTGATTAAATTTTCTTCAATGAAATCGATGTTAGTGATTATGATTGAAAATCATCGAAGCTTAAAAAGAGAAAGAGAGAGAGAGAGAGAGAGAGATCCGTACATTTTTGAATTAATTAATTGATTGAAGAATTTTTTTTTTTCTTTATAAAAAAAAAAAATAATAATCGATTTGAATAGACTTACCTGTCGGTGCGTGTGTGTGTGTGTGTGTGTTCAAAACACTCAACACCTGGTGAACAATTTACGCCACAGGATTTTTCTTTTTCTCTCTTCTTTTATATAGATTTTTTTTCAAATCGGAAGCGATTCACTGATTGACTTTTTTTTTTGTTTCGTTTTTCGTTGATGAAATTCGTTCTCCGAAAACATTATCGAATAATTCGATCGAAGTAGATAAAGAATCTACAGAGAGGCAGAGAGAGAGAGAGAGAGGGCGAGAGCGAGAAACAAAGCCTTGAAGCTTAATGCTTTGAGATAATCTGACGATGTCATCCCGTAAGGCGGTCTGGTTTGATGATAATTGAGAACGGTAAAGCTGATCAAAGCATAGCTCAAATTATTGAATTAATTTTGATCGATTATTGAAAATTATCTTGAAAATTTTGTTGCCCCCCTTTTTTAGCTTTCACTCTCTCTCTCTCTCTCTCTCTCTCTCTCTCTCTTTCTTTACGTACCGTTTCGAACTTTCTCTCTAGCCATCTCTTTCGCTATCTCTATCGCCGTTTGTTTTTTTTTTAATTTCGTTTTGATTTTCTCCATTGAAAATGAATGCCTTCAGCCATTTTCCATTTGGTTATAGATTTTTTTTTTGGATTTTTTATTCGATTTTTTTTTTTTGAATCTCGCTATGATTTGTCTCTGTTTATTTTTTTTTCTCTCTTCGTCCTCTTTGGAGATCTTTTTTCTTCATCGTTTCGTCTGAAACAGATTGGTTGATTAAATGATCGATTCGATGATTAGACTCTAATGAATGTATGGATGAATGAATGAATGGATGGATCCGAAAGAGTAGGAATATCTTCTTGGAAGGTAAAAGAAAAGCAAGGTAGAGAAAAACAAAAACTAAAGAATAAAGACAAGATGAAATCAAAGAGAGAGAGAGAGAGAGAGAGAGACATCAATGATATTTTCGATGGAATAAAAGATACGCCTAAACAGTTTTTTTTTTCTGTCGAATTGAAAAAGAAGAAAAAAAAAACTTAAATTCTTTCTTTCTCCAATCTTTGTGACAATGACGTTTTAGTGAAACGAAAAAAAAAAAAAAAAAAATACAAAACCAAAATTTAGCGTTAATCTCACTCCGATCTTTAGAGCTCCATCAAGAGCGACTACGAACGAACGAAAGGAAAGGAAAACGAAGAGAACAATTCCGATTTTCATCATCATCGACTAAAGTTTTTGCTATCGAAATTTCTATCAATGAATAGTTTTGAAAAAAAATTTTGGAATTTTTTGGATCATCGAATTTTCTCCAATCTCTCCAAACTTTGTTCTCCAATCTATGTTTTTCTTCTTCTACACTGAATTGCAATTGCTTCGATTAAGATTGTCTCGTTTCCCACTCTTCCTCAACAAGTCTCACCTTTTTTTTTATGACCAGAATTGATTTTTGTTTGATTTGTTTTTTTTTTTTTTTTTTTCGTTAAGAATTATCTCCGTTTTCTATCTCGATTCTCAACATCGATGTAGAGAATCGAATTGAATTCGATTTCGAATCTAATTTCTCTCCCAAACGAAAAGGTTATCTGATTCTCACCAAACTTATTCGTTCGGCGTCATTAATAGATCGGAAATCAAACCTGTATTCGTAGTTCGGTCTATTAGAATTGAATCATTTTGAAATAAATAAAAAAATAAAAAAAAAGTCCTCCACATTAGTTCTTGTTGATTTTTTTTTTCTTCTTTGCTTTCAAACCAATCTCTGGCAATCTTCCATCATCATCATAACCATCATCATCATCAACATTATAATCTTCTTCTTCTTCTTCTTATTCTTCAACTTCAACTTTATCGTTGTTTCTGTTCGGTTCGATTCGATGCTATATCAATAGGTCTGTTCGATTAGATCGAGCCCATTCCTAACTTGAAGCTTTGCTAGTGAACATCTTCGATCTCGAATTTAGATCTTTTTTTTCTATGTATTGGATATTGGATTGAATTCATTCTTGTCGGTCTAAATGTGTTGAAAATGCGTCGATCAATGAAATATCATCTTGATGATCGAATGAAATCATCATCGATTGTCACCGAATCCAATCACAACAATGTTATCACTTCGGACAATTGCGCTGAGAATCAAGATCGAATCAATAACGAGAACTCGACCGCTATGAATAATAGTGAAGATAATCGTAAAGATTCGAATCGATGTATCATAAATTTTCTACTCAATCATACATTTCGATGTTCAAATGTTTCGGATGATAAAAATTTAAATAACGAAATCGATCCAAATGAACAAATGAATCAACAAGATGAGAAGATTAATCGATCAAATAATTTAATCTCGATCAATTCTTTCGACAAGAATAATCTCATTCATCATCATCATCATCATCATCATCAACAGATGCCTTTGAAGACCATCAATAATTCTTTGGCTGTGATGGTTGATTCGGTTTCGTTTCGATACAGAAAAAACATCTCGTTACTTTCCAATGTCTCAATGAACGTACCGAAAGGTTTGTGATGATTTCGATAGAAAATTTTGATCGAAATCAAAATTTAATTAAATTTAAACTAATTTTTTTCACAGGCGAAATTTATTCCCTTCTTGGATCGAACGGTTGCGGTAAAACTACATTATTGAATATTTTATTAGGCCGTATCCGTCCGCATAGCGGTAGTGTCTATATTCTAGGCAAAGAGGTCGGCTATGATCTTAGCCATCAAATAGGCTATATGCCACAAGAACTTGGTCTAAATCCTTTTCTACGCATCAAAGACACCTTCTACTATTTTGCTCATGTCAATCATGTCAAAGATAAAACTTTCATTAAGCAACAAATTCGTAAATATCTAGATATGTTAGATCTGCATGATGCAACGAAAAGAGTTGGTCAATTGAGTGGTGGCCAAAAACGTCTTCTTTCTTTAGGCGTAACTTTGATATACAAGCCAAAAATTTTGTTCTTAGATGAGCCAACTGTAGGCATCGATTCATTGATTCGAAGCAAAATTTGGACTCATCTTCGACAACTTTGCTATTACAATCGTAGGTTATCATTTTTTTTTTTTGATTATTCTATCGATAATCTATATGAATTTTTCTAATTAACTAACTTCGATATGGACAGAGACCACAGTGGTGATCACAACCCATTATATTGATGAAGCTAAACAATCTGATTTGGTTGGATTCTTGCATGAAGGTCGAATGCTGGCGGAAGAATCGCCCGATGTTCTTATGCGTCTTTTGAGTTGTAAAACATTGGAACAAGTATTCCTTAAACTATGCTATCAAAATATGAACAAATCGGATGCTAGCGAAGACCATCGAAATGATCTTAAAAATCTTGATAGTAATCTCACAACAATGATCGTTGATACAGATCTTCTCTATAGATACTCTGCAAGCAACAATTATAAACTTAAATGTGATGGACAAAAACAATTATCAGATTCGAATAATAACAATGGAACATATCCGAATCAATACCCTATGGACCACAATGATGATCTTTTCGATTGCAATAAAACATTGAACGTTGGAAAAACTTTCCACTCTCCAATAACATCACCTTCTTCGTTGATGATCGATGATGATCGAAGCGATTGTCATAATCGCTTCCTACACTGGGACCATATCAAAGCACTCACATCGCGTGAATGGTTCTTCTTTCGTCACAATCTATGGCTGTTCGCTTTCTACATTCTTCTTCCATTGTTGACTGTTTTCTTGTTCGATTCAAGCTATGGTCGTACACCACAGAACGTTCCGATCGCGATCTATAATGGAGATCAAAGTGAGATAAGTCCACAGCTATCCGATGTTTTCATTGATGAGTTCAACAACAGTATGGTACGATTGAATAGCTATGAGACCGAACAAGATGCGGTTCGTTCAGTCGAACTTGGCCGTAATGTGATTGCGATTTCTTTTCGAAAAAATTTCTCCACAGCGATCATCGAAAGATACTATAAATTCCATCAATTCAAACCGACCGATATCATTGATCATGGTGATGGTTCGATGTTTCTCTACATCGATCATTCTAGCTTGCTCAACGTTCGTTACGTTAATCGTTCGATTCTGTTATCATTCCAACGGATGGTCGAGAAGCTTGGAAAATTGCGTGGCCTCAATCCGATGATATTTTCATTGCCGATCGAGAAAAAAGAATACGTTTACGGTGTTCTAGAGCCACATTTTCAAGATCTCTTTCTACCTGGCATCATTGTTTTGACTTTGTTAGCAATGAATTCAGTCAAATCGACATTCGAAATAATCTATCTCTATTCGAATGGCTGTCTTAAGCGAGACATCAATCAAGGCGTCAGACCGATCGAAATGATGTTGACGTTCGTGTTCGGCTCGATGGCATCAATGTTTTGGCAAACATTAATCACAATGTTCTTCACCTTCTACATCATCGGTGTTCCAATGGATGGGGATTTTTTCTCCGCAGTGATTTTAGTCTACTTGACAGCCAGTCAAGGACTTTTCATGGGAATTCTGTTATCGGTGATCTTTCCAGACCAAGTCATCGCGATGGTAATTTTTGCAATTTTTAAATTTTTTTCATAAACATTGAATGTTTTCAATTTTTCTCCCATTTTAGATTCTCTGTTTCACAATCCTTGTGGTAATGTTTTTAACATCGGGAACACTTTGGCCTCTGGAAGGGATGCCAATGCTTATGCAACGCTTGTTTATGTTGAATCCAATCGTTCTACCAGTCCGATCGTTTCGTTTCATAATGCTAAGAGGCTGGTCCGCTATGCGATTATCCGTTCTCGTCGGATATCTTATCAGCATCGGAACCTCTTTCGTTCTGTTTATTTTGGCATCGATTCTATTCCATATCTTCAATATCAAACTCAATTAGAGCAATCAATTAATATTATGAAGCATTTTCGATAGCAAAAAAAAAAAAAATGTTTCAAAAACAAATTTAGTGTAGCTAATTCATTATTTCAATGTTTTAATTCATTTGATTTCAATCTATATTCACAATCCAAATCATTTCGCATTCGATTGTCAAAAAAGCTTTGAGAAAAGCTTTGTAACAAGAAAGAATTTTGAATCAATCTAGATCACTCAATCATTAGCTCATTCGTAGTTTGAATTGTGGTTTTAGCATTTGTTGTAAAGCTCGTAATGTGAATCTGCTCAAATGAATCGAATAAAAATTTAGTATAAAATTGTAGTGATCGAATATCCCTAAACAAAGTAATCGGAACAAACCTTGGAATCAAACAGATCACTGGAAGTAGTATCATAACCGGAAAAAATTTCGGTTGAAATATGACATTCTGCTAAGATTGAAACGAAGAAAAAGTTGGGAAAAAATACATATTCAGTTAAAATTCATTTAAATTTTTGAGTTTTTTTTTCAAAATTCGATAAATTTTGAAGAAATAATCATCAGACAGACCATAAGAATTTTGTAGTTTCTTCCCCCAAGAATCGAAAGCATAGAGTTGGAATAATTGAAATCTAAGAACATAGCTGATGTGATGAAGAAACCGAGTGAGATGAAAATCGATAAAACAAAAAAATCATTCCAATATTTTGTTTCGATCGAGATCTGTAATAGATTCGTAATGATTATCACAACGATAATGATCAAACCGAATTCATGCAAGCCGATCGATGAATCCGTATAGAAATAGAAGCAGAGAAAGAAGATAATAAAGCTTTGATAGATTGAATCCAAAAGATTCACCCAAAACGATCGATCAGTGTAGACTAAAGATTTTCGTCCTCTTTCATATAGTTCTGGATATTCGATAAAAGTCGTTTCATAATTATCTTTCTCGAGAATGCCTCGAACGATCGCAGGCAACGTTGTATAGAAGATATTGACAGCCATCAAATAGACATCATCGAGAAGAGAGGATCCACTGAATCCGCAAAGAAATTGATAGAAGAACAAAACAAACACAACCATAGTGTTTTTGTAGAAAAAATATAGAATAGTACTAGCAAGACGATTGTAGCAAAGATTTCCGTGTACCAAAATTAATCGTTCTAGAAAATGAAATTTTGGTATGGCAAAATCCGATGCCATCGCTGCTTGAGATCCTTCTAGGCCATGGATTCCGATTCCTACATGTGCCGTCTGTATCATTGAAACATCGTTAGCTCCATCGCCTCATTAAAAAAAAAAAAAAGAAAGAAAGAAAGAATGCGATAATTAAATCAGATCTTTGAGAAAGAAGAAGAAGAAGAACTCTATAAGCTCACCAACAGCAACAGTCATCATATTCATACGATTTTTGACACATTTCACAACGAAAGATTTTTGTGACGGTGTCGTACGACAACACAGAACGGAACCACAATGTTTTGTTAACAAAATAAAATTAGCTAGATTCTCTTTTTGTAGAACAAAATTCAACGATGGTCCATCGATAACCAAACCGAAATGTTTACGATTCACCGATTGTTCACCAAGATTCGATTCAAGCTGATGATGTTGTTGGTGTTGAGGTTCTTTGTTGAGAAAATCATAGATTTTTTTCAAAACTCTCGACAATCTAGAAAATCTTCTTGTAGAATCATTCGATGTGCTTTGCTCAATCGAAATGCTCATTTGCTCTCTGGAATAGTTTCGAATCGTTTCCAATTTATTCAACAGCTCCATTCGAGCAGTTTTACGTGATTTGACGTTGGCATAATTGATTCGTAACAAATTCATCTCGGAATTGAACAGTGAACATGATTTTGCAATACTTATCGCAGTCTCCATATTGTCGCCAGTCAAAACCCAAATAGTTATGCCAGCTTTTCGTAGTGATAGTATAACATCAGGTACTCGTTCTTGGAGTCGATCTTCGATAGCTGTAGCTCCTAGTAATTCTAAATTAGATTCGATTGAATTGTATAAGCGATTAAGAAATTTTTCTCGCTTCTCTGGATAATCCGATCTCTCTAGTTCGGTGATGTATTTATCGAATTCACGTTTGGTTAGAATTCGTTTCGCGACACACAATCCACGAAGACCTTTGGTACTATATTGATGTAGATGATGTTTGATCATTGTCAATTCTTCTTTTTTTCGAGAATCTGTTTCGTAATCTGATGATAATCGTTCCAATATAGTCATATCTGAACCTTTTGAATAGAGTATGATTTGTGATGTGAAGGGACATTGAACAATGATTGACATTCGTTTTCGAATAGAATTAAATGGTATTAAATCTAAGATTTTGAATTTAACGGTGGTACCATCAGGCAGTTTAACGTCGACACAATTTTTTGTCCTTTTCTTTAAACGAATTTGATATTGAAAAGTAGCTCTCACAAGGGCAACCTCATCCGGACTTTCCGATTCGATATTTGGTCCAAAATTTTTAGCTTTTTTTGATGATTTTTCGATCGATTTACGACTCAAACTATGAAACATTTGAAAGAAATCGAATGAATGTGTTCTGCGTTCGGATGGTACTAAAGATTTTTCCAAATTAAATGGTGTGATTGAATTTCTACCATCCTCATCTTCTTCATCATCATTGTTTAGATCGAAATTGGAACAAGATGCTGTGTTACAGAATGTTAGCACCATAAAAAAATCATGAATAGCTTGCTCTTCTTCATTCAGAATCAATTTCTTCTCGATGGACCATTTTTGATATTTGTTAGTAATCCTATCAATCTTTTCTTTCAATTTTGGATTCACTTTGATCTCAGAATTTCGTCGCATCGAATCCACTGTTTCGTTGCAAAACATCAAAGAATTTATGAATCGAATCAATTCATTCAAAGAGAAAAATCAGTGATGCATTACTCACCTGAAGTTGTTTCATGCTCGTAATTGATGCCTTTGATTGAACAGCATCGAAATTCCATCACATTCTCGGTTAAAGTTCCAGTTTTATCACAGAACATATATTCAATTTGTCCAAGATCTTCGGTGATGTTCCAAGCACGACATTCGCAACGTTTCAAACTGTTCGGATCGATGAGATCAACATCACGATTGATGATATAAACTTGACCAAGTTTTATCATCTCGATACAGACATACAATGAGATCGGTATGATCATTTGATAGAGAATCAAAAATGTTGAGAATGATCGTAATGGCCATAGAAAATCTAACGCATCGACTGGATTTTCATCGTTGGTGTACGGAACCAAACGATTCGAAACGGTAAATTGTTCTAGCCATAGATATTTGCCTACGAAACAGATTATGCACATTATGATCAAGATCACAACACACATGATTATATCTCTGTTCATCATTCTCTCCAAACGACTACGTTTGTGTCGAGGTCCTTTATTATTAAGCATTGCTTTAGTCTCATGTCCAGCATAGATTACTAAACCTTCAACACAAGTGGTATTCTTCAATCGACAATCTCTAAGCAATAGATTATCTTTATTGATCGGAACCCTTTTCCGATTATCATTGGAATAGATTATTGATCCTTGAAATTTATGCAATTTCATATTAGGCTTCTCACATTCGACAACAAAATTAAAATCGATATCTTCGATCTTTTCATTAGGCTTAGCGAAATCTGATACCACAAATCTTGGCTTGAGATTATTCTCTCCATCTAAATTCGAAGTTTCAACGTAACAAGTTCCATAATCATCCGATTCGGCCGATTGAGCTCTTAGAAGAAGAATATCTGCCGGTACGATTTCATTGCAATTGAGATGAATAAGATCACCAACTTCAAGCTTGCTCCATTTGGTTCGGATAAAACATTTCGATTTCCTTTGATAAATGAATGAATAAATAGACAGATTAAATTGAAATCCATGTCAAGGATTATGGGACGGTTGAAAGAGAGACGAACGAAAAATTTAAATCAATTCACAATCATCGAACACAATCTTATGGTATTACTTATCATAACGTCGACAAGTAGCATTGTTCACACGTTTATCGGACGAATGTCTTCGTCTATCTTCAAAGAGATCTTTGATCGCGGTCACCGATAGAACAAAAATCAATGGCATTGATTGAACTTCTCGAACAAACACCTCCATTTCTATCCAAAAAAAAAGCAAAAAAAAAAAAAAACAAAAAAAAAAGTGAGAATCATAAAAAAAAGATCATCGAGAAGATCTAATCTTCGAAAGATACCTGGAAGCCAATTAAGAATCTGTATGAGAAGAAAATAGAGATTAGCGAAACGATAGAATTGTTCGAAAAGATTTTTCGGCAAAAACGTAAGCCAAGTGTATTTGGAGGTATGAATCTTATTGTTACGATATTGTCCATTTGGATGATGTTTTGAGCGGCGACCGATCGAATCCGAAACGATTAGATTCGGTGTGACAATACGAAGATTTTTTGGCATTCTATCTTTCTCTCTCTCTCTCTTAGAGCTCTTCTTTTTGTTGAATTTTTTTTTTTTTTTGGTAATTCTTGGCTTCTAGAGAGTATTCAGAAACTTGCTTTGCTCAATCAAAAAAAAGAAATCAATTTGATCCAGATTTCCCCCTCCTCTCGCTCTTCGCAAGCATCCAAGCTTTTTTGGTAATCAAATGAATTGTTCGAAATTCGAATATTTTCATTTTTTTTTTTTTTTGGTTTTTTTGTTGTTTTTCGATCGTTTTCTTTTCGCTGGTTTTTGTCCATTCGATTTACGTAATATACACACTTTCTCTCTCTCTCTCTCTCTCTCTCTCTCTCTCTCTCTCTCTCTTTCTTTAGGAAACGGGAACATAATCGCGATTAAAAGATCTTGGTTACGCTCGAATAATCGGACTCATTTGATAATCAAGGACAGTTGATTTTATTGGTGATAGAGTTTCAGTCCAAAATTTAAAATGGAAATAAAAACTTTATGAGAAGAAGAAGAAAAAAAACAAATCTAATCTTTCAAGATTTGATATGAACAAAACATCATCAAAAAAAAAAAAAAAAAATAGATTTATTTTTAATCGTATTGGTGATTGTTACACGATTTTATTGCTTCTCTATCTCATTTGATTTCGATTCGATTTCGGTTTCAAGCTGTCCGAAGATTTATTCAAAAAAAAAAAAAAAAAAAAAATACTTTGAAGATTTGAGATTATATAATACTGACCGGATGATCACAAGGACAATTTCGATGATTAAATTCGATTCACACACACACACACACAAACAAAGACTTTGGGTCAATGTTATACACGCCTACCAACCAAGAAGACATATTTTTTCTTTCGGTGGACTTTTTTTTTTGCTATAAAAATGGCTTCAATAAATCTTTTTTGCTTTCAAATCATTCACTGCAAACAAATCGATTCAGCTTAGATTGAAATCATAAATTTTTGCTTCGAATTGTTTGAGTTTTTGCTGTTTTTTTTCTTCTTGGACCATTCGAAAATCTTAATACTTTTGAAACAAAAATCAACAAAAGATGTCTTCAAATCAAGTAAGAGTTCGATATCCGATGTTCTTGTTGTTGTAGAATTTTGTTATCTCATTCTAATGAATCGAAATTATCATTCTCATCAAATGGCAAGCAGATTATGCGAACACTAAGAATCGTATTCTTGATGATCTGTTCGTTAATTTTTCTTCAATCCATTCTTTCCTCCTTATCGTTTGTGAGCGCAACCGGTTATGGTCTTGGTTATCGAAGAATTTTCTATCCGTACTGGGGTTACGGTTATCCATATTGGGGAGGCTATGGAATTGGATATGGATATGGATATCCATTCTATGGTGGTGGATTCTATGGATAAAATTCTAACCATTCGAGCAAATGTGGATAATATTATCGATAATCATCAAGCAATGTTGAATATTTATTTGATGTTATTGAGGTTCGTTCGATAATTCACTTTGGGGCATATTGATGATCACAGTCAACAATGGTGACTCTTCTTTCTCATGTGAAATATAGATCTGAAATTAAATGAAAATAATAATAAAAATTATTATTTATCAAGAGATTTTTTTATGAAAAAATAAAAAAAATTAAAATTCTCTCTAATCAATTTTCAGAATTTCAGAACAAAAATCGATGCATAAAAATTGAAATTTTTTTTTTTTTCGTTATTCTATTCCATTCTCTTCGAAGGTGAAGGTTTAGACTTTTTTTTTTTTTTTTTTTTTTAAGTTTACCTTAACCGTATCGGCTACATTCAGCTCACTGATACATTTGAAATGATTTTGAAACTTATAGATAAGATTCGGTACCAAACAACCGATTTCTATCGTATTCATTTTGGTTTGATAGATTCGACGATCGTAATCGAAAATCATCAACAAATTTCGTAGATAATTGTCAACATTATTGTTTTGTAATTCCATTTGAATTTGAAACACCGGACCAAGACCGATGACTTTGGCCGAAAGTTTAAGATAATCTAGATTACGAAACGAGATCGGATTTAAGCTCGATTTGAATGCTTTCGCATAGGTTTTGTATGTGTTCAATTTCAATCGTAATAGTTCTTGTTCGAATGTTTTATGTATAGCTTGAAGTGAGATGATAGTTTGAAGTGAGATGAGATCGAGAAAAAAAAAAAAAGATCAAATTAGATCCCAAATTCGTTGAAGAAGATTGAAACTTTTACTTAGAAATTGTTCTCGTTCTCTCATTGTTTGATCTACGAATAGTTTGGTTTTTTTTGGTATGATCAATTTAGTTGGATTTAAAAATTTCTCCTCTTTAAGCTCTTGAAACGTTGCTTTTCGTTTCAAGATCTTCACAATCAATGAACCATTCTTGGTGATCATCACCAATGTATTATCTTCACGTCCGTATCGGCCAAATTTCATTGCAACCACAATATCATTGATGCTTAGAACATCGACACATTTTCGATCCTTTCATCGGAAAAAAGAAAAAAAAAATTCAAAACCAATTCTTCTATCTTGAATCGAATGTTTGATCGAAATTGTACAATGTCTAAAGCTTACATTATAAAATCGGATAGTTTTGTTAGTTAAAGCTACAGCCAATAGATTGAGTCCTTGCCGTTCCAATGCGATCTCTTCCATCACAGTGATTTTCGATGGCTGTTTCTGGTTCCAAATTCGATTCCCTTTATTCGTATAGATACTCAACGTTCCATCCATTGTACCGATGTAGATATTGTTGTTGCTCATACGAATCAATCCGACTGGTTGTGAATTGAGCTGAATACAAAGACGTCCAACGGTATAGCCACGTTTGATTAGATAGACGTGAGCATCACGGCAAGCGAAAAGTAATTTATATTCGACATCGAATAAACCATTAGTTTGAATGAAAACTGGTACGCTTGGAAGATTTGCGGTGGCAAGAATCGTAAACGCTTCGATCTCTAAGATCAAGACGGTTCGATTCTCGGTACCCAACACTAAACACGATGCTGAGTTCGTATCGGAAACGGTTTTCTTCAACAACGCCATACAAGTGATTACATCCAATTTTTTCAACTCTTCACTTCTATAATGTTCGGCGAATTCGTTTCGCAATTCTAATGGTAGATTCAAAAACGTTAAGGTTCTTGTTTTGGAATCGATCAGAAATCAAAGCGGCCATTAAAAATCAATCGAAATCAAACAAACCTTGAAGTCAAAGGATTGATACCGATTTCTGAGCGAAGATTATTCAAAATCTCAAACAAAGCATCCGAATCGATTTTTTTCTCATCGAATCGATTCCAAACATCCGATTCTATTTGATTAGTTTTTAACGGTGGCAACGAGAACTTATAGAATGGTTTCATATTGCGATAGACATAAAGGAATGAGCTTGAAGCAACAATCACCGAGGAAGTGAGTTCTGGTGTATCGTTATAGACTGTTACGATACCACACGGAATATCGACTAGAAGATGTTCCGATTGTAGATTTGTTCCATGAAAAACTTTCAATTTCGATGATTTCTGTTCCAAAGCAATATCACCGATCAGAAGGCTATAATCGCCGTTGTGATTCAAATTAGCCAACGAAATATTCGATGAGATCGTATAGATCGATGCATCTGGATCGTAACTGGCTAGAAGCCATTTTTCAATGTTTTTCTCGCTAGAGTTATCATCGATTTTTGATTGATTCGAATTGGATTGTTTCGAAATTCGATTCATTCGGATCGATTGATGGGAATTTTTCGAACTTCTCGATAAACTCGATGGCTTACTGACTCAATGAAATTGAATCAATAGAATTAGAAATCGAAGAAAATCTTTGATAGATCTAGATACCTGGTTTCGTTGTTCAAACCCATCTTGCTGAAATGAATCCTTCGAAAATTGTTCGATTCTCATAAATCATCCAGAATCGATCAATGGAAAAGTTTTCAGCTAAGAATTTCTAAATTTCCATTCCATTTGCATAGAATCATTCTGAACGGATCTGAAACGAAAACGGTTACCATAGTAATTCAATTCGTTGTGGATCGATCCGAATAAGAGAAAGAGAGAGAAATCAAGAACAGAAGTGAAGTGAAGTAAAATTTTTCCTCGTATCTCGTCTGATCATTTCATCAACAATCAATCGTCTATTCAAAAGCGATACGATTATAAGTGGCAATGTTTAGATATAAATTAATAAGAGTGAAAAATTTTCCCTACACATTGTTCGATTGTGTTTGATGGTTTTCCAAAAAAAAAAAAAAAAATTCAAAAAGAAAGAGTAAGAGAGAGAGAGAGAGAGAGATGTTATTTTTTCCTCTTCTAATTTTGAGAAAAAAAAACAAATAAAAGAACAAACAATTGCGTTAAGGTTAGGTTTTAAACATACGAAATCTTCATTGATCGTTTCGAAGAAAGTAGCTTCTCTCAATCTTTCAATCTTTTCGATAGCTAAATGAGAAAGAAGCAGAATTTTTCCTTTGATTCTGTTTCAAAGTATTTTAAACAGAGACACCAAAAAAGCTTCTTTGATTGCGGCTCTTCAAATTGAATCCAGAATCAACCAGTTTAGCAATCTATGAATGAAGACAGAGAGAGGGAGAGAGAGAGAGAGAGAGAGAAATAGAAAGAAAATCGCATAATAATCATTGAAATTCCATCGAAACTTTGATTTCACAACAGGAGATGAAAAAAAAACAAGCAAAAAAAAATTTTCTAATTAAAAAACTAAGAAAGCTTAGAAAAAACTCGTAAATTTTCCAAATTGGTGGAAGCCGACAAGGTCGTTAGTTTGGATGCCCATAACGATCGCAACAACTTTGAATGAAATCGAAATCGAAACGATATTGCCTTTCGCTAAGGGTAAGAGATTTTGGTCCGAACCAAATGGAGATTAGTTTCAATCCACAATGAACCGGAAGTTTCTCTCTCTTTCGATGATCCAAATTTGAATAAAGAAATAGACTCGAAGTTAATGAAAACACACCGCTTGATCTTGAAATTTTTGATTAAATTATCCACATTTGATTTCCATTGAAGATGATATGATCTTCATGATCATATCATGATGATCATGAAGATGATGATGATGATGATGAATTTGATTGCAATCCATCACACACCATCTCAATCCATCAATTCGTCTAGCTAGCTTGAGGCAAATAAACTTGATCTTGATTCAAAAGTTCTAGATTTCTTCCTCTCTCTTTCTCTATCTCTTCGTTTGTTGTTCCAATTCAACCCTTTTCAATAATGTTTCCTTGTTTTTATTTTTGTTTGTTTTTAAAATTTCTAGTTAGAAAAAATTCAAAGAGAGAGAGAGAGAGATATGATTCGTATGGAAATGATACGAAAGAAATGGGAACATTTCTATCACACTCGATCGAAATCCCCATCATTATCGGCTTTAATGATAATGAAAAACAGATAACCTCACAATCAACATCGATCAATCAATTTGGATTTGTTCATTTTTTTTTCGCACTGCTTTGTTTACGACGACAATATTTTGAAACATACGATTAGAGTTCCAAACGGAACAGATAGAAAAGATTGAAAATGAAATCAACAAGAACGAGAGAGAGAGAGAGAGAGAGATATTATCATTGCAACCACTATCAACACCGCCATCGAAGTTGTTTTTTTATTTTAATTATTTTGAAAAACTAAAACACATCAAGAGACAGAGAGATAACACGAGAGATCGAATGTTTCCATCGAAGCATTTGTTTCATTCCATATCTCTCTCTCTCTCTCTTTCTTAGTAATTAGCTTTGGATCATTGGAGAAGGTAAATTTTCGACGAGCGCAATACTTTTGGATGATTGATCCAAATCTATGGTCTAGATCTTGAAGGTGTTCTGAACGATCAATATCTCTCATCTTTGTGTCATCTAGGCTCCAGTCTCTTGGTATCAAGAATCGAATATAGTTCACTCTAGAAACATCACTCTTTCGTTGCCAATCTTTTGAAAATTTTAGGATAATTAAAATTATATGGCTCAGGCCTTGGATTTTTGCTTCTAATTACTTTTTTTAGTTTTTGTTTCAAAAATTGATTATGCACACACACATTCATGCACACTTTCCTCAGTCCTTCGTTCGCTCTCTCTCTCTCTCTCTTTCTAAGTTTGTGTTTTAAGCTTTTCTAAAACGTATGGTTTCATTTCAGATAATTTTGCCAAATTTTTGTGCTTTTTGTTTTCAATTCAAATCAGTCGACAAATAATTTTGAAATCTAATCTAATTGATTTTGGTATAGAGGTATTTTTTTCTTCTCTTATTTTTGAAACCAATCCTAAATTACTGAGATAAGCTAATGATGCGATTTATTCCGAAAACATTCTTTTATGACCCTAGGTCCTAATGGAATTCATCGAATCGAAGAAGATTGAATTGAAACTCAACGAAAACGAAAAAAAAAAGAAAGAAAGATTATTGTGGCTGTGGATAAAGTTTAGATATCATTTCAGTCTAGAGAGATGTCCTAGGTCTATCGTTCGATCCAAACTCTCTCTCTCTCTCTCTCTCTCTCTCTCTCTCTCTTTGTCTCGATTGTCAGATTGATTAAGATTAATAAAGAAGCAATGATATGCTCTCAATAGATAGGAAAAACACTTGCGTTTGCTTCAAGTGAAGAACAAAAGAGGTGTGATGTGAATGAAAAAGGGAATGCGTTTTTTTTTCCTCAAACAAAAAAATCTATTTTTCTATTTACTTTTTGTCGAAAAAAAAAATTTTTTTTCATTTCGTTTCTCTATTATTTTCTCACAAATAATCTCTCTCTCTCTCTCTCTCTCTCTTTCTCGCCATCTTTACCTGTATCGTAGCGAAACGGCTAATAATATAATTACGAACTTTTAGTTGTTAGATAAGAAGAAGAAAAGTATAAAATTTTTTGACAAAATTTTTCCACCACCACCACCATCACCATCACCATCACCTTCATCATCACCGATGCCTCCATTACTATGTTGTTTGTGATCATAGTGTTTGCAAGGTAAGAGAATTTTTTCTGTTTTCTCCATTTTTTTTTTATATATATCTTCTCTGTCAACAAAATGAAAAACAGAAAAACTTCATAGAGAGAGAAAAAAAAAACGATCCAAATCATCGAAAGCGAAATGTTTGAAGCGAATGATGGAGAAGTTTCAAATTTTCCCATGTGGGTGTGTCCGCAGCGATAAACGATACCATAACTATGCGAACACTATTGGTATTTTGAGATTTGTTCAATGTTCAATTTCGATTTGGGGAGAAAAAAATTGAACAAAAAAAAAAAAAAAAGAAAAGAAAAACGCCTAATGTTTGTGCAATCAAGAGAATGAGAATCAAGAGTGAAAATATCTCTTTGGCTACAAGAGAGATTCTTCTCAAAATTTTTACCTTTTTTTCCCCCAAATCGAAACACTGAGAAGTGAAACAAATCAATATCTTCTTTCACTATTCTTTCACTAATTGAAATAATCAATTAAAGTAATGAAAAAAAAAAAAATCATCAAAATAAATTTCGATCACTTCGATTTCATCATAATCATCGAACGATCGAATCATTCTTCATTACCAAAAAAAAAAACACTAATCAACAGGTAATATAATCAAGGTGTTTTTTTTATTTCGTTCGATTCCATTGAACACCTGAGAGAGAGAGAGAGAGAGAGAGAGAGAGAGAGAGAGAGAGAGAGAGAGAGAGAGATTGAAGAATCGTATGATCAGTAGGCGTGTTTGAGCTAATGTTTCAATTGTGTTTTTTTTTTCGTAAATTCAATTCTTAAATGAGCATCGAAAAAAAAAATAGTGGAAAATTTTTCTCCAGACAATCATCAAAGAGAGGGTTGTTCCAACCTCCAACTGCTTCCCTCAAACATCACCGGTTGTTTGTGTTTGTGTTTGTGTTAGTGTTGAAGATCAGCAATCCGGTTCTAGTAATTAATAAATCAATCATCTCCTTTTTTTTTATTTGCATTTTTCGATGAAATCTCTTCTCTTCCCATCTCTACTCTCATAGAGAGATTGGTCAAAAAAAAAAAAATAGCCAAAAAAAATCCCAAATCTTCTTCAATCGAATTGTGATGTGCAAACACCTAAACCGAGAGAGAGAGAGAGAGAGAGAGAGAGAGAGAGAGAGAGAGAGAGAGAGAGAGAGAGAGAGAGAGAGAGAGAGAGAGAGAGAATCGAAATCTTCAAAATCGAAAAGAACAAAGATCAACAAATTGTTTCGGCTTAAAACTTCAAAGAAGACTAAGAAGTGTAAGGGGAGAAAAAATTTGAAAGAAAAAAAAAACGCGATTACAAAATGAGATTCGAGAATGAGAGAATTTCAAACGAAAACTTCATCAAAAAAAAAAAAAGTCAAATAGGGATCCTATCTATTCACTTCAAATCTCGATTGGCTATTAAAAAAAAAAAAAAAAATATCCTCACCAATCAATCAAGAGATGATTATCTAATGATTCGATTCGGATTTAGTTCCTCGAAAAAGACATCGGAATAATTCGAGATAAAATCAAACAAATAATAAGCAAATTGTTTGAAATATCAAATCTTTCTTTCTGGCAATCAAACGAAGTCAAAAAGAGAGAGAGAGAGAGGAGAAAGTGAAAAGAAATTCAATATTTACCTTTGATTTGTCTACAGGTGTGTGTGTGTGAGTGGATGTGTTTCCATCCGAGAACTTCATCAAATTTTACCCAAAATTAAGACTTTTAGAGAGGGAGAGAGGAAGAGAGATTAAAATCAAAGAAAAAAAATTAAAATAAAAATCTTTAAAAATTAATTACCCAATTCGATTTGATTCGAATCGATCGATTTCATTGCAGATCGTTGATGATCCAATCTTAGCAAAGAAATCGAGAAGGAATTCTCTCTCCTTGAAGCAATCGATTCCATAGTCTGTTTCAATCTTCACTTCGAACACATCGAATCAAAATCGATTCATTTGAAATTTTTTCTGTTTTTTTTTTTTTTTTTTTTGTAATTTTCATTCTCGCACTTTTTGATTCATTCAACTTTTTCTTTCAGAATCTCATTCCAGAGAGAGAGAGAGAGAGAGAGAGAGAGAGAGAAAGTATTTCATCTTTTCATTGATTTGATGTTTTCTTTCGATCATTTCATCTCATTCACTTATTCATCCATCGCCATCCACTCATTCATCTTGAACATCCATCATTCTGTATGATTTCATCTTTCGAATGAGATTTTCGATTCTCTTATCAACCGAACTCAATCTAGCAATACAATGAGATTTGCTTCAACATTAGAACTTTCATTTTTTCTTTTTGGATGATTGTGGCACCACAATGATGATTGATAGCATTTTGATGCTTCTCAACTAAATCAAGAATTGCAATTCTTCAAATCGTATTGCATTTGATTCAAAGTTATTATTTGCTCGTCTTTCGTTTTTGCTCTTGTGAGGAGAGAGAGAGAAGGAATTAAAAATATTAATCCCAGTTTGGATTATCGAATATCCATTGAATAATCATTGAAAATTTAATGATTTTCTCTCACAAATCGTGTAGTGATCATTAATCAATCGATCAAAGAGCAAAATATTATTCCTTTCGATTCTATCAGTTTTTCTAATCTTCAAATCCAAATCTAATGTTGCATTCTTCACAATGAATTTGATTATGATTTGATTTCGACGGTGTAAATTTTGTTCGAAATATCCATCTTCTCTACGTTAACAAAATTGTCCACTGATCGAGAATCTTTATTCGATTTCAATCTCAATTCTCGATACCAAATGCATTTGAAAATGTTCTCGACAAAAAAATATAGCCGATATCTTGAAGATCAATTCGATCGGCAATATTATGGTGCTAGATTGAAATTAAAAAAATTCGATACGGATGAATTTCAATCGTTGCACAGTAAAATCTATCCACCATTTATTGATTCATCTCAAGAAGCTCATCTGGTCTCATGTGTCGAGGTTCGAGATCTTTCATTCCATTATAACCCTTTCAATCCGATTCTGAAATCGATCACGATCGATGTACCTAGAGGTAAAATTTACGCCCTACTCGGTGCAAGTGGTTGCGGTAAGACCACACTGTTACGGATGATTCTCGGAACACTGAAACCGATGAGTGGAACCATTAAAGTTTTCAACGAAACACCAGGAACGAAAGAAAGTAATGTTCCAGGTTCCGGTGTTGGCTATATGCCACAAGATCTTGCTCTCTTTATGTCGTTCACTGTGAAAGAAACTCTCACCTTCTATGGCCATCTCTATGGAATGCCAATCGATATGATCAATTATCGTATAGATCATCTTGTTGATCTACTTAATTTGCCGAAAAAAAATCGTCTCGTTAGTCAGCTAAGCGGTGGACAGCAACGAAGAGTTTCGTTAGCAGTCACAATGATCCATATGCCACCATTGTTGATTTTGGATGAACCGACGGTCGGTGTCGATTCATTGTTACGTTTAAGAATATGGAATTATCTGGAAGATATCTGTCGTGATAGAGGTGAATAGAGTGTTCTCGAAGAATCGAAAAAATGTTTTTTAGTTTCTTTTAATTTTTTTTTGTGTTTTCTAAACGATCTCCAGGTACCACTGTGATAATCACCACACATTATACAGAGGAAGCGAGAAATTCTTTTCGGGTAAAGATCGAAAATTTTGAAAAAAAAATTAAATTTTTTTTAAATTCTTTTTTTTTTTTTTTTGTTACACGACGATCGCGAAGGTCGGTTTTATTGATTCTGGTGTGGTTCTTGCGGAAGATAATCCACAACGATTGCTATACAAATATAATTGTGATTCACTCGAGGATGTTTTCTTGGAGCTTTGTCTTGAGAAAGCAAAATCAAACAACATCGAGATCGAGAATGAAGAGAAAAAGAATTCCAATCAAATCGATGGCCAAGAAATCAACAACACCTTTAATTGTAAATCAATCAAAGAGAAGAATCAAATGAAACTACAGAATCAAATCATCATCGAAGAAGATACGGATCGAGATGATTTAGTGAACAATGGCGATATAAAATCCGATCCAAATAATAATAATAATAATAATACAGATCGATGCAAAATCGATGATGATGGAGATCAATATTCGAAATCGAAAAAATTATCGATTGAAAAAATCGATGATTTTGAATCGAAACTCAAACTCAAACAACAACAATTTAGCTCTCCGATATCGATGGGATTTCGTGCCGCAAACAATCATCACTATCTCAATACTCGACGTATCACAGCGTTATTGGAGAAGAATTTCATTCTCTTCAAACGTAATCCAAGCTCGATTATTCTGTTGAATTTGATACCGGTACTACAGATGACCTTGTTCTGTATCACATTCAATCGAAATCCAGAGAATATTCCTATCGCTGTGGTGAACGATGAGAATCGTACCCATTCGCTTTCGAACGTAAGCTCTCCTCATCTTTTGTTGGATCAAAAATTTTTTTCACTTCTCAATTTGAAATAATTTTTTTTTTTTTTTTGTTTTCCTTTCGCATTCATCGAGAAGCTTTTCATCGAGAATATCGATTCGAAAGCATTAAAAATTAAGCCATACTCGAACGTTGAGGATGCGATCAAATCGGTTCAAACACTTCACACACATTCAGTGTTAACGTTTCAAGCGAATTTCTCTAGAAATTTTCGGCGAAGATTTTTGAAACCCGAATCGGTTACCGATAAGGTGATTGAATCGAGCAAGATCGGATTCTATCCCGATACCACACATGCAGTATTCCATCTCTATATCTATCAACATATTCTGGAAGCATTCGAACGTTTCATCAAAGCGATCGGCGTTTCGATGGGATATAATCCAAAATATTTTGGATCGCCCGTCGATCTAATGGAACCAATCTATGGACGGATGGATTTGAAGTATTTCGAATTTGTTGCGCCCGGTATGATCATCGCATTGGTTCATGGGATGTCGATGTTGATGGGTTCGTTCTCTGTGGTGAGCGAAAGGCATAGCGGTTATTTGGAACGAGGCATGGTTGCCGGCATCAAAGCTTCCGAGATTCTTCTCTCACATTTGATCTTTTTCATTGTTCCTGTGTTCACACAAGTTGTTCTCTGTCTTTTTCTCACTTTCTACATCTTCGGTAATCATTCAGTTGGATCGTTGTGGGAGATTTTCTTCATCACATTCATCACCTCGGTCCAAGGTCTTGTTTTTGGCCTAACGTTGTCGGTTATTTGTCCAACTGAATTAGCTTCATTGGTATGCTCCGATCCAGTTCCGATTTTAATCTCTATTGAAATAAATTGAATTAATTTGATTTATTTTTTTTTTTTTTTAATTTGATAGCTTGCTGTTTTTATACTTGAAGCACCTTTCATTTTCACATCTGGCGTTTTATGGCCCCTTAGTTCACTACCAGAATCGGTGCAAAAAGCATGTCTTTGGAATCCGATTACGTTACCGATACAGTCAACGCATTACATTATGTTCCGCGGTTGGACCTTAGCTAACATCCAGGTTCTATTTGGTCTCGGTACTTGCCTTGCTTACATATCGATTGTTCTCAGTATTGGTTTTATAACTTTTGAAATCTTTAAATAAAAACAAAATTAGTCTAGGGAATAGTAACCTTATCGTTTATGAGTTTTAAAATAGAATGAATTCTAGGTCCGAGAATTAATAATTCCCGGGTTCTGTGAAGTAAAAAAAAAAAAATATCACCATGTATTCCCGAATCGATACAACATTGTAAATTATGGATCAATTTTAATCTCAAAAATAAACGAAAAACAACAAAACGAGAAAATATAATTAGTTCAAAGCTCCTGTAACAAACGGAAGTTGAAAGTGAAAACTTTTCGATTAGAAAAAAAAGACCGAACAAATAATCATAGAATGGAATGATAAATTGAAAATTCGAATCCCTAAACGAATTCCATTTCATTGGGGGGGGGAGACAAAAAAATATTCGAAGCTGATTTTAATCATTTCTGTTCGATGTTGGAAAAGAGAGAGAAAGAAAAGAATCCACTCGATTTGTTTCGACTATATTGCCTAGGTCCTAAAATATCTTTTTCATTTTTTGTATTAATTTCGTGCAATCGGGATTTCTCATCCCATCTAAATGATCGATTTCCTTCTCTCTTTCTAATGAATACTGAACTAAAATAAATTCTCGTTTCCAAGGCCAAGTTGGAGCAGATTCACTCGACGTTCAAAAGAATTATGAAAGCCATCAATTAATACATAATTGACCAGCATTTTTTTCTATTTCTGATAATTCTGTCCCATATAAAATGGTGATCGATCAAAACCAGCCTCTCTCTCTCTCTCGATGTTTGTCACAAAAAAAAGAATTCAAATTACCCACTTAAATTGTGATCGCTAGATTAGGATGAAAAAATTTGAAAGTTTTCGTTTCAAAGCAATTATCAATAGATAGGTAACAAATCAAAGTATAGATTCGATTGCGTCCACGTTTGTATGGCTTTGATGTATGCTGTATGTCGACAGAGAGAAACAGAGAGCGAGAGAGAGAATCTCGAAGATGTCATCGCAATTCGGTTCGATTGCTATCCATTGGTTAATGTTTAGCTTTCTTATACGATCGATTATTACGAAAAGATTCTATGATCTAAATCCAGATATTTTTCGAGACACAGTTAAGTGTTCGATAACGATTGTTCTTAGCCTAAATTTTGTTTCTCAATTTTTTCCCCCCAAAACACAGCCCGAATTGATTGAATCGAGAGGATTTCGTTCGGAAACGCATCGAATCACAACAGAAGATGGCTATATTCTGATAGTGTTCCGTATTGTTAATCCATTTCGAAGAAACACCACCAATGATCATTCACAACGTCCAATACTTTTGTGGCATGGAATCGGTGTCAGTTCGGATTCTTGGCTCTATTCAACCGATGGCCATCTAGATTCGAACACCGGCCACTATATTGAGAATAGTTTGCTTGTGAATGATTGCCGAACGAATGCAACAAATACTTTAGGTTTCACATTAGCCTCTTGTGGTTATGATGTTTGGCTACCAAACACTAGGGGCGGCAAATATTCTATCGAACATCGAGATTTTGATCCAAACACTGATCAAAGATATTGGATGTATTCGTTGACCGAATTAGCAATCTACGATCTTCCTGCAGTGATCGCATACGTTCTTCGAACGACCCGGAAAAGTTTGATCTAATTTCAATCGAATAGATTTTTTTTTTTTTTGCGATAATTTTCTCAAATTTTTCTCTTTCTCTCTCTCTCTCTTCGATTCGATCGGATTCTTTTATTTATTTTTTTTTGTTTCTCATTCTAAGCTTCACTCGGTTACATTGGACATTCGTTAGGCACCGATCAAATGTTTGCTTTACAGGCACTGATACCGGAATCCGGTGAACTAATCAAACCATTCATCGCTTTAGCTCCAATAGCATTTCTTGGAAATATTTGGAGTGCAGCCAGAATAGCGATCTCACTTGAACCGCTTCTAAGGTTCCTAGATTAGATTTTTATTTTCTCTCTCTCTCTCTCTCCAATTAAAAATCTAATTGATTTTATTTCTTCTCATTATGTGATCGAAAAAAAACTGAAAAAACGGGGGAAAAAAAATATCCGGAAAAATAATTATACACACACTTACTATTACACTAGATCGAATCCGACAAGATTAGGACTTCCAACCTCATTGATGCAATTGATTGGAATCATTATCTGCGGGAATGAATTTCTGATCGATATTTGTAGTGATGCTCTCTACGCAATCAATGGTTTCGATGCGAAATATTTCAATCAAGTTTGATTCGAAATTTAAGCTTTGGTTCTAATTAAAAAATTCTCATTATAGATTTTATTTTATTTTCTTCTTTTCTCTCTCTCTCTCTCTCTCTCTCTCTCTTCTTCCTTTCTCTCATTTTTTTTTCTTTCTGTCGAATTCGTAATCGTAATTGGTATTGAATTGGTATTGAATCGAATTCATCATTAAGTAGTCAATCATTTCGATCGATATCGCTCATTCTGCTGTTCCATCTTCCACGTGGCTTTTTGCTCATCTAGCTCAAATGGTCCAATCGAATCGATATGGTATGATGGATTTTGGTATCGAAGAGAATTTAAATCGTTACGGTCAACGACAGCCACCAGACTATCCGATTGGCGAGATTCGTTCGAAAAATATCGCATTATTTTATAGCGAAAATGATGCTTTAGCTGATCGTCTAGATGTTCAACGATTAATTGAGAGCCTAAATAGTAAGCAATCTCGTTCGATGTTTACAATTGTTTGATTAAATTTTAAACAATTTTGATTGATTTTTTTTTTGGTTTCAATTGTATTTGGCTGAATCAAAGTTACGCTTCTCGATAATTATTTGGTACCGTTCCCGAAATGGAATCATCAAGATTTTCAATTAGGAATGACACAAGGTCTCTATATCAATCAACGATTGTTACGATTGCTTCGATTATTCGATCGATTATGATCGATCTCATCTTCTCTATTCGAACTGAAGCGACCATTTTGAGATAGACCGAGAGTTTTGAACCATTTCATTATTAAGTTACGGTTGGAATCCCTAACCTAACAATGAATCGATTAAAAACTTTTCTCTTTTTAATTTTGAAATTTTGTTTTAGCATTTTTTTTTTGTTTTGCTTCTCTATAGAGAGAAAGAGAGCGAGAAAGCTTAATTTAATGATCAATTAAAACAAAACTAGGTGGGAAACTATTGATATGATTGATTTGTTGAAGTGTGTTTTTTTTTTTTTTTTTTTGATCTAGTCTCATTCGGTTTTGACATATTATAGCGATCGTAAATCGATTGTGGTCTGTGATTATGTTAGCAATGGAACCGTCCAGAATTTCGCCATCAAATTTGAAACGAAAACAAAAAGTTTGAAACCAACGACTGCCTATCGATTGAATACAAAGAAGATTTAAATCAATTAAAAGCGGAAAGTAATGGATCATCTTGAAACGAATGAAAACACTGTTCCCAAAAAACGAATCCAACTAAATGGATATCAATGAATTTTTCAATAACTGGAATAGAAAAATTTTTCCATCTCGAAAATTTTATCAAACAATTCGAGCGATCGAAACAAGCGAACTTAGTGTAAAGTGAATAGCATTCACATTAATGGAATATGTCAGAATGATTTTGATCGATTGATTGTATGACATAACCATCACCATCATCATCATCATTGTTTATTATCGTTTTTATTTTACATTGAATATTATTTTACATAGCTAAATAATCTATTGGGGTAAGCAAAATGAGAGAAGAGAGTTTTCAAAAGAAATTTAAAATAGAAATAATTTATTTCGAGAATATATTGATCGAAAAAAACTACATTCTCTCTAGCCATAGTGTAATAATCTAAGTTTTATACTTTGGAACAAAAATAGACTATTCTATGGTTTTAGAATTGAGTCTAATTCTATGTTGGTGATGATGATGATGATGATGATGAGATAGAGAGTATTACAGAGAGAGAGAGAGAGAGAGAGAGAGAGAGAGAGAGAGAGAGAGAGAGAGCAATAAAGATTTGTTAAGAAACTTTGATTGAATTATCTGAAATGAATTCAATCTAAAATGATTTGTTGGATTCTTGATTTGTTTTTTTTCCTGAAAAAAATATCTCCTATAGAATTAATCTAGTGAAATTTTTTTGTTTCCGATCGTTTACGATGTACTAGGATTATCTCATTAATTTTTTACAAACAAAGAAAAACAAAAAAGATTATATAATTCGATCAAAAAAAAAAAAAAAAATCGAAACATCGAAATTATTAGATCAGAGATTGGCTGGAAGTTTTGTAGCCAACTCATCCTATTCTCGGATCCATCACCGATAACTAAGATCGTCTTTTTTTTAATGAAATTTTAATTGTAACAAAAACATTGCGAACAAATGCGATAGAAAAGTTTTGGAATTTTTGTTCCACATCAATTTTTACGGCTAAGCTCAATCTCTCTCGCTCTCTCTTTCTTGGTTTAACTTTGAAATTCCCTAAAGAGCTATTTTTTTTCTCTCGATTAAACATTATATTTTTTTTTAAATCGACTCGGTACGACAATATCGAATGCAACAATGGGGCTGCGGAGAAGTTTACCTCGATACCGAATGCTAGATCACCTTTTTCAAATGTCTCTTTCTCTCTCTCTCTCTCTCTATATATATAAAACAAATTATTCGAAATATATAGGTGTCAAACAACATTATTCAAACATAAGTTTTTGACGTTTCTCGAATGTCACATTCTATTACGAGAAAGAAGAGAGAGGGAGAGAGAGAGAGAGAGAGAAAGATTGGCTAAAATCGCTATAATAATAATTATAATCATAGCAAAAAAAGAAAGAATAATAGGATTTGATAGCAAGGACTGATTCTGCACCGACGTTTCCAACGCAAATATCGATCGAAACCGAGAGAGAGAGAGAGAGAGCGAAAGAGATATATAGAAAGAGAGGAATGATGATATTCTATTCGATGATGTTGGGTTTGTATATCCGTTTTTCGATCTCATCATTGGACCATATACTAACACATCATACATTGGATCTGAATTCTATTTTCCAAACGAATCTCTTTTTCATAAGAGGTTTTATTGTTTGTGGAATGTGTTGATATGTTCCATCCGTTCTTTCATTATTCTTCATAAAAATATACACTTGGAACATTGAATTAGAATTTTTAGGAAATATCCGGTATGCGCGTAGTGTTAGATGCAGCTTCGCTAGAGCTATCTCAAAGCTTCTATTCAATTATTTTTTTCAGAAAAAAACTCATCGCCATCATTTTGGGGCTATAACAATAACAACACCGACGACGACGACAACGACGACGACAGCAGTAACGGACAACAAAGACAGAACAGAAATGGATCTCTCCGTTCGACGATGATCTAAGAAGTTTTAATTGATTACATTTTAATCAATCATCATCTTTTTTTTTTAATCTTTAAGTAGAAAGAATTGTTTTTTTTCCAATCAGAATTATTTTCTCAATTCTTCCAACAAATCGCATTTGATGAAACTTGTGTTTTTCTTTTCTCCCGAAAGAGCAATATGTTAGATTCGAACACATCGATTATTGTATGAAATGTTCGATTTTTTTGATCATATCCAATGATGACAATCATTTTGAATCGTTGCGAAACGTTTCTCACCATTAATGCCATCATTGCTAAACGATATTAGCAGTTTTCAATCGATTCGATATTCGATTCCTTACAAAACTTCGATTTTGGAAGAGAATAAAAGACCAGCCAAAAACATTTTTTCTCTATTCACAAATCTTAGAGAATCGTTAACGAGATCTCAATTGAACAATAAACTTTTTACTCTGTTTCAAAATTTTATTGCTACAAATCGAAACAATGCATTGATTACGGATCAAAAAAAAAAGAGAATCTTCTAGAAACATGAAAAAAATGAACATTGAAATTCAATAGAGATAGAAAGGAGAGAGAGAGAGAGAAAGAGTGAGAGAGTGAGTGAAAAAATGTCAAGAAAATTGCTACGAATTCATTTTTTGGTGATTATTTTTGCTACAATTTGCTATCAGAATAACATCAAACCAATCGAAAGTGGTATCATTCGTGACAGTAGCCATCAAATTCGATCTGGATCATCATCTCCATCTTTCTCTTCATCATCATCATCATCATCATCATCATCATCATCAGCATCTTCATCATTATCATCGCCATCATTCTCATCGTTGTTTTCATCACAACAGATCAATGATTTCGAAAGGATTAATTTTGATTCATATCTAAACAAAACGATCGGTTGTCTTTTCGCCGATATCTGTCCCGAAGATCAAGTTTGTTTTGATGGTAAAAAAAAAAAAAAAAACAATTTCATTTTGAACATCCATTGAATCCGATCATATTGAATTGAACAATTGATTATTTACTATTCTCTTTTGATTTGTTTGAAGATCGAGCACTTGGACGTTGCGAAGATTATGATCCCTTGACTGATCGTTTCAGTTCGGATTATATCTATCAATTGGATCGGAAAACATTTCTACTTCTAGAGCAAGAGCTAACTCGTCTAGCATTGCTTGGTTTCGATTGGCCAGATTCATATACGCAATGTATTTTGAAAACGATTCTAAACGATCGACCGCGAACATATTTCGATCGATCGGTTTGTGATCATCTGCTTCAAATCGACAGTTCGATTGATTTCGCACAACGAAATCTCGTAAACGAACTGTTTCCGGTCGAACAAAACGATGAATTTGATTCTAAATTTTTTCGAAATCTTCTCAAAGATTCTCTTCTCACCAACGATATCGATAATGATGTCGATGTCGACGAACATAATGATGATGATGATGAAATCAAAGCAAGAGAAGCATTTGAAGCATTAAACAAACAGAAAAAATCGAGACATATTGGTTTTCGAAATGATCTCAACAAAGAAAGCTTACCATCGATTCCATTATTCCCTTCCACATCATCAGCAATCTCTTCTTCTCCGAAACAATCCCAAGCTTTAGCAAACAATTCCTTAGAATCCTCTTCTTCCTCCATCAACACGAATCATTCTAATAGCATCAATGTTTCGTCAAGCAATCAAACTGATCCTATCGCAATCGAGCAGAATAGAAATGATCTGAATGATGTCCAAGAGCGATTGCTGAAGACCGAGAAAGAGCTAGGCAGATATTTACGATATTTGATCGAAAATAATCGAGCTAAACCGAATAGAAATCGATTCAGTCTAGTCGAATCGATACCATATCTCTATGTGGATTATGATGATGGAACTAATGATCTGTTTCATAACACCGAAGCTGATGATGAAGATGGCAAAGAGGATGATGGCGATGAAGAGAGTCACAATGGGAATATAGAATCTATTCTGGACGAAAAATATCAACCGCTTTCTAACGATAAAGAGCTACTTCAATTCTATCGGTTATATCGAAATCATAGGCCAACAATTGATTCTGATCCGAAAAACATTAAAAATAATCAATTTAAAAATGAAGATTTTGTTGCTCCTCATAACAACGATCGTTTAGCTTCAAATCGTTTTTGGATCAAATCTTTAGGAAACAATAATGATAATTTCGGTAGCAGCGGATCAATCAAAGAGAGAGATCCAATCGATTACGAATGGATTGAATCACCTAACGATGATAATTTCATCGTTGTTGATTATGATCCAAATGAAGACGAAGATAATTTCTTCAATCTTGATGGTGACAAAAATAATCGATTTGAACATTTTCCAACAAATCGATTCACAAGTATTGATCTTGATGACGAGATTGATGATGATGTTTCGGATAACGATGGTTTTATTTTCAACGCCAAATCCAATGATGATGACAATGAAGATGTGATTGAGAGAAACAATACACCAATTCTCGAAAATGATCTCGATGATGATGAGGATGAGGATGGAGAGAATGAGAAAGAGATCTTATTAGATGAAATCAATTATAGTAACAATTATTTGATACCAAATTTTTATCGCAATCATCGTTTCGATATCAAAAAACCTGGACCAATCTATCTGGATGAATTGCTTCTAGAAGAGAACGATGGACAGAAGCAATCACCATCGTTAGATTTAGATAGAAATATCGGTGTTGAAAATCGACCCGTGCAACATTTCAAAGATTTCGATGATTCAAAACGAAACAAAAAGTTTAACTCTTTCCATTCCGATCAAGGTAGAGCGTTTGAGATTATCTTAGTTTTTAATTCTCAATCTCTTATCACTTGATTTTTAAAGTTTCTCAAACAGAGAAGAAAGATTTCAGTCAACAATCAGCGAGACCAGTTGCCGAAGGTCCAGTGAAATTGGATACTCGTAGCCAAAGCAATATGCTAATCATTCGGACAGCGGAAAAGAATGAGAAAACCAATCTGGAAGCTATCGATTCAACACATAGCTACGTAATCATCGATCGAATGTATGTTCTTTGATTGTAATGTTGTTCGAAATATTCCAACTCACATCATTCATTCTTATTTCTAAGATTGGGTCAAGAAGATTCTGAAAGATTTTTGCAGACAATCGAACAGATTTTCAATCTACCAAGAGGAACATTTTCCAATCTAAGGTATAGAATGTAGCTTTTTAGTAAAGAATTGAATCAATTTCTATTCTAATTTATATTCTTCGCGTCTCAATCTAACAGAAAAGAGGACTATCAAATCACTTTCAAAGTGAATCCTAATTATCTAGAATTGAATGCTTCACAGATCGCCTCTAGAATCGGTGATTTTTATTTATAGAGAGAGAGAGAAAAAAAACTTTGTAAAAATAACAATTGTTTTTGTTTCATTTGAAAAGAGGACTCAGCTAAACTAATCAAAGAAATCACTGGCTATCTTGTTATCGAAAGCGGAATTGGTGATCACACCAAACTACCAGTTGTTTCTGCTTCTTTGATGCAAAAATTCAACGAACGGATGATGACATACACAATGTTTATCTGTACGTTTATTTTCGCGATAATCGTTCTCTCTTTTGCGATGTTTTTGTTGCGAAGAAATCAAACGTTTCGAGAGAAAATCAAAGGTTTCATGAAAATTTCGGAAGATTGGATCAAATTCGATTATCAGGTAGATTTTTTTTTCTCTCTCTCGCTAATAATTAAAGTTTCATTAGTAAACTAATTTTATATTGAATAAATCATTTCTATTACTTCTCATCTAGGATCTTTGTCGACAACGGTTCGAGAAAAAAGATTCGATGGCTAAAACGGATGTCGAGAAACAATGCTATGATGATAAAGCTAAGAAAGAATCGAATGTCAGCAACATCAATACCAATGCAGCTAAAGAACAAAGTTGTGATCAGCAAGGAAGTCCTCCGAGCCGTTCGTCAACTTCATCTTGGATTGAGGAACCGGTCGTCTCCAATATGGACATCACAACTGGTCACATCATACTGGTTAGTGGTTGTGGAAAGATTTCAAATCAAACAATTAATTTGTCAATTCTTCCTACCACAGTCATATATGGAAGATCATTTGAAAGATAAAAATCGTTTAGATCGAGAATGGGAAGCGCTGTGCGCCTATGAAGCTGATCCATGTTCGACAAACGCAGCGATGCAAAAACAAAACATTAGCAAGAATCGATACTCTGAACATCTACCTTATGATCATTCCAGAGTCATTCTTAATGATTTTGCCAATGTTACGAATTCCGATTACATTAATGCCAATACAATCGTAGGTTTTAGATTGCCAAGAATAGCTAGCAATTTTATTCGTAACTTACCTTCTATCTATTCGCTATAGACTGATTATGATCCACGTAATCCAGCTTATATTGCAACACAAGGCCCATTACCGAACACCAAGGCTGATTTTTGGCAGGTTTGTTTGAGATGAAATGATTTGTTACTAGATTCGGAATGAAAATTGGTAAATTTTTTTTTTCTTTTGGCTCCAAGATGATATGGGAGCAAGGAAGCGTTTTGATCGTAATGCTTACGCGACTCCGCGACAATGGTTTGATGATGTGTGAACGATATTGGCCTGAAGAGGGAACGGAAACTTTTCAAAATTATGAATTACATCTGGTTTCCGAACACATTTGGTGTGATGACTATCTTGTTAGAAGTTTATATCTGAAAAATCTTGAAACAGGCGAAACAAGAACGGTTACACAGTTTCATTTTCTATCATGGCCACAAAATGATTTCCCGAACAACATCAAAACATTGTTGGAGTTTCGTCGAAAAGTTAACAAATCATTCAAAGGTCGATCTTGTCCGATTGTTGTTCATTGCAATGATGGTGTCGGTCGTACCGGAACCTATATTCTAATCGATATGGTTCTGAATCGACTAGCTAAAGGTGCGAAAGAGATCGATATCGCTGCTTCACTGGAGCATATCCGTGATCAAAGATCTGGTATGGTTAAATCGAAAGCACAATTCGAATTCGTTCTTCTGGCCGTTGCTGATGAGGTCCAAGCGATCCTTAGAGCATTGCCTAGCAATTGAAACTACATTGAATTTGAAGCTTAAATTCACTGAAATTCAAAGAAAAACTAAGTCAATCAAATCAACAAATGTAATGGATAATCATCGGTTTTTTTTTTCGAAGACAACGACAATCGAAAGAAAGAAAATAAATCAAACTCATCGATCAATACTTAATTAAGGAAGCTTTTGAAGGAGATTCGGGATTGTTTTTTTTTTTTTTTTTTTGTTTGCAAATTAAACTTTCAAATCCTCATCATCATCATCATCATCGTTTCACAACAATGAAAAAAGATTTTAATCTACGCTCTTACTCTATCTTGCTTTTTTTCAGCCATAATCAATTGTTATTCTTGATATAATTCATCTTTATCATTCTAAAACAAACGATTCAAAAAAAAATCAATTTTGGCAATCAAACAAATTTTATTTGTTTCGAAGTGAAAAAATATAATTAATAATTAAGAAATGTTATTGAAATCTTGATTCGATTCAATTCCGATTTAAATGTTTAAACCAAAAGTTCGAATTCTGGAGTCCCAGGATCCAGAATGATCCAATCCGGTGGAAAGAGTGCCTATTTTGATCGAAATATTGTTGCTATTTTTCATTCTGCAAAAACACAGATGTTTCTCTAAATTTTTCTCCCAATTCTTTAAATTTTTAATTAATTTCATTTCGAAATTTTTTGATCTCAATCGTTTTGATTATGATCGATAATAAGAAGAAAATCATTTTCAAAGATAGTGAATGGACTTTATTGTTTCAGGGAGCTGAATCGAAAGTTTTCGAAGGAAGATATGAATCGAAGTCGGCGATTCTCAAAGAACGTTTTGTGAAAACATATCGATTGCCGATTTTGGATCGTAGATTGACCAAAGAGCGCATCAAAGCTGAGATCAAAGCATATGATTCTATAGAAAAAAAATGCAAACTATTGAGTGAACGAATGCCAAAAGTTTTGTATTCCGATGATCGTAATATCATACTAACTCGTGTTGATGATTCAATCTCTTTGAGCCAACATTTTATTGATTGTGAAAAAAATAAACGATCGGATTCGATTGAACGTGCATTGATAGAGCTAGGAGAGCTTGTTGCAGAGATTCATAAAATTCGATTAATTCATGGCGATTTAACGACTTCAAATTTTTTAGTCCTCAAAGAAAATCATTCCATCGTTCCGATTGATTTCGGTCTGTCTTACATATCTAATTCAGATGAAAATCGAGCTGTTGATTTATACGTTCTTGAACGCGCTATCCAAAGCACCCATCCAGCAATTAATTTCGAAGTTTTTCTCAATTCTTACCAGAAATCCATGGGAACAGATACAATCAACAAACGTCTTGATCAAGTTCGTTCACGCGGTCGAAAACGATCGATGGTCGGCTAATCATCAGTTTATAATGGACTTAATTCCAATAAGTTATTATGGATGTTAAAATTTATGTGAAACAATGGTTATAGGTCTTCAAGATTTTTAATTTGATCTATTTCAAAAATTTTCAACATTTTATTACCCTTTTTTCAAAATTGATTCTAAAATGCAAATATCGATCACATCGATATATTTATCCGATGTCTTGGTCTCTGAGCAAATTATACCAGGTGTATGAGTTCCAGGTGTGTGATTCTTAATTGATTCCAAGAGACAGATCAAATTTAAAATTTCAATTAAATATCGGAATATCAAATTAAAATGGATGATAATCTTGACAATAAACCTTCATTAGAGAATCAAGATCAACAACAACCAGCGATATCATCGTTTTATCCATTGCCACCGATGCGTTATATAAAACAATTCACCGAAACAAATGTTCGAAATCGAACGATACCGATTCCACCGAAACCGTTCTCAACTGGCTCATATTTAATGTTCGGGCAGAACATTGTCATCGATGATACAATAATCCGTTCGTTAGAATCTCAAGGACTTCGTCGTCTTTATCCCAGAGAATTTGATCATAAACGAGAATTGAAAAAAATCAACGCATCTATTCTGGTTAATTTTTTAGACCTAATTGATGTTCTAATACGATGTCCAGATACTCAGAAAAGAGAAGAAAAATGTAATGATCTTCAACTTTTATTCATAACCGTAAGTCATTTCGACATTCATTCTAGAAGAAAAAATTTAACAATTTTTTCAATGATTTTTATATCTGATTCGAAAATCAAAGATGCATCATTTAATTAATGAATTGAGACCACATCAAGCGAGAGAATCGATAAGAGTTTGCTTGAAGATGCAGAAGAAAAATCGACAAGAAACGTCTTCAAAATTAATGAAGCAAATCGAACGTGTACAAGACATGGTACGATCATCTATAGAAGCCATAAAAACAGATGAAATTTCATCGTTATTGAAAGAGACTCTATCGGATAATTTTGATGTTAATGATTCACAATCTATGAGCTTTGAGCTTGATTCATCTGCAAACATTGATGATCAAAAGAAAATATTTGATTCGGATATATCTAAACAAAATTTCAGCATAAACGAACTAGATGCTTTTATGTGTAATTTGATCGATGAAACAGTCAAAAACAATTGAAAATATATCAGTTTATCAAGATTCCAACTCATTCGGTCTCAAACATCTCAATCATTGTATAAAAATCTATAATAATCATAATAAAACTTAAATACTGAACACATTTTTTGAGGTAAAATAATTTTCTTCACGATAATCTCATTTTTTCTAAGATCGGAATTATTTGATCAAACGAAGGCCTTTTCCCAGGATCTTCATTCATACAGATCTTAATCAACCGAGCCATTTGAGGGGAAATTCCTGGTGGTATCGACACTCTCAATGCTTCAAGAGCAATTTTCATTCCAGTTTCCATAGGGGAATATTCAGCGAATGGTACTTGTCTTGTAGCTAATTCCCATAATAAAATCGCGAAAGACCACATGTCGGATTTGGCCACATTGATTTCAGTATGTTTCTTCTGTAATGCTTCAGGCGACATCCATCCTGGATTATAAGATTTGTTCTTTTCTTGGAAAGAAAATTTAGCATCTGCCATATTGACTTTTGCTGTCAAATCTTCATCGATCTGAACGAAACCATATTTATTCATCGTGTGTGGGAACAAAATGATTAAAACTCACCATGACGTGTTTGGATGACAGATAGAATCTAGGTATCAATGGATTTAATGTATGCAGGAAAGACATTCCTCTTGCAATATCAATCGCAAATTGAAGAGCTCGATGAGAATCGACAACGATCGGTGAACCTTCATGCAGCACTTTGAAAAGCGATCCATAAGGCATCAATTGATTTACTACAATCAGATTCGGAGGTGAATTGACGCAACCGATCACTGGCAAAACGTTCGGATGAGAAAATATTCTTAGTCGTGGATATTCCTCTGCGAAATCTCTCGGTATTCGAGACGACATTTCGCCAGAGACTGCCAAAAATTTGGCACAGATTTCGGTTTTGTTTCGTTGCCAAATGCCTCGCCATGTTTCTCCTGAAGGCGATTTGGCGATTTTCTGCTGTAACAATAGTTCTTCCAACTTGAGTCCAGCAAATTTCGAAAGAGTCGCATCACGAGAACGTTTCGTGGTCCCGTACCACGCCTGATCTTTGTAGGCGTATTTTCTTGACAAATCTTGACCGTTTCGAATAGCGATCTCTTCTAAATCTTGACGGACAATTGCTTTGAAAAAAAAATGCCAAAAAAAAGTTATGAAGATTAAATTGCTACCATGAGCTAATACTTTTGCATTTATCGAAAGGAATCTCTCCATATTTGTTCGCTATGTTACAGATTGCACCAGCGTTGATCAAATCTTCGGCAGTATCTTTGTAGCCCCAGAAACAAGCATAATGTAAGGGCGTGTTTCCATGCTCATTTAGAAGATTAATATCGGCACGATTTTTGATCAATAAATTGACCACATCGCGATGTCCATGTGCGGCAGCTAAATGTAACGCAGTATCATCACCCATATTGGTCGCATTCAATCTTGCACCTTTGGCGATCAACATCTCTACGATTGGCAAATGTCCCGAAAACGAAGCCCAATGCAATGGAGAGAATCCATGATCATCACTGAAACAAAAAGATCAACATTCTGCATGCCTCAATTGTTGATAAAAAAAAAACGATCGACGTACCCTTGGTTCATATCATTAGCGATATCATCGAGCCAAACTCTGGCTAACAAAGTGTTTCCATCTTTACACCAGTGAAATATATCGTCCATGATGATCGATCTATATTGTTGTCTGATTCTTGCAGAAATAAATTTTTAAAAATAATTTTGGTCCAGATAAGATTATATTTGTCGCTGAATTAGGTTAACAAAAAACAGAAGAAAATATACTCGTAAGATTAACGGACTAAATAGCACAAAGCTAAATGATCAATGAAGAACAGTGTCTATCTTCAACAACAACAATCATCCTTGATTCTCTTTCCATTAGCTTTGTGAAACTTTTCTTTCTGACTTCGATGCAAGAGAGAATATGTGGGCGAATCGTTTGAATTGAGTGAATTCTCTTCTAAAACACCAACCGATTTCGGTCGAAGTGGAAAAGTTTTGCTAGCAAACAAACAAGAAGAGCTAACTAGCTCTAACTTAGCTAAAAAATTGATGTTTATATTTGGTTTCTATTTATGGATGAAATCCGGGCGGATCATTCCGATTGACACACGATTGATTTCCATATTTAATCTAAGTAAGTTTTGACTAGCTGCTTGTCTGCAATAAATGACTTGAGCTTAATTCCAATTCGAATAGGGAAAATCCAAAAAAAAAAAAAAAAGAATTTTTTCCCAAAATGTAATGGTCCAAATTTTGTAAAATCAAAAACTTCTCAAGATGATGATGATGATGATGATGATCTCGATGAAGACAACAGATCACCTAAGATTGATGATCATTAGACGTTATCTATGAAGAATTGTGGATCAAATCAGGCAATGGATACTGTGATTCGATGTTATGATTATGAATGATTCGATCCAAATTATGGATCATCAAGATAATATCCTCTCATTTCTATTCGATGGAAAGCTAACTGAATTATACCGAAACAATTCGATTGATTCAGCTTTTCGATCATTTTTGTCGCAAAAAACTGCAATCGTTTACTATGATGTCGATGCCAATCGTAGAACGCTTACATATGAAGAAGTTTACGATGAATGCTTGAAGCTTTATGATCGATTTCGATGTTTCGAAACACTTGATCCTATCTCTATTCAAGAATCGATTTCTTTCGATGAAGATGTAGAAACGGAAAATTCAACCAACATATCAATCAAACCTGCCATGATAATTTTTGGTGATTGCTCCAAATGGACACCAGTTTTTATGATATTTGCTAATTTGGTTCGATTACCATTTTTTTACATCGATTCTGGTTCAAAACTAAAAGACACACTTCTTCAATTCAAATCACACAATCTGTTTAGAATTTTTATAACTTCGAAAAATCGATTCGAGGAATTATATCGATTGATAAAAAACGATGATTTGGTTGTAGAAAACCTTAGCGATGATCATCATTTGTTGTATTTTCGATCGTTGAACAATAATCAATCGCAAATCTTTGACAATTCATTTCTAGATCTAGCTTATTTGATACAAACAAGCGGTACAACAAGCGAAAACGGACCAATACAGACAGAAATCATTAGAAAAACTATATTTGTACCACACAATTCGATAGGATTGAATCTAAAAGATTTTCAATCGGAATACAAACTAAATCAAAATGATTCTGTTTTGATTTGTTCCCCATTCACATTCGATCCATCAATCTGTGATCTATTTCTAGGCTTATCTAGCTATGCGACAATCATTATTGTCGATCAAACGTTACGATGCTTGGCGACAAAATTCGCTAGGCTAGTCTCGAAAGTTACCTACATCACAATCACACCATCGTTATGGTATTCCATAGCTGAAGAGTTGCAAGCAGATCTCAAGAATAATTGTTTAAAATTTGTTAATTTTGGTGGCGAACCTTGTCCATCGATTAACGATTTAAGAAAATTTCATTCAAGCAAAATCAAATTTTACAATCTCTATGGTCTTAGTGAGATGAGTGTTTGGGCTTCACTTTGTTTTCTGAACGATTTTTTCAATCTAATAGATTTTGATCAATATCACTCGATGCCATTGAAAGGAAGATCTTTGCTTGAAACATTCTGCTATCTAGATTCCGAAACTAATGAAATAATTATCGAAAGTTCCAAGAGAAAGTGTTTGATTTTTGATCAAAATCGATGGATTTTTAATCGAAAATTATTCACTAAAGATATTGGCTATGAAATTGATCGATTGATTTTCTATGAGAAACGATTTGATTCGATCGATTCGTTCTCTTTCAAATTGAATGGAATTAAATGCTATTCCGAGCTAATTAAACAAACGATCAGAAATGAATTCGAAGATTATCGTTCCGATATTAAAATCATTAATTGTATTGCTAGAAAAAGTATTTATAATCAAAAATTTTTGATGGATTTGATTGTGATTATCGCTGCCAATCGTTACGATCCGCTAACGATAAAGTTGATCATTTTGAAAATACTACAAAAACATCCAGAACTGTATCAAATTCCGATACGAGTGAATTTAATCGATTCAACTAGAGTACTACTCAATCATAACGGTAAACTGGATTGGAATAAGATTGAAAAGATAATTGATTTCAATCATGAACCAGAATATTTGAATCATTTCGAATGTTTTCAATCGAAATCTCTGATTGAATCAAACATTCATCGGATACTTTTTGAACGTCTAAGCAAAACTTTCGAACCGATTCCGATCAGTTTCGATTCGTTTCGTGGGAAAAAACTAAAAACATTTGGGTTAGATTCGCTCAAAGCATTAGAAATTGTACTAGAATTAGAAGAATTTTTTCAAATTAAAGATCCACAACTTTTTGAAATCTTACTCTCCGATACCATTGAAACATTAAGTGATCGAATTTTTTACAAAATCTCTGATAAAAATCCTCAAGAATCGCCATTGAATGTATCCATTCAAGAATTGATTACTGAAGATGATCCGAACGATTATGAATCAAATATTGCATCGATTGATGATGAAATCAAGCAAAATTTCAAAATCGTTATCAGATCACAATGGTCTTATTTCATGGAACAATGTGTCGATTCTACACCGTTACTACTTCGCTTGAATGATGAGAATTTACTCATCGTTACATCCCATTCTGGCCTTGTCTGTTGTCTAAGACTTGAATCGTATCGAGAACCATTTTTGAAATGGTCCGAAAGAATAGCGTCGAGAATCGAAGCAAACCCTGTCTCGAATCAAGATGGTAATCTACTATTCGTTGCTGATTATCTTGGTTTTCTTCGATGTTTTCAGACGTTTTCCGGTAAATTCGTTTGGCATTTCCGTAGTGATGATCAAATCAGATGTACTCCGATCTTAATTCAAAACATATATGTCTTGTTTGGCTCTTTCGACAAACACCTCTACTGTTTAAGACAATCGGATGGATTTCTCTACTGGAAAGTGAATATAAATCAATCCTCGATTGTTGCTAGTCCTATGGTGTGGTGGTCAGAGATTGATTCACAATACGATGTCATCGTATGTACTCTCAATGGAACTATTGGTTCGTATAAACTTTTGAAAGGTCAACAACGATGGCAAAAATCTCTCTCGACAAAACCGATCTTTTCGACGCCTAAAAATTTGCAAAACAAATTTCTAGTTGTCGGAATCACTGATGGAAGAGTATTGGGTTTATCGGTAAGTTTCAGATTCTAGTAGATTTCTAAAATTCTTTTATTTAGAGATTCCATTTCTTTCAGCTCAAAGATGGTTCGAGTGTATGGCAATATGATATTGGTAGACCAATTTTCTCATCACCTTGTCTTCTTAAAAAATCTGATCAATCAATATGGATTGTTGTTGGAACACAAGGAAGCGGTGTGGTGTGTTTACAATTCGGTTCTGGTATTTTATGGACATTAGCATCCGAAAAATTCTCAAACGTTATAGCAGAAATTATTCACTTGAAAGAGATAAATCTATTGGTTGCTTGTTGTACTTCCGGTTCGATTTGCTTGCTCCAATATGATGGTCATCTCGAAAGCACCTATCAAATGCCTAGCGAAATTTTCGCCAAGCCTTGTTTTGATTCAGTTGATAAACGACTGTTTCTTGGATGCCGTGATTCGAATGTATATTGTTTGAGTCTAAAATCATAAAATTATTAAGAATTCGAAATAAATGATCTGAATAATTTCTGAAACAAATTTGTTTTAATTTCAATTTTTTTTTCGAAACAATTAGTCAATAATAGATTTAAAAATTATATGATTGATATTACAATAAATGAGAGATTAGATCAACAGGAAAAACAAGGACTTTATGATTCGAAACAATAAAAAAAAACGACAACAAACTCCGAATAGATCACAACGTGCAGATACATAAGTTGAGGGAAAAAATTCTTGATAGTTTTGCTTCTAATTAGATGAACAGGAATCACCACAAATTTTTCTCTCAACACAACATAATGTTTGAATATGAAAAAGCTTGAGATTATACCTTAGAATCAAATTGTTCGATTGATTAAACACTCAAATAAGTAACGGTGAAATTTCGTAATTATAAAAATAGCTATGAAAACATCTTGAAGAATTGAATTTTAAGCTTTCAGCTTGCATTTAGATCAAAAATTTTCACTTTTTCATCGCCACTTGTGTCATTGGAAGCCAATATCTTGGTATTTGATACCATATTGATAGTTTTTTGTTTGCTAAAATGATTAGCAGATCGATCTGTGTGGATCCAAAGATGTCTATTGAGATTGTATTTTCGATTAAATCGTTGATCACAATCAGGCCAAGTACATACAAATGGTTTAGCACCGGTATGAGTATCCATATGTCTTTTTAAATGATAATTATAATTGAAACGTTTTGAACAATCTGGATAGTGACAAACATAGGGCTGATAGCTTGAATGAGATTTCGAATGACGATTAAGATTGTAGGAATTAGCGAAAACCTTGGAACAAACTAGACATTTAAATGATTTTCGTTTAGAACTCAATTGTTTAACATTATCAGTGCTGAAAAGAAGCTGAGAATGATGATCACCGGAAGTTACCAAATTATTTCCTAACTGGTTGGAGCCTAGAGGAAATTGGCAATAAAAATCAAGAATAAATTATGGGTATCAATATGTTTTTCTCACCAGATAAATTAATATTTTCGATGTTTGATTGATTAATATAATTGTTTTGTGGTTGAACCACAGTGAATAAGGCTGTATTTGATTCGATTGCATCTAGATTAGTATTGCTATTAATTGGAATGCTATTCGATAGCGTTTCGTTGCCACATTCTTCGCCACTGAAGGTCGGCTGTTGAGTCAAGATTATCTGACCTGATTCGGTCAATTTTCGAAACAAAATCGATTGCGGTTGATTTTGTTGCTGGTGAACAACAGAATTAATCATCATCAACGAGGAAGCTGAAGAAATTCCCGAAGACTTTTTTTTACCGCCTTTTGTTTTGGACATGGTTTGAATCGGTACTAAGTTGGTAGCTCCATCATTATTATGGAAAAATTGCAATTGTTGCACCGAAGATTGATTGGAGTCTAGAATCGGTATGATATACATGTTGCCATCATTGCTGATCTGTTGAGTGACTCTGGTGTTATTCATAGACGAAAAATAATGATTTTCATTGTTGTTGCTGCTGGTACCACTTTTACCGACCACGACAAAACTACCTTGGTTTTGCTTGATAGGAAAAACCAATCCGGTAGAATTAAATGTGGGCAAGTGGCTATTTTTTCTGGTGTTGAATCGATTAAAATCCTCAATCAAATTGCTCAACTTAGAAAGATCTTCAATGAATTGTTTGGATTTGTTTAGCATACGACATCGATCGACCATATGAATACAAAGTCGAGCTATTGATGATAATTTGTTGTTATCTCGAATCAAGTTTTGTATCTCGTTGTTTAAATTTTGATGATGAGATTTGGATTTTTGACTATTCTGGTTCGATAATGAGGAAGCTGTCGACGATAATGATGCTGATGATGCTTGAGTAGAACTTGTCAATGATGTAGAAGATGAAGATGTTGAAGCGGTAGTTTGAACGGAATTCATATGAACGTTTCGATGATATTGCTCAGCCATTGTTCTTTATAGAATCTTGAATATCTTCGATTCAGTGTTTAATCATCCTATCTATTAACAATCAAATTTTTCTTTGTATCAAGCCTAATCGTCATTGAAATAACAATGTTGCGTAGAATGTGAAAAAAAAATCAATCCAATTTGAAATTAAATTAGAATTTTGATTGAATTAGATTCACGCAAAATATCATGCTTCAGATGAGATCGTTTATTGTGGTGATTAGAAGATTATGAAAGTTACAAATATTGCATTGAATTTTGAGAGGATCATTTTTTAAAATGATCCTCTTGGTATGTAATGTATTTTCAAATTTCACAATCACATTGATGAAATCTTGGTTCCGCATAACAACAGCAAGACTAGAATCTTGAGTAAAAAGTGGATTGAAAATTAAAATGATTTAATAAAAAAAAAGATCAATTTATTTCCAATAATTACCTTAAAGATCGAAGAATTCATCATTTTTATTTTTCATCATCGCACCAAAAGATGATGAACAAAATGGATTGTGAATGGTTCAATGATGATGGTGTTGTTGTAGCAGTTGTTGTTGTTGTTGTTGTTGTTGATGATGTTGATGTTGATGTGGAAACATAGCATCATCGAAAGCACATAAAACACAAACAAGAGGGAGAGGAAGACAAACAGAGAGGCCATAGAGAAACGGAGCCGCAATGAGAGAGGGAGAGCGGGAGAGCAATTCCTGAAATTGTAGTGTGGAAGAGGAGAGCTTTGAAAAGTTTGGAATCTTTTTTCAATGTACACAGAAGAAAGAGAGAGAGAGAGAGGAGTGTACAGAAACGGAAATCGAAGCACAGATTCTTTTTTGGCTTTTATTACTATTTCGAAAATTTTATCGGAAATTTCTTTTGGAGAAAAATTCTTTTAAATATTCGAATTTTTAAATTAAAAGAACAATTCTAATAAAATTTATTGATTTTTTTCATTGTTTGTCTCTTTGGTAGATTTTTTTATTTTGGATCATTTTTTTTTCTTCAAGGAAACAATACCAATCGTTTGCATTGATAGTCATCACGATTCGGACAATTGATCGGTCTCAATTGTTTATCCAAACAGATATGTACTTCGGCAAAAATTGATGTCTTTTTGGATTGCTGTTGTTGTTGTTGTCGATGTTGAGATGGATTTCGTCGGGTATCGATGTTTGAAACATCCGTTTGATGTTGCAAGTGTTGTTGAGATTTGTTTGCAGCATTTTCCGTTGAATTATTATCGATCAATGAACATTCGATTCTCACTTTGAATAGACCAACTTTAGGTTCAATTTTTCGATGAATCTCTTGCAGGCTATAAGATTGACCATGTTCAAATTGAACCGAATTTAAATTGAATCGATTGTAAAGACCGAGTATTGTTTCGAAATATTTCAATTGATTCTGTAATGGTCGAATTTTTCGAGCGCACGTTCCATGTTTTTGCCACTCGTGTTGCCAGAAAGAATGATGCCGTCCACCTGGATGTAAAGTTGGCCACTTGTCTAACAATTCACGATACAATTGGCCTTGGAACAAGGAACTATTATAACGTGGACCGCAGCAAAAATGTGCATCATCAAATGTAAGCCCTTTGAATTCGGATGATTCCAATCCAGGCGAAACTGTGGAAGCTAACGATTGTCTTCGATTACGACCTAAAGAGAATTTTTGATTCCGATTAGGCCAAAGTCCGTGGATAAGCCATTTCTTTTGACCGATAATCTTCCGATTACATTCACGTTTTTCAAGACAAAACGAGGATGGCCATTGGATTGCCATAACAAAATAATCAAAATCATAGTTCAATGTGCAAGATGATCCAAAATTGTTAGAGTTTCCAGCATTTGGAGATTTACGACGATGATTGATTCGATCGAGATCACCAGTGGATTGAGTTCTACGGATTCCATTCGATTCTGTTCGTTCACCATAGACAACGAAACAAAATACAACAATCAAAACGATGAAGAGCATAAATTTTTCAAGTCCGATCATTATGGAAAACATCGAAAGATTTTATTTTCGATACTCTATTGGAAAGCTCTACTGAATAAGCTCTAACAAATAAATCAATCGGTCGTCTTAGTGAAATCAAATCAAACAAAAAGGTATCGTTTGTTTAATATCGAACCTATCTTTTAATGTTTTTTTTTCTTCTTCTCTATTCGTTTTTCATGCTCTTGTTCGATGTTGTCGATTATGTTCGGTTGAAAAAAAATCGCTTGATATTATCAAGTATATTTTGATTATTTGTTTTTTGGAAAAATCTAAAAAAAAAAGTGTGGAGTGAATTTTCGCATTCCCATCCTCATCATCGTAATCAATCCTCAACATCATTCATCATCCAAAGATAACCATAACAAAATCACCTTTCTTTCTTTCTCTCTTTCTCTCTCTCTCTCTTATCCATCGTTTGTTTGTTTGATCTTCGGAGATCGAGAATAAGTGTGTTTTGAAACGCTTAATGAATTGAATTAGGCTCAGCTCGATAGATTTTTGATCGAACCAGAGATTATCAAAAGAGAAAGATTTGTATTTGATACCTTAGAATTATGATACCAGTTTATTTTTTCTCTCTCTCACTCTCTTAAAGAGATCGAATTATTATTATTAATACTATTATCTTCGGTTATCTTAGTTTTTTTCTTTAGGTTTTGAATGAATGATTTTCAAGTGAGAAACAGGAAAATAACTTCCAGAAATCTCTCTCTCTCTCTCTCTCTCTCTCTCTCTTCCTTCCAAATCTTCAAGGTTTAGAGTTTGACAAAGAGAGACGCATTCTAATCTACGATGAAGAAATCGAAATCTCGATGATCTTCTAGATTATTTCGATCTATAGAGTTTCTATGATTTCATCAATATCCTCAAATGAATCTATCGAATCAGAGAGAGAGAGAGAGAGCATTCAATTCAAACGTTTTGAATCGAAAGTTCCGAAATTTGTTTTCTGGAACAGAAACGATCCATTTTCTCCAATGTCCCAAAATTCAATATTCGAAGCTAAAGTCTATTTGCATTTTGAGGTCCAATTTCGATTCGATTAATGAAGTAAGAAATCATTTAATTAGCTATCAAAAGCACAGATTGTTTAGACATTTCGAAGATGCTAATCAAAAAACTAAGCGAAGCAAATACAACGAAACGAATGTTTGAGAAACATAAAAACAAAAAAAAAAAAAAAAAAAACGAACGATCTGCGAATGAACCAACGAACTCGAACATACTCAAACCAAGACAAGATTTGAGAATGAGACAATAATAAATTAATAAAACGAACATTAAAACTTGGAAAGAGAGAGAGAAAATACAGTTATAAAAAGTTTATTCAACTTTCTTAAAAGATTTCAATCTCTCTCCTTCTCTTTCTCTGCTTTGTTGATGAAATTTCTATGGCCATCGTTTGTTTCGAGGTCATATCTATCCTCGAATGAATGGAGGAAAAAAAAAGTAATGAAAACAAATAGCAATTCATCTCTTCACTCTAGAGTTTTGAAAATAATTTATTATGGAATTTTGCGATTGAATCTGTTTCTTCGTTTTTCTATCTTTCTCTCTCTCTCTCTCTCAACACTGTATTCTAACGAATTTTGGCCATTCTCTTTGGCCAAAAGAGAGCCTATTTCTTAGTGAAATTTCGTCAAACACAACTAACCCGATACAATCAGACAGTTTCTGTTTGTTGGAAATCATTTTGTTAATGGTATTCTCATCAAAACAAACAAACAAACTCTCTTTCTTTGATTTCAATTTGATTTGTACTTTTTTATTTTCTTTGTTTGCATCAAGACAATCGTTTGTTACATTTGTGGATTGTTTGGAAAATTTCTTTTCATCGAATGAATCTAATCAAAAACAATTAGCGCTATTAAAAAATCAAAAAGAAAAATTACATCGATTGAATGGATAAACATTTAATTTTTATCAGAAGTGGAACAAACACTTGGATACTTTTTTTTTCTTTTCGTATTACAAATTATACAGACAATGATTATGGGAATTCAAATTTATGAAAATAAATAATGAAAAAATGAAGACATATAAAATATAAGATATAAGTTTACAAGAAGATATTTCAATGTTTTTTGGAAAGATTAAAGATTGAAACTATGCTAAGCATTACCAGCAATAGATGGATTAAAAAGAGAAATCGATAAATTATATGTACTTTTATCTCTCTCAGAATCGATATATTCATAAAGATTTGGATGGAAATATTTGTCAAAATTATCTTCCAAATAGTTTAGAAAATCCGACAAAATAAACGAGACGATTGAGGAGAATTCTTTAACATCTTGATTCGCAAGAACACTGTCTGTATTCGTAAACATTCGCAATAGATGAATTGGTGAATAGAGATCTGCTGGATCTATACATCGAGATGTTTTATCGGACACTGATCGACTGAGATGATCATTGATACCATTCGATAAAATTTCGATCATTTTAGGTGACTTCGCGATCATCTTTTGAATCGCTTTAGGATCAATATTTTTACGGAAGCGAATTTTTGAACTAGAAGCGTATTCGACTGAATTTTGAAGCCCAAGATCATCGACGATTGAAGATGTTTGATTCTCAGGATAATGATGAAGATAGATTTGAATTAAATAGTCAATAAATTGATTACGTTCACTGCTGTACAACAGATTATCACCAAGCGTTTTATTGAAGTGCATTCGAAAAGCATCAATAATTTCGTGATAACAACTTTTCCTGAAATTTTCGCCAAGATTTTCTAATTCGGAAGTCCTATTGAAAGGATCATCTACGAAAATCAATGGTTTATTTCGAAATGTCTCTAACAAAGGAGAGTGATTTTCATCCTCTTGATGATGTCTCTCAGAAATATAATCTTTAAGAACATCGTTGGCTGTTATCGAACACGGAAGTTTGATGATTTTCTCTTCCAATTGGCATTGACAATAATCTTCAACGAGAAGAAACTTTAGCTTATCTGGTATTGATAATTGTTCATTTTTGACTACAGGTGGAATGTTCTCTTGAGTAGAGCGCGAAGAACGTTTCCGTTTTTTTTTCTCACTTTCACTCTTTGCTAAAGAGTCAGGTAAAGATCTGCGAGAAACTAGAACCAAAAATTTGATTAATAAAGAATCAAATTTTATCTTATGTCATAAACTTTGAACTACCATCACGAACAGTGGTAGGAGTCACAGAATTCGAAACAGTAATATTTGATGAGGATTTATTAAGGCTTTTTTTCGATTTCTTGCTATTGCCTCGGGCTTTCCTAAGCAAATTCTGCTCTTTGAACTTCAATTTGTTTTCTTCGGTGAACTCAGCGATTCGATCTCTAGCAACCCATTCGTCCCAATTTTTATTCCAACCATGATAGTGAATCAGATATTTTGGCACACCATCAATGAAGCCGGTTTGAATGCAACGACCCTCATAATAAAGTTTCAAATGGGAACAGAAAACATTATCACCAGGGTTGAAATCAAATTTAAAATTCGATGAATTTGCTTGGCTCATTTGGATGTTATTCACCGATGGTAAATAATCGAATCTGTAAAAGTAAAATTGGATTCTGTTCGGATTAGAATCCCAAAACAAAACATTAAATTAGAATCAATTCAAATCGAATTCTGATTTCAAAAAACTTGAAATTGATTCAAATCAGTTGGTAAAATTTTAAAATACCCGAGAAAAATACACAAAAATATCTCAATACTTTAATGTTCCAAATAAAAAACCAGAACAATTTGGAAATTTTTAAAAAAAATATCTTCGAACAACAACACAAACAATGTGTCTGATTGGATAGGGAAAAAAGGGGTGTGTAAAGTGTTCAATTAAGAAACAGTGGAGCGAATCAACTTGCTTGCCTCACTCACTCTATCTTAGTGAGAGCGTAATTGTAGTGGTGCGGGGATGGGAAAAAAAAAGAATACATTAAAAGAGCTAATAAGGAAAAAAGTAGTTCCTAACATAGGCCACTGATGGCGCAGTTTTTTTTTCGCAAAAAATTCTGAGGAGGGAAATTCAAATCTACACGATTCTGTGCTTCTAATTTTGATACTAGAAAATCGATCGATTGAAACACAAACATTAGTGTTTGAGATTCTTCGAAACCTTTTTGAGATTAAACATTGAGATTCATTGAATGTTTCATTAATTTAATTGACAAATTTTTTTGAAATCCTTTGATAAAAGCGAATGATTTTGATCCTTTTGCAATGCTTAATTTCGTCTTGTTCATTGATTAATGATCGATTGTGGTAGAGAAAACATTATCAAACAAAAAATCCAATCAACATCGATGAATTAGATGATGAGTTTAAGCACAAACCAATAGTTCAAATGTATCCAATAGTTTGATTGAGAAAAATCTCAGAGAGAAGAGTTGATGATGTTTTGCTTTTTTAAATATCAATTTGTTTGATTTAAATAGCATCAACCGTAGGTATTCTAAGCTATCATCGGATGTTTGCATTCAGCGACAAAAAAAACAATAAAAATTGAATAATTCGAAATCAATTAATTGTGGACGTTTTCAAACATCTTCATTTGCTCTATCATTTGAAATGTCGATGATTTTGGGCACTCAATCATTTCCTTTTCAAACGTAGCTGCTGAATATGATATATTAAAGAGTTAGTGCCAAGGACACAGCATCATACAGACCAAACACAGATGAATATAATTAGATTGGGATCAAATGAAATTACTCTAATTATAAAAGATTTGAAACTATCATCGATTTGAAGAGGAATCATTTGACACATTGACTCGTAATCAAATTAATCTGGAATTTGATTCTTACCGGAAGAAGGAAACAATCAGCATACAGAAGGAAATTAAAAAAATTACGCAAGAATCTACTAGACAGAATTGCTCAGAATTCACTATAAAAAATAAAGACCCTGCAAAAACTAGATATAAACTTCAAAAACTTGAATAAGAATTCAAATACAAATAAATCAAACAAAATAGTGATGGAAAAATCACATCCAACATTTTTATTATCGACAATTTTTTTCGAGAGTAAATCTTATAGAATAAAGATCGCACACAGTTATTCAAGTTCGCTGGCACCCTTCATTCTTCTAATCGATTATTATTCTTTGGTAATATATTAATACACTACAATACAGCATCAATTTAGGGTAGTGCACAGAGTTTTAGCTAGAATTCTTTTGCTCAATAACCATCGACAAAAGTTGTTGTACGATATCTTTAGCGACTTTTTTCTCATTGTCCTCATTTTCAATATCACAGACATCGACACAGTTATGATTCTCTAATGTTGGTGACTGCCGATTACGATGAACATAATCTAATTCGTCATCATAATTGGACTCAGAATCAGAACTAGAAGATGATTCCGATGATGATGAAGATGAAGAGGATTTCGATGAATAAATTGAATCACTAGAAGATGATGAATCACTTGTGTCACATGAATTTATCAATGAAAGAGTAGCTGGTCTGTTAGGCGAGATTGAATTCAAATATTTTTCGATATTACAATGCATTTCGTTAGAAATGAGAGAATTTTTAGGATAATGAGATGATCTACAATTCTCGCTATTGTTTTGTTGATCGAAGTCAGTTTTGGTGTTGTCGATAATTCCACAATTTTTATCGATAGTTCCATCACCATCATTTTCATGCCAAGTTCGATGATTATCCACATAATCAATACAATAATTCATGCTATTAAATCGCCCATAAAGATGACGCAAAAGCTTCCGGAGATTTCTGTTTTCTTCGTAGATTTTTCGATTCACACAACAAGAAGCACAATGAACAGTGGACTGCGAACCGATTTTAGCTTTATGCGATCGCGTAGACTGTCGGTTATCAGACGAACTAATCAACATCACGTCATCATGATTTTCAGTAGATTGATCAATCGACGGATCCTTATTTTTGGCAGTAGATTCGAATTTGGTCTCTGATGAAACATCGATTTCGGTGGTAGAATTGTTTTTTGTAATCGATTGATGTGGTTGCTGTTTCAAAATTTCCAATTCTTTTTCCATAATGAGAAATTCTTTCAAAAGATCACTCTTTGACATACTATTTAACCTTTCAGCATGCATCGTATCATAAGCTTCATGAAATTGTTGTTCCAAAAAGAAAGATTCATCCTCAGGTGAACTATAGTAATCTTCAGCAGGCAAATCGTTACTGTCATTACTATCGTTTCGTAGAGTAGAACTCGCTGTAAAAGCTGCAGCATCGTCTTTTTTTTGTTGCTTTATCTGACGCATTTGCTGAATTTCCCCAGACAATGCTTCAAAATCGATGTCGTTAGAATGTTCATTCATTATGAATTGAGATGTGTTGTATGGAGCTAATGGTTGACCATTCTGGACACAATCCCTGTGCAGACGACTCACCTCATCTGCATCACATTCGGTCCAACGCATTCTTTTTTTATAAGAGCCATGGTCACTTCCGTTTCGACTATTCATTTGAGGAGGAATAAAATGACAACGACCATTTTCACGTTCTTTCGATTGGTGAAGGGAGTTTTCGGTTTCGTTCGGAGCGAAGGTATTTGCTGAATCGATCCATTTATATGGTCGTTTTCGACGGCGAACTCTCCGAGATTTTTTACTGTTCTTATTATTGCGATGATTGCAGATGGGCAGAAGATTGATTCCAATAGTGCCGTGGGTTTGTTGACTACTGCTGAAATTATCAAGGCTACAATTACTGTTAATAATGAAAGTGTCTAGATTTTTGTTTGTGTTAACAGAGTCAGAAATATTGGACGCTTTAGGCAATATTTTTACATTTTGATTCTGATTTACATTATGTAAAACAATAAAACCTTTCTTTTTTTGCTTTTTACTGCCATTCATATTGCTGGTTGTATTAGAATTATAATTTGATTTATGATCACAACAGATTGATGTTGATTTGGAAAGAATTTGGAGAGGCTCACCGATAAAATTATTACGATTAGGTTCCGAATTGACTCGAACCGTCCTTGATGATGATGGATTCCGAGTTCGACGATTTTGAGAACGATGATGAGGTCCAACACAAATGTGATTGCTGCCGCAGCATCGAATTGATTGCGTGGATGATGTTGATGAGCATCTTGTAAAATTTGCGAAGTGTTTGCGACTTTTCGATTTATATGGAGACGATGAAGATCTTGGTTGCTGCTGAGAGTTATTACAACAATGTGCTACCGGTCGAAATAAAGAATTAGAACAGCCTTGCTGGTTAATATCGTTAAAAAGATGTGCAGAATTTTCTTCTGATCCCAAATGATCACTCCATTTGACATGATGATCGCTCATATACTCATTTTCATCATTTTGTTGCAAAGGTTGCTTTGATGGTTTCGATTGAGATAACTCAAATTTCGATGATGACAATGACTGATGGCAATCACCTTTATCAACAACATCAATAGATTCTAGATCAATCAATAGAGGTTTAGGATCTAGAACTCCAAAAGTCGGTATATTTTCGATGTCCATTAGAATTAACATTTGAAACAATCAAGTCTTCGAGAACAAAAAACTTAAACTGATTTATTTATATGTCAATCAAAAATTTAATGATTGAGAAAAATAAATCAGATGTGAATAATGAAGCAAAAAAATTAGATCAATCTTCTTGCGATATTGAAATGTCTTCAGATCTATATAAAGGTGCGAAGATGAAAGTGTCACGAAGAAGAGCACTGAGATGAAGAGATATTCTACAAAGTTTCTACTTCAGAGAAGAAATGATTCCAAAAAAATTTTTGATCCCAAAAAGTAAATATTTAATGAGAGAAGAATCGGATTTGATATCTCTTCCGTTAGAGAATAGTTTTATAGAAGACGAGTTTGAGAAGAAATGTTCGCATAGAAAATCACGAATTGAATGTGAAACGAGACTCCAGACCAAATTTGATGTCGCTTCTTCTCCTTTGTGGTGATGAAAATCAAATAAAAAGGAACATTTAAAGTTAAAATCTAGAGAAAAAATAATGTTTAATGATTTAACAAAGATAGAGGGCGAGCGAGAGAGAGAGAGAGAGAGAGAGAGGATGACAATCTTCAACGAGAGAAAAATTTGGATAGTCAAAAAAATTTAAAAAAAAAAAAAAAGCAAAAGTAGTGTGCGTGTTTCAGGACGAAAAACAGTAATGAAATAAAGATTCGTTTCGATTCGCAAAGAGTTTTTATATTCGGATTCAGAGTTTCTATTTCTTTTTGGGAAAAAAAATTTCACTCAAAAAGTAGTAGTATTGAATAAAATCAAAAAAAAAAAAAAACAGTCCCAGAGATCGTTGCAAAACACACACCTTTCTCTTCGCTATCATCAAACCGCTACTGTTATGTCATCCGATTAGAAATTTAAGTTTCGTAAAATTATTCTCTTTTTTCTTTTCTCTCTCTCTCTCTGTTTGGATACTGAAATTAAGTGAAATCCTTGAGGCAGTAGCATGGATAGATGAAAGAATCCATGAAAGGATCAATTATTAATCTCTATTCTTTTCTTCTCATTCTCTTACTGTTTCTTCTCAACACTAGTCTATGTAGGCGAGGATCCAAAATATCAAACTGCTAAAAAGGATCGTTGAGATCTTCCTTTTTCCTAACATAGTACGTTAGCAGTATATGTGCATGTCTATGAGAGAAACACAGAAGGAGAGAGAGAGAGAGAGAGAGAGAGAGTATACAGTTTTAATCTGATTTCTTCGATCATAGATCTCATTCATTCAGCACTTAGCAATTGATTTGATTCATTCGAATTCTTTTTTTTTTTTAATTCGCTATTTTAATTCGAAGATTTCCTGTAGTTGTTTCAATCCACTCCAATTCGAATGCAATTGATAGAATGGAAGGAGAGATCCGAGTTAGTTAGGGGAGAGCAATATTGAAATGCTAACATAAACATTTATCTATCTATTTCTATATCTCTTTTGATTTGATTCTCGATGCTGGATTTGGTTGCTGCATTTGATTTAGATTCTATTTCAATTTTGTTTTTTTCCTTTTAAAAGAATCCTATTCGAAAGAAATCTGTAACGAAACGAAACGAAAAGAATTATTTTCCAAAGAATGCAATTCATAAAATGAATTGAATTGTATCTCTCTCTCTCTCTCTCTCTCCAACAATCTGTTTCGAGAGTTTTCAAACCATAAACGTCTCAATACTATTGGTCCTACAATAGTATAGGATTATAGCAGCTATAGTTATAGTAACTAGTATAGTATAGTATAGTTCATAATATACGTTCCAATCTAATTATTCTGATGAGATTGAAGAAGAATCTCTGATTTAGATCATATTTAATGGATGAAAACTTGGCATACTCTTTTTTTTGTCTTAATTTTCTTATTTTTAGACTATTGAAAAACAAATTCACTCTTGAATTCTAGATGATCAATCTCTCATCTAATCCATTCGATGATTGGAAAATCTTCACATAATATATATAATATATCTTTGTTTCTCTTATCGAGAGTTCTTACAAAGCTAGTTTTTTTTTATAATGCAGATATAATCGTTAATTTCTACAGAAAACTTTTTTTCTTTCCTAGTCATAACACTCACACTGTGCAGCCTAAATATGCTATGAATCTGGAATTAGGGAGGAAAATGAGCGCGAATTTTTTTTTGAAAACTTCACGAATCTCTTCTTGGATGATTTGCATCAATTTTGTTCAATATTTCGTTAATATTGATCGCCTATTTGTAAGATTTTAACAATCAAAATCCAAAAGATTTACACTGTAATGGATCGAGAGTGAAACTCTGATACGCAATAAATTTTTGGATAGAGTTAACGAGAAAGTATTAGATCATCAGCATCTCTCAAATTTGAGAAAATCGACGACGCTTCTCTCCTCCCTTTTTCTTCGTTGCCAATAAATTAAAACGAGATAATCGATAGATTCAAAGCGACTCGCAACGAAGCTGAAATAAACCTTATAATAAGCTGAATTGTATAGTTTGAAAGATATAAAAATTGAAGCAAAAAATTTTGCCTACGACTTGGTAAACGTTCAAAAAAAAAAAAAAAGGAAAAAAGGGCCTTTACTCAGTACAATCGAACCACATTTGAGTGTAAGGCTTAAAAAAAAAGCTTTAGATTGTGGATTGAAGAAGAGCGTAGAAAACTTTGTACGAAAAATATATTGCAGAAGGCACCGATAAGAACAATAGAAAATGCTTGAAAAGATAATCCAAAACTTTTTGCCAATACCTAAAACGATATATTATATTATGACATATTCTATATGATTGATTCTTATAACAATATCTTCCTCTAAGAGCATCTATTCATCGATATGTGATTGTTGTCTATGTTTTTCTATAAATAATGAACGAAGGATATAAGTGAGTTTACTCGGTATATGCTAGAATCTAGCACAAGCCAGTTTACTGCATCAAATCTCCACCGTTGAAAGCAAACAGAGAGAGAGAGAGAGAGAAAAAACGGGGAGTTGGCCTGGCTCATTGAAAAAACAGACAATCTCTCTCTCTCTCTCTCTCTCTCTTTAGTCTAGCTCACTGAGTGTATGGGGAAAGATAGCGAAAAAAAAGCAAAAAAAAAAATGGTCGAAATGATGATGACGAGAGATAATTTGGAGCTTTCCAACAAACAGCACCAAAGAAAGCATAGAATGCAGCTAACATCATCATCATCATCATCATCATTATTATTATTATTATTATTATTATTATTATTATCATTTCGACCATTCACCAGAAGGATTCAATAGTGTCTAACATCATACATATACAATGCTGATCGAGAAGAGAGACACAGAGAGCCTCGTAGATATGGAGAGGGTCGAAACGAAACAATAAAATCTTTAAATGAAAGCAGAGCTGAAGAGAGAGAGAGAGAGACATGCTGTTTTGTTCCATTGCATTCAATTTTTTTTTTCAATTTCCAATCGAGAATGGAAACTACTGCAGCTAAAAGAGAGAGAGAGAGAGAGAGAGAGAGAGTGAGTGCTATGGCTAAAAACGGAACGCGAATCAAACGCTATGAAATAGAAGACTCTTTTGGTGCGCCTTGAATCCCCTCTCCTTTTCTTCTCTTTGCATCGGTTTTCGATAGAAGAAGTTCTAGATGATCTAGAATTATGTCATCTCATTCTGGAACATCGATATTTCGATTGTGAAAGCAAAAAGAGATGATCGATGTGATCAAATCTATCGAGGTGTGTGTTCGTTTGTCTATGATACAGATCCTCTCTGACTATGACTCCCCAATGCATTCATTCTGTTATTCTTGGTGAGATTGAAATTTTATCTGGGCAAAAAAAAAAAAAATCCAATCCCTATGAACATAAGAAATCGATCGAATTGAAAGATTTCACAACAATCCTATCGATCAATGGTGTAGTTGAGATTGATTTTTGAAATTTCTTTGGAAATAAATTTTAAAATTTTTCTTCAATAAAAAAAAATCGGAAATAATTTCATTCTCTCTTGATTGGGGGGGAGTCTTTGGAGACTCCATTTCAGCTTTGTTTGTGCACTGCAAATCCAAGCGAACCTTTGGGTGAGAAACAAAATTCTCTCCTCTTTTTATAGTCATTTTTTAGAGCTGTGAGAAGCGAGAGAGAGAGAGAGATTAATAAGTACGAAAATCATTCATTACTTGCTCTATTACATTGGCTTTTGTAATCTAGGTGTATAACACAATCGAAGAATCTCTCTCTCTCTCTCTCTCTCTCTCTCTCTCTCTCTTAGATTGTCTGGTTTGTTTTGTTTTTTTGTTTTGGTTCTCTATGATAATCAAGAACGATGTAATGAGAGATGGTAGAGGGATAGAGATTAATTCTGACACTCCATCTGAAAGTAATCGTTGAGTTTTTTTCAAATCCTAAACCAGTGATTAGAAGATTTCTTGAGAGATCTTTCTCAAATCGGCTGTTCCACCTGTATGATTGGGATTTGTAGAAACGAACAAAAAAAATAATTAAATAAAATAAATAGATAAAACGAGAAGAGCAGATAGTATGGAATAGACAAATTAAAATTGATTTCACAAAAACTAAATCAGTGTAAAGAAAAAGTTGAAAAATTGATCCAAAACTTCGAAATGAAATAGAATTTGTTCTATTTTGTGAATTCGATTGAAAATCGTTTGATTTAAAATGATTCTTTTGTATCAGAAAGTTAAGCATAGAATACTGACATTTCCATTGCTATGTCCATATCTCGCCAGTCAAATCGGTTACTTTACAGCCGATACTCTATGGTCCGAAACGGTCTAAAATAATATAATTTGACCGTTTTATTGCTCTCTCTCTCTCTCTCTCTCTCTCTCTCTCTCTCTCTCTCTCTCTGTCCACACGGTTAAGTTCATATATTGAAAGAGACGAAAACGATTCAGAATAGATTCCATTCATTGAATATCGAATATCGAATAGAAAAGTATTGAAGGAAGACAATTAAATGTTATCCATTTATTGGGTCCACTTTCCACTTTAAGGGAGGAGATGGGGAGACAAATGAGAGTTTGAACTCAATCCAATTGAATCCATCCATCCATACATACATCTATGGTAGGGTCTCAATTCCAAACGTTCAAGGAAACATTTCGAGTGATGAATGAAATAAAAGAATTTTTGCAATTTGGAACAAAACTTCCTTGAAAAAGAGAGAGAGAGAGAGAGAGATTGCTCGAAGTTAGTTGTCTCACTATCAGTTTTTTTTCTCTCTCTCTCTCTCTCTCTCTCTCTCTATAGCAAATTCTATTCGAGCGTTAAAGAATGAGAAATGAGAGTGTGGATAGAAAGAGAAACCAGAATTCTTTTTTGTAACTTTTTTTTCGGTGCAAAGTTTTTGGAGTTGTTTTTTTTTCAAATCACTCATTGATTACCTCGAGCAAAAATAGAATTCTAAGAACAATCTTTAACGATAAGAGAATGGATTAGAGAATTGTTTTTTTTTTTTTCAATTCTCGATCGAAACACACAGAGCACAGACAATCATTGATTATTCGATTAATTCGATTGAGAGAGAGAGAGAGAGAGAGAGAGAGAGAGAGAGAGAGATATTTTTGGGATCGAAAATTTCATTACCCATACTGATTCGTTGTCCAGATTAATAAACGAAAATATAGACGAGAGAGAGAGAAAAAAAAAGACAATCAAATTGATTTGATTGGAACGTTTCACCTCACTCCTTCTTCTTTGTTGATATTGTCTGTCTTGCAATGATCCAAATTTGTGATGAATCTCTTTTTAGCATTTAAGATTATTATTGGATCAATCGTATGAAAGTCAATATTGTCTAGAGGAAGAACCTAGACCTAGTAGATCTAGATTAACTGAATAGATTCTGGTTTCGTTTGATTTCGAAATCAATGCATTGATTTTAGATTTTAAAGAGATTGTTCCAAAGAGATTTTCTCTTTGCATTCAAAACGATTTGTTTCTTGTTCTAAACTATAAACGCAATCTTAAATTCTGTATTCTAGAATCTTTTTTGTTTTCAAAACTAGAGAAAAAAAATCCAATTTCAATTTGGGTTTATTTAAAAATCTCATCGAATCCATTCTATCTATGATTGAATTGAAAGCGTAAGAGAGGTGAGTGTGGCGAGAAAAATTTTCTACTCTAAGATTCTTAGAATGAAAACCTTAGAAAAATAAGTTTTGTTTTCCCCAATGAAAAGGAAATGTAAATTCAAAAAAAAAAAAAAAAAATAAAAACAACTAAGAAATGGTTCCTTGATTATTTTTGTTTTTTTTTTTTTTGGAACCCATAACACGACATAGGTTTTTTGATCCAAAATTTTTCTCCTCTTATCTTAGTGGGTGTGGATGTGTGTGTGACCCAATCTACTGAGTTTTGTTTTTTTTGGATCCAAAAAAAGAAATTCAAATCAACAAAATTCCATCAATTTTAATTATCAATCGGATCGATTCGAGACAATCTTTGAGAACAAAATCTAGATCATTGAAACGAAGAGAGAGAGAGAGAGAGAGAAGAAAAAGAAAATTTACAACAAATTTTGCAACGAAATTACCGAGAGAAAAAAAAACAAAAAAAAAAAAAACTCTTTTTCATCGCGTTCCAAACATCAAAGTTCTAGTATGGAGAAATAATACAAATCCTAATACGAAGACGATATGAAGAAAGGCTATTTGGAAAATTTCACAACTTCATCTGCCCATGTGATTCTAGATTCAAGTTTTTTCTCTCTCTCCTCTCTCTCTCTCTCTCTCTCTCTATCTATCTCTCTCTCTATCTCAACTCTTTTGTTCCATCTTTCATCGAGATTCGATTGGAAAGTTTTTAAAATTTGAAAAGATTCAAACCCAAACCCAAATTATTCTCTCTCTCTCTCTCTCTCTTTCTTGTGTTGAAAACTATAGGCTAATTCAATTGGCTATTTGTCATAGAATTTGATGTTGTGATGCAATCTTCTTCATCACCACCACCATCATCATCATCATCATTAAATCTACAACAAACGGGTCAAGCTTTTCGAAACAAAACTAGGATAGATAATATAGAAAACTACAGAGAGAGAGAGAGAGAGAGAGAGAGAGAGAGAGAGAGAGAGAGAGAGAGAGAGAGAGAGAGAGAGAGAGAGAGAGAGAGAGAGAGAGAGAGAATTACAGGTGTGAAGATGTTATGGTAGAATGAGAGAAGGGATAGGAGAGAGCGAGAGAGATCCAAATACTAAACATTGAAATAGCGTTTGAAGTTGATGATGATGATGATGATGATTAAGGAGATGATGGTGATCAGAATGAATGAATTTTTTGAAGATAGGATTACAACAATTTCAATCAAAAAAAAAAAAGAGAGAGAGAGAGAATCTAGTCTTCAAAATTACCTGATCTAACCTAAACCTTACCATCAAATATGTTTGTTTGGTTTGTTCGGCATCGAGTACATCGAATGTAAAAGATCTAATAAAAGAGAATCAAGAAGAAGAGGCGAGGGGAAAAATTGTTATAGTAATTTTTTTTTCTCGTTGCAAAGTAAATCAACAATAGCCTAACAGCAACCTAATGTTTCATTGACAATCGTGATCAGGATGATGATGATGATGATGGTGGTGGTGGAGGTGATGGTGATAGTGATGGTTTTTATTTTGAGATATCTCTCTTCTTTTTATCTCACTTCAAAAGAAAAGTAACCAGACAAACCGGTTGGTTCGAATCATCGAGACCAACAACACATCCATTCTATTCATTTCATTCCATTTTCATTCACAATCAAATTCGAGAGAATGGTGAAAGATTTCAACCAGAAAGCGAATCGCAAGCGAAACAAAATGTATAGCATTAGCATTATTTAGGTTTACTTCCAACCAAAATTGTTTGAGATCAATTTTGTTGCTTTTGTTGTTGTTGTTGTTTTTGTTTCTTTTTTTTTTCAATGGCTCCTTGGTGTTTTTATTTCATTTGGATTTTTATTTTCTCGTTTCTATCGTACACACACTCACACACACACACATACACACAAACCGAATTGTTTCTTGTTTCTATCTTTTTTTTTTTTTTTCATTTTCATCATTCACTCTTCTGTAGTGTGGAAAATATAGATTGTAAGGTTAAGTGTGGATAGTGAGAGAAACGAAAGAACAGCATGGAAAAAAAAAGTACAGTTAGATTGCTGTACCTGATCGATAGGGAACAAAGGGTTATTGTGATGATAGTGATGGTGATGGTCTGGTTATGATTGTAATCATTCGCTAAGATCGAAAAGCTCTCTCTCTCTCTCTCTCTCTCTCTCTCTCTCTCTCTCTCTCTCTCTCTCTCTCTCTCTCTCTCTCTCTCTCTCTCTCTCTCTCTCTCTCTCTCTCTTTCCGGTTAGATTTATTATCGCTCGACATTGATTTAAATTAATTCATTCGAAAACAGCATCAGATTAGTATGCAATTTTATTTTGAATCAAAATCCCACTGTTGCTGTCGTACAGTGCCGAGAATCAAAAACGCTAGATATCCAAGAAGATAGAGAACGGAAGTGATGTAAAAATTTAGATTCCATTTGAATTGAAGATCGCCTAGATTCGAATCGAGAATGATTCCGACAATGTACGGAGCTAAAAATCCCATTATCAGACCTAGAATGTGGGCGGCACCGCTTACGGTTCCAACATTATTAGGAGCGTACTCCGAGATCATTGTCCATTCGCCAGCGGTGAAAAATCCATATCCAAACATCGCAACGATCAGCAATGTGATCGAAAGTATCACATTGTCAGAGGTGAAGGTGATCGAAGCTAGACAAATTGCGGGTGCAAGCATTGCTATACCTTGGAAAATTTTCCGAACAGTCCATAGTTGTAGATTGGTTCTTTTCAATAGAAAAACCGATAGATAGGGCGCTATCAAGCAACTGATTCCGTAGCTCATCAAAATCGCTCCATTGATGGTACCATTTTGAACGATATCGATCGAATGAACTGAATCGAGATATGCTGGAAGTTTACTAAGCATCATATAGAAACCATAGGAACAAGATATTTTGCTCAAAATCGAAGCCCATACAGCCGATGAAGTGAAAATACTAAGCCATGGTGTTTTGGATCTGATCGATTGATTCTGATCTTGCATTGATCAAAATCAAATTGATTAATGTTAAACAGGAGAAGAAAAATCAGAGAAATTCTTCGAAACCTTTGAATTCGAATTGTTGATTTTGGCCTTCAAAGTTGGTTGATCTGAAGCCAACCACACCCATAGAATAATCCAAGGTATATGGACAAGAGACATGAAATAATATAACAATGGCCAACCAGTGACCGTTTCACAGAGATAGCCACCGATCAATGACATCAATGCACCTCCAATTGATTGGCCAAATTGAATACCAGAATTCGCTTTAGATCTCTCATCAGGTTCGAACCATTTGACATAGAGATGGAAGAGCGAGGGATAAATAAAACCTTGAAATAATCCATTCAACGATTGCACTAGAATGAACAAGTTTGCATCGGTTTTGGCTGCAGTAGGTATCAATGCGGTGAGAATACAAGGGAAAAATATTCCAACGAAAGCCAAACGTTTTCCTCCGAAACGATTCGTAACGCTACCGACCAATGTCGGTATGATCCAATAGAAAAAAAATGTCGAACCAAGAATCAAACCCTTTGGATTTTGTTTGTTTGTTTGTTTGTTATTTTTTTTGTATTGAGAAAAAAATTGAGAAATTTTTTAAGATAATCGAGATTCAATCATCTAGATAATACTTGAACAGTTTCGTTCCAATTGAATTTCGGTGCTCTCGATACACTTGTATGATTGCTGCTGGAGATGGTTGAATTGACCATACGGACGATCGCAACGCTCATACCGGTCCGTTGTGCGTACATGATCGCACATGCATAGGTACCTAGCATCGAAATAATCCATTTTCGTGAAATCATTCTCGTAAATCGTTTATTTCAATCTCTTGTTTATTATTATTCTCTTTTTCTTTTGGCAGTTTAGACATCGATCAATGACAGTAGAAATGAGATGGAAAAAAAAAATTCTCAAATTAAAATTGATTCTGGTTGTTTTTGATGGATCTTATATGGAAAAAGAATGTAATGATTAACGACAAACATCATCAAGCGATTCGTAATTAATTTCCATTTGGTAAATATTTTTGGAAGTAACATTTTCTTATTAAGATCATAAAATATTATCATCATCATCGGCTCTACTGTTATTATCGAGAGCATCGCTTTTGTTTGCTAGTTTTTCAGGGTTATTTTTGGTTTTATGCCGATCCAATTTTGATTGATGAGAATCTTCCATTACATCGAGCACTGCTTGACGATCCCAGTCTTGCTGTTTATCGGTTGCACACAATACGAATGTTGATCCACCGATCACATAGATTATCACAGCGATATAGAAAATTATATTCCATTGTTGATGATCGTTATCGATTTGACTATCTAATAAAACTCCAACAATATAAGGAGCGATGATACCCATTGAGAATGCTAAAATGTTAGCGAAACCAAACACTGTTCCAGCGAAATTGGGAGCGTATTCAGCAATAATGGTCCACTCGCCAGCACTAAAAAAACCATACAACATCATTGCTGAAATTAATAAAGCAATGATTGGATCGGGATGGAGACCAATCACAGGTATTAATCCTAGACAAATAGCTGGACCGAACAGAGCGATCGATTGAAACAATTTTCGCACACATAAGTTTTTCCAGCCACATTTTTCGATTATCAAGTTGGCAAGTGGGGGTGCTATCAAAGTGGCCATGCCGTTGGCAAGATTGGTCCCGGCGAAAACCCAGCCATTTTTGAAAAGATCAATATTAAATACTTTGGACAGATAAGATGGCATTTTCGTAATTAAGAGAAAATAACCGAAACCAGAACACATTTTTGTAATCAACGAACAAATAACTGGAATAGATGTTATCATTCGAATCCAAGGGACTTTGACTTTTTTCTAAGGCGAAAAAATAATGTGAAAATTATTGAATGAAGAATCATAAAATGGAGAAAGAAATTGAATTCTCGATGGATTTTGAGCAATTACCGATATGATTTTCTGTTGGACGTTTTGCTCTATATATCTTCGTTCATCGTCTGAAATCAATCTATTGGTCTCGGGACTATTGGTGGCTAGATAGAACCATAAAACCAGAAATGGCACATGAAATAAAGCCATAGCATAGAATATCCAAGGCCAAGACCAATATTCGGCGATAGCTCCAGACATCGCTGACATTATTGTGCTACCAAGAGAGCCGCCGAAAGCAAGACCGCCATTAGCAACAGATAGCTCTTTTTTCGGGAACCATTTGATAAAAAGGGAGAACATTGTCGCATAGGTGAAACCATGAAAAAATCCTACCAAAATTCGATTGACAATCAATGCGTAAGGTCCCCATAGGTTTACAATGGTGGGTGTGATTGCGGCAAGAATGCATGGACCGAGAGCACCGTAGAAAGCGATCCATTTTCCACCAATGGCATCGGTTAACCGACCAGCAAAAGTTGGCACAAAAATGTACATGTAAAATTGAGCACCAAGAATGATACCCTAAAATTAAGGATCATTCATGATTGTTTAAAATTCAAAATTGTTAATAAAAATCGATTTTTATCTAGTGAGTCTCTAGAGAGAAAAAACACTAACTTGTAATGTTTCATCCCAATCGTAAAACTTATCGTCGGAAGAAATGGGATCGGTGTTGCTTGCATTGGACCTTGAGCTATCATTGAATGTTGAATGATTTTTTTTGGTCATCGCAACCACAGCCACACTGAAACCAGCTCGATGGACATAGACTAGTGAGCAAGCATAGATTCCTAGCAATGCGATTGCGAAACGTAATTGAAACTTCATTTTTCGCAGTCAAATTCCGACACAATCAAATCAGAGAATGGCTAGAGAGATTCTAGGCGAAAAAAAATCAATCGTTTTATTTCCTTGTTTCAATTAAACCAACCTAAACACGGACACAGACAGTGGGTGATTTTTATTTTTTTTTTTTTTTGGTACTTTTAAATAGTATTCATTTCATTTTCTTTGATTTCTTTTCTCTTTCTTTGAAGTTTGCCTATTGCTTATCATCATCTAGGGAAAGAAAAAAGGTATCAAATGATCATTTAATCAGCAATTAATAATAATAATAATACTAATAATAATAATAATAAATAACTAATTATGGAGATGATAAATTGTGGTAGTTGTTGTGATCTCGATGATTTCAAATCCAAATCCAATTGCAAATCTTATTATTGAGATTTGTAGAGATTTGATTTTGTGATAAAATCTTTGTTAAATTTGGGGCAATCTTAGATTAGATTCAAGAATGAAAATGTTCGAATTCGAATGCAATCCAAAACAAAGTTAAATTACAAAATAAAGTTTCAAACTGTTCGAAGATTTTCGTCTTCTCTAATAGTAAATCAATCATCTTTTCGATTTGATTCGATGTTCAAATTCATTTCATCCGGAACAACAGATTTTCTAATGAGAATTTTTGTCCCGAACACATTCTTGCCATCTATCTGATTCTCAACGAATTCTATCATTTTGATGGATTTCATATTCATTTCACAGCTGTCTACAAAAGTCAGTTCTTTGATCGATCAGAATTGATTCAAATCGATCGAATCTTATTTGGATCGCATGGATTTCAATGGCGAAGTACTTTTTTTTGGATAGCTTCTTATAGATAATTTGATTTCTTTTCTTTTTCTTTATTCTATTTCTCGATCCGATTAAGAAGATAATCAATTCGATTAGAAAATGCAACGAATTTGATCATATTTTTGGATTAGATTTGGTTCGAAAAATATTAGCAGAGATTATCGCTCATTTTGAAAAAATCTATCGATTTCAATTGGGACATGATGATTCGAGAAAATTGTCCGAAAAAATACTTCGAAATGTTTTGAATCATAAATATTTACGATGTGACGAAATAATTTACGATCATAGAAATCAAATATTACTCGTATTGTATCAATTCGAAAACAATCATCATGCTCTTACCAATAAAGCCTTAAATGATGCATTATTGATTTGTGATTGCATCATCGAGGCACTTTGGGAAGAATTGAATACAAGAAAATGGTCAGAAGTATCTTTGAAAGCACGTCTTCTCTATGGATATCATAGATGGTTGGAAGCACTGTTAAAATTGTTGAAAGCGAAAGAAGATCACAAACTTTCAACAATCATTGAAATTCTTCTTAACTCTCTTGGAAGCATTGATTATGGTTTGATAATGAGTCCAGATTTAGACGGTCAATTGTTAGCCAAAACTGGCTCATTGCTGCATCGAGTTCTGATTGCTATTTTGGATCGCTTCGATTTTGATGTTTGTTTAGAATGGAAAAATTTTCTTCATAAATTGAATGTTCGTCAAACAAACAATTCAATAGCTCCAAAGATGAGAACATCTTGTAACGAGATCCATGTAATTGATTTCCCTATTGATTTGAACGAATTTCATCAAAACTATTTCTCTACTAAAACGCCATGTATTTTTCTTAATGCTTGTAGAAATTGGCCTTGCATGACTGACCGCAAATGGAATATTCCTTATCTAATGCGTTCAATATCTTTTCGATTGATTCCGATCGAAATCGGATCCAAATACACCGATTTAGAATGGCAACAAAAAATTTTGACCACCAAAGTTTTTGTGGAGAATTTTTTCCTCGACCATTCCAAAGGCATAGGCTATATGGCTCAATATAATCTATTCGATCAAATAACAGATTTATACTGTGATATCGATGTTCCAGAGTTTTGTGCATTGGGCGAATCGAATTATGAGATAAATTGTTGGTTCGGTCCAGCTGGAACCGTATCACCACTACATTTCGATGATCGTGATAATTTTTTCGTTCAAATCATAGGGAAAAAGTATATCCGTCTCTATTCGGATCAAACACCGGTTGAACAAATCTATCCGAATCCAAGTGATTCGCTACTTTGGAACACTTCACAAGTCGATATCGAAAATTTGGATTCAACAAAATTTTCAAACTTCAATCAGATTGATAAGAAATATGTCTACGAATTTCTTCTCAATGAAGGTGATTGGCTTTTCATTCCGAAAAGATGTTGGCATTTTATCAAAGCTGTCACCGATAGTTTTTCAATAAATTATTGGTTTTAGAGAAAAAAAAAATTTGAAAACTTTTCCTCCTTCTTTTTCTTATCATCTTTTTCCCCTTCCTTTCTTTCATTGGCCTCGTCAGATTACTAAAAATCTCGTTAAATAGATCAAATAGATTCAAATGGATAACAAACGCTCTATATAGAAAGAGATATATAATCGTTGAATGAATCGAACGCATGACAGACGAATTTTAAAGAATCTTCTCTTCTCTAAACCTTTCCTCAAAGAAGCAAAAGATTTTTTCTTCAAGAGATCAGAAAAATCTCTACACTTTTGCAATGTTCAAATTTGCATTACCATGAAACATTAATAAGTTTAACAAGTTTTTATTTCGTACGAGTAATAATTATTGTACTACACATAGGTTTACCTGCTAGCAGACACTTTCGCTATTAATTTTTTACTCGAAAGCTCTTAAAAAACTAAACTTATTAGCGTTCCAAAACTGATTGAAGCTCGAAATGCATTTATGACATCATCATCATCATCATCATCATCTTGATAAAAAAAGAAGCGGTCAAGATTGATGAGATAAATGTATGCTAGTGTGTGTATGGTATATAGAGATTGTAACTCTTATACACATATATCTTGGTTCCGATCGATGTTTTTGTTGATGTGTTTGTGTTTGTGTGTGTGTGTGTATGTGTGTGGTGTTTGCATTCATAAACCGTTCACTCTATTTTATTGTTGTTAGCTCACAAAGAGAATTTAGCGAAGAATAATAAGAAAAGAAAGAGCAAATAAGAGAGAGAGAGAGAGAGAGAGAGAGAGGCTATTTAGAAAGATAGCACTCTACAATCTGACCATAAACATTTTGCTTTTGTTTTTTTTTGATTAAATGGCAGATTATTTTCGTTGGATTGAAATTTTGAATCTGATACAGGTAAGAGTCTTAATCTTTTGACAAATAGAATCATTTGCTTATTATCAAATTGGATGAAATTACTTCATGTTTGTTTTTTTCTTCTGAATTTCTCATATTCTAGGTAAATATTTTCGGCGAATTTTGAGGCAAACAATTTTTCGTTCAAAATTCAAAGCCTCAAAGTATGGCCGATTCTAAACTTAATAACTCTGGGAGCAATTATTCTAATAATACTAGAATTGAAACGAATCAATCTAACGATGAGAAAATTATCAATCATCTGATCAAAAAATCAAAAATGGATAGTGGCGGTGGTCAAGCGAATGGTCGTGAAACTCCAAATCATTCGCCAAATAAACAACAGCATATGAAAAAGCGCAAAATGAACACTTCGAATCAACAAGATGGTTCAAACAATCAACAACATCAAGCCCAAAATTCAACTGGATCTTCGAATTGGTCGCAACCAAATGGACAATCTGGTCAACATGCTGGGCATAGATTGAATGGTAGTCCTGCGTGGGATCTTCAACCTCAAAACACTGAACCACAACAATTTACTGGTACTTTGATTAAGCTTTTAAATCATAGCTACAATTAATTTTTTTTAAGGTCGATGTCGTTTATTCGTGGCTAATTTGCCAGCCAACGTTACTGAAGAATCATTAAGAAAATTATTTTCTGAATTTGGACAGATTTCTGATATTTTCATTGGTAAAAGTAATCAATTTGCTTTCATTAAAATGGATACAAGAAGCAACGCGGAAAACGCTAAGAACACTCTTGATGGCAAACCTTTCGAAGGAAGAACACTGAGAGTACGATTAGCGGCTCATGCAGCCGCAATCAAAGTCTCCAATTTACCTCCGTGTGCATCCAATGAATTACTACATTTGGCATTCAGCACTTTTGGTCCAATCGAACGTGCCATTGTTGTTGCAGACGATCGTGGTCGTTCATTGAATGAAGGAATCATTGAATTTGCCAGAAAATCATCCGCTCAGGCAGCGATTAAAAAATGCCAGAATGAATGTCTACTGCTTTCATCAACGTCAATACCAGTTATAGCAACTTCTTTGGAATCTAGAGATGAAGAAGAAGGAGTTCCAGAACGCAGTGTTATTCATAATGCAGAGTATCGTAAAGAGAGAGAAATTGGTCCGCGATTCAGTGAACCTAATTCAGTCGAACATGAAATAGCGAAAAAATGGAAAGAATTCAATCAACACGAAGTAGATAAGCGACAAGCTTTTGAAGCGGAAATGCAAGCGTTGAGAGATAACTTTCAAATCGAGATGGAGTATTTGCGTTTGGAAGAAACTACCAAACAGTTAAGAGAGCAATTGATGCAAATGGAGTGTCAGATCCAACAACTTGATACTCAGCGTGATGCTCGATATAATTTTGAGCGACAACGAACTGATCAGCGTAGACAACATGAAAACACACTAAGACAACAAGAAGAACAATTAGTAGGGCAACACACTCAAAATGATGTCAATGCTTTGAGAAGGCAAGAGAGTGATCTTAGGCAGAAAGCGAACGCTCTACAGCAGATTCTTGATAGACAAGAACAATCGCTACGTAAAATGGACCCATCGATTGGACAACATGTATTTACCCATGAAAATTGTGAATCAAAAAATTTTATTTTAATATCCTTTCTTTTTAGATGGACGCAAATTTATACGGTCAGCATATGATGCCCCCTCCTCCTCCTCCAGGAGCTAATGCGATGGTGATGCCAGTTGCTTCACCGTATCAGCAACAAGTAAATTATCCTCAACATCCACAAATGAATCATTATGGTCATCATCAAATTCCACCGTCGCCACCGCAAATAGTTCGTCCTATGGTACCTTATAATGGTGTTCCGCCACCAAATATGGTCTCACCATCTCAAAATCCCTATGGACAACAACCTCAACCACTTAACAATAATATGGGAGGTGCAGGTGGTTCACCAGTCGTTCAAGGAGTTGTCCAAGATTATAGACAGCAAGGGAATCATACTGGGAACGGGATAGGCAATGGCAACTATAATAAACGAACGAGAAGATTTTAAAATTTGACTATAGATCCAAATTATTTTGCACCGCATGATTTTGCTCTTCATGTCTATATCAAATGATTTATATAAATTTATTTCCAATTTTTGTCTTTTGTAAATTTTACTCTGGAATTCATGAGCATTTCCGCAAAAAGTTTGCTAAGATCCCATCATATTTCATTCAGTTTTTATTTGCATCCATCATTAGAATTAATTGAATATTTTTCTGGAGAAACATCTCAATCGATCAACATTTATCTCAATATAGGCAGGGATTTTTTTTCCAATTGCTTACAATGATTATGTATCACTTCAAAACAGAATTTATTGAATTTTTTTAGTAAAACTCCAAGATTTATATCAATATCTATTATTTGAATCAATTATTAGTATCTTTTGATTGTTCTATTGATGGCCAATGTATTTTTGGTCTAGATTTTATCAGAGTAATCTGAACATTTGAAGGATTGATCTGAACGCTAGATTTTTCCCCGATAACATAATCATAAAGATTCCAAGTTTTCTCGAAAACAATCAATTCGTTTCGATCGACAAATGATACTGAGAGCGTTCGACCACCTTTCAATTTAACTAAGGATTTATTCTCAATTTTTCGAACACCTTTTAAACCGTAGAGAGCAATAGTCAAAGAATCGTTCGTTTGGAACCAGTTCTCTTTGATTTCAATCTTGGCAATCAAATCATGGCTATCAGCTCTAGCACATGGCTCAAATTTTTGACAATCTTCAAAACTATCGAATCTTCGATGTCGACAGCAAGTCCAGAACTTGTAGGTATCATGGAAACTGAATCAAAAATGATAGAATTCTAATTAATAAAGTATTCAATGAATATCTTGAGATAATTCTTACATCACATTGCCTCTATGATAGCGACAAATTTCATTCAAATCGAGTGTAGATTTCTCTTTTTTACACAATCGACATATTGTGATTGGATCTGGCGGAGGTTGTGCAGTTGCAACACTTGGTGATTCATTGATAGAAATCGATTCTAATAGATCAGATTGAGGAGGTACTAATTCTGAAACGGAGATGGAATTTTCAATTTTCATATCTTCATTTTCTATTTTGTTGATTGGAATTTCAATTTTTTCACTTTTGTTTGGAAGATTCACCGGTTTAATATTACTATGTCGTCCTTTTTTGCCTAGCAATCAAAATAAGAGCATCAATGAAAGTAAGCATCGAGTAAACAAGATAGAAAATTGTCTTACATCCTTTGAATTCCATGAAAAGAGAGAAATCTCGAGTTTTTCGCTCGCAACAATCCCAACCTTTGAATCCATCATGGAATACCGGTTGACCTGGATGATAACAGCAAGCTTCATCATGATTCTCTTCTTCACGATACATCTGACCGCATGTTTTATTAAAGCATTGCAATTGTTCAGTCGCCATTTTTTACCGATCGAAAGAGCTAAATTGAAAATAAATTTTCGCTTATCGAATTGGGAAGTGAAGAGATGAAGACAGGAGGATTGGAAATTTTAGTCACAAAAAAAAATCAGCAAAAAAAATGTTGTGCAATCTTCGGACGATTTAATCGATAAGATCACAACAGATCTTTTTCGAAAAACGAATTTCAAAATTTTAGTATCGGATAGATTTTGAACAGAAAGACTCGATCGTTAAATTACATAATAAGATTGTTTTACATTAAAATTCGGATCAAGAATCAATTAACAAAGCAATTAATTTTGAATAAGCAATCGATTCGAAATAAGCTAAAAACAATGATGCTTTGAAGAGATCTGATGATATGAATACGAAAATCAAAACATAAATTTGAATTCTATTTAAAAATAATGGTCAGAGATAGGTTGTTGTTGTTGATTTGAATCAAGACTGCTTGAATTATTTCTTCCAGCTACTATGGTAGATGATGAGAACGATGATGTTGAAGATTGTTGAACAAGGTGAACAGTGCCCGAATTCATTGTCGATGAAGATGGAACCAACAAAACGTTTTCAGATGGATGATTTTGTTGACGTTGAATTTGTTGATGCTGTAATCTTGTCAATCGAGTCTGAATGGGTTCATTTCTCGATAGGAAAGATTTTTGTGATGTTCCAGCGGTAGAAACTCCCGTGAGAGAACGATTAACAGTGCTCGAATTGTTGCTATTTTTCGAAATGAAAGCGAATTTCGATCTATTATTATTATTAATATCATCATTATTATTATTAGATTTATTTAAAATTCCTGCATTAGAATTAATTGAAGTCGATGTTATTTGTGCATTTACAAGGTGTGTTTTTGAATGATGGCGTAGATCTTCAGATCTCGAATAACGTTTTGAACAACCTGAAAATTGGCACAGATACGGTTTTTCACCGGTATGAGTGTTTAGATGTCGTTTCAGATGATAGTTATCATTGAATCGTTTCGAACAGTTCGGCCATGTACATAGAAAAGGTCTTTGTCCTGAATGAGAATAATTATGTCGATTAAGTTTGTAGATAGTCGGAAAAGATTTCGAGCAAATGTTGCATTTGTATGGCCTTTCCGGTGAAGAATGAAAACCTTTTGATTTTTAAATAGAAAACAAAATCTCTCTTAGTTTCAGTTTTGATTACAATTGAAGTTTAACCTTTTGATGAATTAGATTTAGTAATCGGTGTAGATTGTGCTATCTGAACCTTAGTACTATTCACAGATAATCTACTACTCGAAGATGGAAGATTAGTTTGAAACTTGACTTGTGATTGATTTGGAATGTTTGAAACATTCGGTAATTGCTGGATTGTAGTCGATTTTTTGGTAACAGTCTCTACATTAGTTTTCGGTTTCACCGGAATCAAAGCTACCATTTCAGGCGTAGCAGTGGTTTTTGGTGATTGATTTTCCAGATTTAAAATTCTTTTCTGAGTATCTAATATTTTTTTGTTCAACATTTCAATTTTTTGATAAAGATCTTTGTTGATTTGAGCTTCTTTCTCTTCAACTAGTTTAGCTGAAAGCAATGATTCTTGTAACATTCGATAGATATATTCGTTATCTAGACTAGCTTGACCTATATAACGCTCAAGATCAGCAAAACATAGCCACGAGAATTCAAGTAAGAGATTGTATTCGGGAAATGAACTTCGAAACTCATAGAAAATTTTGAAAATGAAGAGAGCAATCAGGAACAAATTATTCTCTTTGATGCTCGCTAGAGAGAATATTGTACCTTCTAAGGAATTAGAAAAAAAAAGATTTCAATGCGAACAAATTGATAAAAGAATAAAATTATTACTATCCGTTGTGTCGGATGGAAAGAGATCACCAATAAATCCTTTGTCTAGATAAAATTTTGAGATCCAATCACGAATCAACAAGATTAACATTTGAACATGTTCCGATTGTTGTTGCTGAACAAGATGTTGACTGCCATTCTCTCGAATCGAGTTTGAATCAATTGATTTGTTTCGGAGCAATTCATTAGTTTCGACATATTCCACTAGTGTTTTTAACTTCGTTTGATAAGCTAAATTTTGTTGATGATGATCATTAACAACATTGTCGATGTTCGAGAGTGCAGTGTGACGATTTGAATTGAAATATTTCTCAAATCTTCCAATCAAATAACCTAAACGAGTCATTAATGATAAATCGATTTTGGTTAATTGCTCTCTAAACAATTTAGAGCAATCAATTTCCAAATTATTAATGTTGTCATTCTCATTTCTCTCGGTATCGCAACTCGTTTCATTATTCACAACATCTTTAAGGGTCAATAAATTGATCAATTTCAATATGGCTTTTTTATGAATATCTTGAATTGCCATTAGAGCTTGTAATATATCAGACAAAAACTGATCGATCTGGAAGAATTCTCGGTCTAATAAACTAAAATTTTATACAAAATTAAATAAGAACTTTGGATTAAAAGAGAGGAAAATTAGTCAACGCATTTTAGAATTTCATTCGATTCGGGATCGCTAAAATTGATCAGCTGATCGTTGTGGTTAGAATAGTTGTGTGGATTTTTTTTTCTTGAATCAACGTCGAATTTTATGTGAACATCAAGAATTTCGTAAACAATCCCTTCGATGTATTGAACAAAATCTTTGCGATGGAATTCACAAGATTTGCGGACCACAATGAAAATCATCGTTATTCAAAACAACATCATCAAGAGATTCATAAAAAAGTCGATTTCCATGGGGAATTCTGGAAGCATCCGAAAGATTCAGATCCTAAAGATTTGTTACCTTTTGTTACATTTATTTTGATTTCGTTTTGTCTTTATCGTTTCGTACATTATTTGTTGAGAAAATTCTCCTCAATCATTGCCAAACATTCAACATTCCAAAGTTTATCTCTCTTCGTTGCTGCATCGATCTCCATAGTGTTTGCTTTGAACAAAAATCTTCAAAATTTGACAATACCAGAATCATATGTGATTCTTTTCCAAACGATTAACAAAAATGGTCTAGGAATCCAAATGAAACGAGAAGAATTCGATAGCGATTTTGATTTTCTCCTCTACGGAACTTTGTTGATGTTTTTGTTCATAACGATGCTTTTCTATGTTTTACATTTCGTTCTAAACAATTCTAATGTTGGATTCTCTTTGTTTATCGTTGCAATATTGATGTTCTTTTATCGCCACATTTCACTTGAACCAATCGAAGGATATAATTCGAATGTCTATTATTTTGATGGCAAAGCCATACGATTGAAGTTCAATACTATTTTCAAAACACTTTTCACCATAACGTTGGCATATCAATTCTCTATCAAACTTATTCGAGCATTTTTTAGGATCATTTTGATCTTGTTCGTTTTGACAGCGATCATTTTTTTCTTGATCACACTATCGGTCATCTCGAGCCAAAAATAGCTTTCTCTTTCTATAAAAATGGATAATTATGGATCAATGTGAATCTTTGATCTTTTTTTTTTCCTGTAAAAATCTTTATTTTGTTTTTTCAATAAAATCTCATTAGAAAAAAAAATGAATCATATCACTAAAAATCAATAAAATTATTCGTTCGAAATGAATTTGAATTTGATCAACATCGTAGGTCTACAAGAGTAATGATCTATAAGATTAGCGAACTGTTGCAAATTTCTAGGGATTGAAAATTCTATATTTTTTGTTACTGTTCCATAGATTGATTCACTTTCTTCTCGAATGGATCGCAAAGAAAGTCTACATTCTCCGAAACTTCGTATCGGTCGAAAATGATCGAAATCGATCAATCTAATTAATAAATAATTGCCATCGATTTTTGACAATAAAAATTTCGTATCTGAATTCCATTGTATCCTGAATGGGCCGTTGATGTTGGGGGAAGATAATTTTGAGGATTCAAAAGATGATGATGATGATGAGGAATGGGAAATTCTTTCAGAATTAAGAGTTGATGAATTTTTAATAAAATTTTCCGTTTTTGAACGGCGAAGGGATGAAGAAGAATGTTTCCGAGATGATTTCAAAGCGTTCGAACAATTAACAATATTTGTTTCAAATAGTTTACTTGAAACGTTTGTCCAATCTTTCCCGATGGCCACTTGGCATTGAACATCGATTGAATCTTCTCAACAAAGAAATAGAAATAGAATCAAATTAATACTATAGAGAGAGAACACCTAATACCTTCGATTGTATAAATCTGAACAGTTTCCTCTAGAGTCAAAAAAAGATTGCCGATTGGTTGATGAAGCGTTAGACTAGAGAGTTGAAGGCCAATTTTTCGTTGTTCCATTTGATTTAAAATGGCAAAATAATGCTGTTGAGCTTGATGAAGATCGTTGATCCATTGAGTTCGATCTCTAGGAGATTGAGCTTTTAATGTGACAAGCTTATCTTTTTCTTTCAAACGAATCGTAAATGTTCGAGACGACGAATGAGTAGAGGAGGAATCTAATTTCTCATCTGAATGATTCGATGATTTTTGATGATTATTCATCAATTCAAATTGATTGAGAAGAAGTGGTTGACGATAAAGATGATAATTTGCTTCAATAGCTTGTTTATTTTTGAAGATATCATTAATCGATGACAGCTTCGATTGTTTACGATCCGGAACAATCAACATTAAGAAATCATTAAATAGAAGACCAATCAATGTTTCAGATGATGATGAGATCTTTGTCAACACCCCATAACGTATCAACGTTCTCGGTCCTAGAAATCGAGTCTCCGAATTGAAATCGATCAATTTCAAAGATCGATGCTTCGAGAACGAAACTTTTCTCTGAATCCAATCCAGTTTATTGAAACACTCCATTCGACGACAAGCTTCATTGATATTGATGCATATTTTTTTCGAAAAATTCAATGCCTCCTGACAATCTTTGTAATCTGGATGCGATGATGGTGTGTTTTTGTATATTTTTTCCAACAACAATGGATATTTTGTGATTCTTTGCATCGGTTTGATCAGATAAGATACTAAAGGCAGATGAATTCTAGTCTCTGAAGTGATCTCTCTCAAAAGTGTTGCAAAATTTTTATCCGAATCTAATCTGTTCTGTAAAACTTCCATGGCGATGATTTGTTTCATGAAAAATTTTTGATAGTACGGATACATCAGACGAAGATGTTCGAGAAGAATATCACAGAATCGTAAATTTTTCGATGCATTCAATCGCTGCTGTAACGAACTAAGAGAGAAATGCGGATTGATCAATTGCCGGTGTCTTTCTTGAAATTTTAGAATTTTCTTACTCGAAAAAATTTCGATTGGAATCGTAAATGTTTTCAATTTGATCGAAAATTAGATCAAATTCTTCGGCATTCAGCAAAGCACTCTTCTTGATCTTTCGCATATATCGCTTTGAATTTGTCATAGAAAGGGAAAAAAGTTCAATGAAAAAATTCGCAACATCGAAATCTTAACAACAAAATTACCTTAATGATAAAATCAAGATCATTGATATAATCGAATTCGGTAGAGATTAATTCATAGATCAAATTTTTCCGATAATCAAGAGAAAAATTTTTAATCGATTCTTGATTTGTTTCGATCTCAATCGATAACGGACTCGATGATTGATCATCGAACGAATCGTTCGAGAAAGAATCATCATTATCATCATCGAAAACTTCATCAACCATTTCGTCTTCATCATCGGCTACAATGTCGTAATCTTTTTTTTTTATATTGAAAAAGAAATAGAAAAATATTCAAGATTGGTGATGAAGACTCGGAAGTGCAACGAGAAAGAAAAAGAAAAGAAAATTGAGAGAGAAAAAATGAACTTTTAATGAAGAAGAGAATTGATTCATTAAATTTATTTTCTTATTTTAATAGAGCCATCAAATATCAACAACAACAAAAACTAGTGTGTAACATGATTGAATCTAAGAAAATTTTTTCTATTATCTCGCATGCTGTTTTGCTTGTGATTTAACAATGAATTATAAAATATCTAAACATAATTAAGTATTTCATTCGATATTGCTTGAGGATCCTGATGAATCGAGAATCGAATTTCAATCAGCCTAAAAATCAAAAAATCTTTGATCTAGAATGAAAAATTTCATTTGAAAGCATCTTCAAAATTAGCAAAAAAACAATCATTTTTAGCACCACTTTGACCATTTATTCCGGACAGAATATCCTGAGACGCATCGACTTCTGAAGAGGATTCTTGAAAATTAGTGGAGAAAAGCCCAGGATTATCTTGATCATTAGGATTTTTTCGAGTGTGCCCAACATTCGCATCACTTTTCAAAGTGAAATTCATCTCATCGAAGTTAAAGGGATCAGATGCACCGGAAGATCTGAAATTCATCGAAGCTTCATCAACTTTAAAAAAGAAGATTAATGGATCGTATTCAAGCAAAATCAGATGGGAGATCAGAATGAATTCTCAAAGCATCGATGTTATTGAGTTATTGTTATCAAGCAGATAGAATATCACAAAATGATTGCTAATTTATTCGCAGCGTGTTCAAAATTCACAAACAAACGAACATACTAAAACTTTTCTAAATTGTTTTGAGATTGTTTTTGAATCGCGTAGAAATATTTGATGGCGAGATTCAGAAAGAAAAAGCTAATAAAGATCAAGAAGCTGTTAGACAGTAAGATTATAGTGGCGGGAAAAAATTAAGATCGAATTAATTGAGAGAAACATAGGCAATTAGTCGTGTCATTTGTCAATTTTCAAAAAAAGAAAGAGAGAGGGAAAAAATAAGGAATGACAAAGAAAACTTACATATTGGATCGGACTCAACTTTGTTAGACTCTTCCGAAGACAAAACTTGAATATGATTAGATGGGAACAATCCTACAGCATCAGTTCGGGTGTTGTGTCCACGCCACCAAGTAGGATCAGATTTGCTGAGAACGCGTATGATATCGTCTTTAACGAAACTGATTTCATCATCACGCTGAGCATTGAAATTATATAACGCTTGCACACGTTCTTCAATTATAATCAAAGGATCAATCTAAAATTCATTGGTTTGAAATGAGAATTTCAACTCACCGATTTCAGGCTCTTCGGTAGCTGATTTGCTAGATTCTGACGTCGAATTGTTTGATGAGCTTCCAAAAGGTTTGATATAAGAGGCTGGAAACCAACCAATTTGTTTTTTCTTCCCTTTAGCTTGAAGCTCACCTTCCCACCATCCGGTTTGAGTTTTCTTCCGAACCTGAATCAATTGGCCAACTTCTAGGGAAAGTTGTTCGGGACCAGTGGCTGTATATGCAGCAACTGCTGTGACAATCTCTAGCTTTTTAGTTTTGCTTTTTTTAGAAGGCTTAGATGAATCTTTAACTGAATCAGATTCTTTTCGCTTTTTTTAAAAATCAAATTTAGGACAGACAAGACTTATATACTATAATAATGCTTACGTCAAGAGATTGGTGAGCTTTAAAAGATGTTGCTGTAGAGGAAGGAGCTTTAGCCGTCGATTTCAAAGACAAAGAATCATTATCGGATTGATTTGGCTGATTAAGATCAAGAATAATTAGCTTGGTAGATGAATAATACGAAGACCATACCGGTTTATAATCAATAGGCCCAACGAAATTAGAGGGAAATATCCCACGACGTTCGGATAATTCGTTGCCATTCGAACGATCGATTATGACCCCGGTCCACCAATCTCCTTCTTGTTTTTCAACTTTTATTATCTCATCGACATCGAAACCAAGATCACCTGGCTCGACAGTTTCGAAAGCGTAAAGAGATATAAAATATAAATCTTTGATAGATGATGCAAAATCGGTTTTATTCGCTGATTTTGGGGCGGTTTCAACTCCAGAATCAATGATTTTGACATGATTTTTCGGAAACCAACCATCAAATTTTTTAGAACCAGAACCTTCATTAATTAGCTCGCCGAAATACCACGATTCTTGCTGTTGAGTGATGCGAAGACGATCATCTTTTTTGAATGAAAGATGGCCATTTTCTTCCGAAGAATAATCGTAGATCGCAACAGCTTCTTGTATCAATTCGTTTGGCTCAACATGATCATTTCGTAGTTGCTCTGCTGATTCTTCGTCTTCAACAGCATAATCTTTGGGAAACCAACCAATTTTTCCATTGATTTCTCCAGAAAGCCAGCCCTCTTCTGAACAAGCACTTGTGTCCACCATTATTATATCGCCTGGTTTGATGGTAATTTCATCAGAATTACGAGCCTCAAATTCAAAAACACAACGATAACGAAATTTAGTTCTTATTGTTGCATTAGAAACAGATTGATTAGGAAGAGTATCATTCAATTCATTGGTCGCTGGCCATTCGAAATTCGTCGGAACTTCTTGACCCCAAGCGACATCGGAATCAGAGGCGAATTTCGATTGCGCTTTGCCATCGCGAACGCGTTCCGCCTCACAACGTTTCTGCTCCAAACGTTCGGAAAAAGTCAAAGCTTCTTGACGTTTTTCTTGGAAGGTTTTTTTGAGTTGTTCTAATTCTTTTTTACTGTTGGCGACATCATCTTTTTTCATTCTAAATTCTTCTACAGCTCTTTCTACTTGTGATCGGAGTTGATTTAATTGTGACTGCTTGGCCTCAAGAATCGAAGCAAAGCTAGTCAATTGTTGATCTGGATTAAGTTCATTGCTAGTATTGGCTGTGAATAAATTCATCAAATAAAATTAATAAGATTCTTGTGTGTTGAAAAATTTACCAATCAACGATTTGAGTTGTGATGCTAATCGAACTTTTTCTTGTTCTACAAATAATTGTTTATCAGTCAGGGATTTTATTTGAGATTTGATCTGTGATTGTTTCGCTAGAATCTGGTCACGCTTGATTCGCATACCATCGATTTCTCCTTTGATCGCGACAACCTTTTCTCGAGATTTTTGAGCTGAAGATTTCTTTTCCATTAAATCTTTATCAATTTTTTCATGCTCAATTGCTAAGATTTTTTTCTTTGATTTCAATTTAGATATTTCATCCATTAATCGAGTTCTTTGGGCTAACAATTCGGACCGCTTGGCTTGTTCTAGTTCTCTTTGTCGTTGACGTTCCATTTCTTTCCTAGCTAATTCTCGCACTTCTTGTTGACGACGTTTTTTCTCTTCCAATTCTAATTCTTGTTCACGAAGTTTTTGTCGATGCATTTCAATTTCTTCTTGTCTTCTTCGTTCCGCTTCTAAGCGCTCTTTTTCTTTGCGGGCATTCTCTTCTCGTTCTTTACGTTCACGTTCCTCTCTAGCTCTGCGCTCTTGTTCTTGTAAAGCGGCTCGTCGACGATCTAATTCCGCTTGACCTTTTTCGAAATTCTCGCGACGTTTGTCTTCGAAACTACTCTTGTTCAGTGTATCATTATGCTCACTATTATCGTCGATTGAGGAAGAATGAGACAGATTGCCACTAATTCTCCGAAAAAATGGCGGCACTAAATCAGCAGGCAATTCTTTCGGCAATCGCTCATTTCGTTTAACTTTATCGACTAGATGCATTGCTAGAACAAATTCTTCACTAGTCAAACGACCATCAGTGTTTACATCACTAAGATTCCAAATTTCAGCTAAAACAGTTTGAGGTAACTTAGACTCTAGAAGAATGTTTCGGGCTTGAATTCCAGATAAAAATCCGGTACGTTGTCGATCATGTGAATTAAACATTTGAGTGTATTTTAATTTAGATTGTTGTGGAATCGCCCACTCAAGGCAGGCAGTAGGTGAAGGAGCTTGAGGTCTTGGAGGCTTGGATTGTTCATTCATTTTAGGCCGATTAGTGCTGATTGAATTCGTCGTGGATGGCCTTGAAGCTTCATTTGTGAAAGCAGCGAATGGTGGAGGAGGCTCTACTAATACCTATCAATCAAAAATAACGCCCAAAAATTTGATTTTTGAATTTATATTATTGTAAAGGAGATAAGATACAAACTTTTAACGAGTGTGGTAAAGTTTGTGGAAGTTCAATGCCTTTCAAACGGATTCCAATCAGATGCAAAGCTATAGAAAATTCATTGATATCCATTCGGCCGTCGGCATCGACATCAGCAAGATTCCAAATGTGAGCCAAGACTGTTGGCGCCAAACCAGATTTTAGCATTAATTCGCGTGCTTGCTGACCGCTTATGAAATCACCTGAAGGACAAACTTTTTTAAATTGCATCTCATATTTAGCTTTTAAATCAGGTGAGATAACAAAAACTGATGAATCGGGAGGAGAGTTCAATTGAGTTGTCATTTTTTTAATCTCTAACAATGATTTATTTCAACGAATCGTCAGTGAAAATTTTAAAAATTTAAGTTTATTAATGAATAAAACACGATCATAAAATGAATGATTGCATTAATTAGGAATTGATTACTGGAATCCTCTTGAAAATCAATCAAAATTAATTCATAAGATTTCAAGATCTTGAAATACAAATTCAATTCAAATATGACTATCTTGATAATAATAATGATGATGATTATAAATTCGATATCACAAAACTATCATTGACAATTAATGGAAGAAAAAAATCGGGTCGAATCGATATATAGAACCAGAAGAGAGGACTAGGATCAAATTGGATCGCATCGATTCAGTTTGAAATTGAATCTGTTATTTTTTCGGCGTCCGAATTCGAGTCCCAGAAACGAAAACATTCGAAAAAAAATAGAATAAAATATCGCCATCTCGGAACTAAACTCATAGTAGAAGGATAGTATTCGTAAACTGTTCGAAGTGTTCGAATTTAATCACACTTCATTTCCTATTAGCGTTTCCTATTGAATCGCGAAATCGATTTATGCTAGTAATCTTTTCATTTTCTCCAACATAGATTATTGTTTCTTTTATTAGAACATCGAGATTCAAAACAAAAAAGATGTCGAGTGAAGAGGAAAAAATTATTGTTGACCCGAGTACCAAACATTCTCCATCATTGGATGAATTCAATTCGATATTGAATAGAATCAATAGTCAATATTTCTTGGGACGAAATTTGCTGCTCAATGATGATTGTTCGATCAAAGAATGGCCCGAAAATTGTGATGAACGTGTCAGAAATAGGATTTTTTCTACCCATTTTCATCTTTGTTTAATCGAACTGAAACAGCTCGAGGAAGAGATCAATTCTTTGCTGTATTCAGCAAGAAAAGATTCACCAAATCTAATTGAATTGTTAAATGATAAAAATTGTGATAAATTTCGATCATTCGAGAATGCTCCAAATCAATTGAATCAATTCGATTTGAATTGTTCATCGGAAAATATCTCATTAAATAAAAATCTAGAAATTTTTACATTCGTTTGGAGTCTGTTTAGTTTCTATGAAAAACTAAACGAAAGATTCACACTGGAAACTGAACCGAAATCAAAATCAAAATCAAACTCTCTAGATGTGGGAGAGAAAAAATTAGATCATTCAGAATCGAAACCATCAAAAGATCAAGAATCAAAAGCATTAGCTCTTGAAGTGCTTAAAATATGGTATAAAATAATCGAATCGATCAAAAACTATCTAAACGATTCGCATCAAGAATATTCGATTATAACTATGATCAAATTGTTACGAAAAGCAACAAAATTTCTTCGAACTTTGCATTGGATATCGATAACGATGTATCAATTAGAATCTTGAATTAAACGATCTATTTCTCATTCGGAAACGAATTTTTTGCCTTCACTTTTAGACCATCAATTCAATCTGGAAACGATAATTGAATACTGAAAAAAAAAATCTAATCCATCTCGAAAATGATTCGTTGAGATAAGCATAAACATAAATCTAATCTTTAACCAATTAAGATCATCTAATTTGTGCAGGTAAATAAATGATTGTGATTAGAATTGATTGCAAACCATTTTTTTTCCTAATTCGCTAATTCTTTGCATATCCATGTGATTAATGATCGTAGATTGTTTCCAATAATATTGTCATTATCTGTTCATTCAATAATTTTATTGCCTGTTTGTTATTTCGTTGACGATCATAAAATCTACTGATGATGATTTCTGGTACAACATTTGTCTCATCCAAATCATTGTTGCTCGTTACGGACGGAATTCGGATCAAAAACTTCTCTCTGATCTTTAGATTCCATTTTTTTTTTTTTTGAACAATTGCTATTCTCTTTGGTCTCTCTCTCTCTTTTTTTAATAAATCTTTCTATTTTTCTCGATTTCATCGGTCTTATTTAGTCTATACTCTTTAAAGACTTTGATCGAATTGTTTGATCTTCTGAAGAAGACTAAGAACACTAAGAAGTGATCGTAACTAATATTGTTGATATAAATATTGAGATTATTTGTATTAAAAAAATCAAATCGAATTCTAGAAAATCAGTTGTCGATTTGAAAATAATCATTTTGATGAAGATATGAAATTAGTTATGATATGTTTACGATTGATTTGATTCGATTCGTTAAGTTCGATCTCATTACTTCCGGTTTTTTTTTGAAATCATTGAATCCATTTTCATAAACTAGAATCGTTGTAAAGCGATGGCGATCAAAAAAACAAAGTAAATTTTCAAAAAATAAATTTTTAAAAATAAAAATTTTTAATAAATTTGATATTCTCTCAAAAGGAAAATCGTATTAAATCCCAAAGAAATCGGTTCGAAAACGAACTCATCCGCTTCTCTACGACAAATTGTAAGTTCGTCAATTGTTCGAAGAGAATAACTCTCGTCTAATTTACCTGTTTCCGTTTCCGGTCAGCTTAAATATACCAACACCTTAGATATTATATTTTTAATCTTAGGAATCATTGGCTCATTTATCGCCTCAATAAGTTGGCCAGTTTTAACGATAACATTCGGCGATATCGTTGATGTTTTCGTCGGATTTGAATTCACTAGAAAAAATTCATCGATTGATCAGGAAGAACTTCTGAAGCAATTCAATAATGATGTCTATTTTCAATCAGCAATCACTGGCATAGTGACCATCACTTTTGCTTTCGGTCATTTTTTATCGTTGTATAGTTGTCAAATTCTATCATTACGTTTGACTAAAACAGTAAAGCGATTATATTTTCGATCAATTCTACGGCAAGAGATCGCATGGTTCGATGAACAGAATTCAGGAGAATTCGCTTCGAAAATAGCGAGTGATTTTAAAAAATTTGAAAACGCATTCAACGAAAATCTTTCGTTGATGATGTACAACGGTGCATCAGTTCTGACACATTTAGCTTTAGGTTTCTACTATGGATGGGAATTGAATTTGGTGATCCTATCGGTAACACCAATCATGATGCTATCATCGATCGTTTTGACAAAGCTACAAGTTTATTTCACTCAAAAAGAATTGAAATCATATTCTCTAGCAAGTTCCGTTGCTGAAGAGGTGATCTCTTCGATACAAACTGTATTCGCTTTTGGTGGTCAACAGAAAGAATACGATCGATATGAATCGAAATTAAGACCAGGAATGATTTTTGCTTGCAAAAGAAATTTTGTCACCAGCCTTTGTGTTGCTATTCATTGGGCTACAATTTACTTGGCTCTTGCTCTCGGTATCTGGTATGGTGTTCATTTAATTGTCGATGAACATACGTATAGCATCGGCAAAGTTGTGATTGTTTTTTGGAGCGTCACTGGAGCCGCTTTCAGTGTTGGTTATATGGCTCCGTTTTATGAAACGTTTCAAATTGGTAAAACGGCCGCGAAAAGCTTATTCGAGATCATTGAACGTCAATCGAATATCGATTCATCAAAACATCATGGAAAACAATTGCAAGAATATCGAACCGATATCGAATTCTCGAATATTCATTTCAGCTATCCCACCAGGCCTGATGTTCCGATTTTACAAGGATTAAATTTAAAAATCAAACACGGCCAAATCGTTGCATTAGTTGGACCATCTGGATGCGGAAAAAGTACTACGATGCAATTGCTACAACGTTTCTATGATCCGATTAAAGGTGGAGTGTTTCTTGGTGATTGCGATCTCAAAGATTTAAATGTTGGATGGCTACGAAGACAATTTGGAATAGTCAGACAAGAACCAGTGCTTTTCGATGATTCGATCGAAGAGAATATTCGAATCGGAATGCCTTTGGAACAGATGGAAAAAGTGACAAAAGCTCAGATTGAGAAAGCTGCAAGAGAAGCGAATGCTCATGAATTCATTAGTAAACTTCCATCTGGTTATCAAACCTACGTTGGTGATCGTGGAGCTCAATTGTCTGGTGGCCAAAAACAGCGAATCGCTATCGCTCGTGCGTTGATTTCCAATCCAAAAATACTCCTTCTGGATGAAGCAACATCGGCTCTGGATCTAGAAAGTGAAGCCATAGTGCAAGCTGCTCTAGATCGAGCCAGTCATAATCGGACAACGATCATAATCGCGCATCGATTGTCGACCATAATCAATGCTGATCGGATAATTTACATCGAAAACGGTCAAGTAATCGAGGATGGTGATCATAAAACTTTGATGGCGACAAAAGGAAAATATTATCAATTGGTACAAGCTCAAAATATTCAAACAAAAATTAAAGATGAATTTGATGATATTCGTCATGAAGATAATTTCCATCAACAAATCGAAAGACAGATGGAACGTCGTAGCACTCTTGAAATGAGACTCTCTTTCGCTGGTTCCGGTGATCTCTCGCTAAAACTACACCCAAACACTCAAATCGATAATGATGATTATGATGATGGTAACGAGCAAGATGGAGAGATGAAAAAAAGAATGTTGGAGAAAAAATTTCCATTCAAAAAATTCTTCCGATTGATTATGATGGATAAATGGTATTTTCTTATCGCAACACTAGCAGCTTTATTATACGGTATGGCTACACCGGTTTACGCATTGATTTTCGGTGAATTCGTTAACATTTTCGCCATCTCGGATGATGGAGATTTTTTGAAAAGAGAAACACTAATCTATTCGATGGCATTCGTTGGTCTTTCTGTTTCGCTTCTGATTTGTTGTACGATACAGATCACATTGTTTGGGATCGCTAGCGAGAAATTAACCAAACGTCTTCGTACGATGATGTACAAAGCTATTCTCTGTCAGCCGATCTCATTTTTCGATGAAAAAATCAACAGCTCTGGAGCTTTGTGTGCTCGATTAGCTAACGATGCTGCAAACGTTCAAGGGGTTAGTGTTGATTTCTTGATTGATTATGAAGAGATCAATCTCAATCGAATCGATTTCTTTTTGTTTTAGGCCACAGGTTTGAAAATATCGATGTTATGTCAAGCGATCTCTGTCGTCGTCTTCTCATTGATTATGGGATTCTTATGCAATTGGAGATTGTTATTGGTCTCGATGATTTTGATGCCATTCGTAGCGATCGCTTCGATGATTAGCTCCTCAATGACATCGAAAAATGCCCACAAAGATTCGGAAACAGCGGAAAAATTTAGTAAAATTACCATTGAAGTTGTCAATGCTATTCGTACGGTAGTTTCTCTTACGAAAGAGCGATATTTCTATGCCAAACTTGATCAAATTCTAATCAGTCATTATAGGTAATCTCGAATGAGATGTTCGGATAAGGAATGGAAGTTTAATTAATATCATAATTATTTTGAATAGAGCTGTAAGAGTGAAATGTTTTCTTAAGGCTATTGTGATGAGTATTTCTCTTGGAATGCCATTATTCGCTTACACTGTTTGCTATCTTTATGGTGGATATTTGATTGCATATGGTCTACTGAGATCTTCGGATTTTTTCAAGTAATTATAGTCTCGAAATATTTGCTTGCTGATTTTGATAATTTTGATTCGAACTTTTAGAATCGTAGAATCATTGATTTTCGGTGCTCTTGTTGTCGGACAAAGTGCAGTACTCTCTTCAGATTTCTCAAAAGCCAAAATAGCAGCAATGAATATTTTCAATCTTGTTGATAAGACACCATCAATTTCAAGACCATTTTCTTCACCGAAAAATGATATCTCTAAAAAACCAAAACGATCATCTGGTAACATTTCTTTTCGTGGAGTTTGTTTCGGATATCCCTCAAGATCGGAAGCTCCTATTCTAAATGGTCTATCATTCGATGCGAGACAAGGTGAAACTATAGCATTAGTAGGTGGTAGTGGGTGTGGAAAATCGACCACAATCAAATTAATCGAGCGTTTTTATGACTGCACGAAAGGTCAAATCGTCAGTAGACAGAGATATCGAATATAAATCAGTTTTTAAATTAAATCTACATTTCATTTTTATTCTATCTAGCTTTTGGATGGTTCAAATATTTTGAATATCGATGTCGATTGGTTACGTAGACAAATGTCTTTGGTCTCGCAAGAACCAAAATTATTTGGATACTCGATCAAAGAAAATATAGCTTATGGTGATCTGAGTAGAGAAATTTCGTTCGATGAGATTGTTAAAGCAGCTCAAATGGCCAATGTACATGATTTCATCCAACAATTACCGTTGGGTTATGATACAACGGTTGGAGGTAAAGGTCAACAATTGAGTGGTGGACAAAAGCAAAGAATAGCTATCGCAAGAGCTTTGATTAGAAATCCATCAATATTGCTTCTGGATGAGGCAACTTCAGCACTCGATACCGCATCGGAACAATTGATTCAGGATGCTTTAGATGAGGTTAGCAAGAATCGGACATGTTTGATCATAGCTCATCGATTGAAAACAATCATCAATGCGGACAAGATTGTTGTGATTGATGGCGGTCAGAATGTTGAAGAAGGTAATCATCAAGAGCTTCTCGCTAGAAGAGGTCAATATTGGAAGCTTTACAATCATAAAAATTAGCCTAGAAAAATCAAATGCTTTTTTCGTTTTCGTTTCCGGAATTCAACAATTTTTATTTCGAAAACATCCAAGAAGGATGGAGAGAGAGAGAGAGATAGAAGAACAAATGATAACAAGAGAATCGGAAGAAACAAAAACAAAAAAAAACATTAATAACATTGAAATCATCAAAGATTATTATTAATTGCATCAATTCTCATAGAGATTATTGATTTATTTATTTTTTTATTTTTTTTTGTATTTTTTGTATCTCAATTTTTAAAAATATTTGATTTGATTTTTTCAATATCTTGATTCAATGATATTTTGAGCAAATAGAGCATTTTGAACTCTTTTCTTCTTTGTTTTGTTCATATTTGATTTCCTAATCATTGTTTTAACATCATCGATACCATTATTTTCATTAATTAATTTTTCATCAAAATTTTGATGAGAGAGAAAAAGAGAGAAAGAATATTGACAAAAATTTCAAAAATTCGATTAGAATTTCTTTGAAAGATTGATCAGACTAGAAATGAAGAATTTTGAATTCGAAACAAAATCGCTCGATTGGTTCAACAATCGAACAAAATGGAATGAAAGATGAGGTAAAGAATATTCTTCTTCTGGGACGTTTCCGGGGAGAATAAGGGAAGTGGAAACATCTAAAAAACGAAAAAAAAACTTAGCTATCGTTTAAAAAGAAATGAAAAAAAAAGAATTCTCTAGGTTGATAATGTTCTAGATTGAACGATGCCTTCGAGCACAAAGATTTTCGATGAACTTCGAAATAAGATTACTGAAGCTAAATTTTCATTAGTTATTGATGGCTATTATTATTATTATTATCATTGCTGTGATAATTATTATCGTTTCGAAACATGGAATTTTTTCGATCATTCGAAGATTCCCAACAATCAAGATACATCATAATCGAATCACTCGTTTCAATGTGATGTTGTTGAGCTTGAATCTTGTTGCAAATGTGATTTATTTATGACATTATTCGTCGGTGAAGTTGAAGATGATTTCCAATTATTATTTCGTTTCGGCGACGAAATTATTAGATGATCTTTTGATTGTTTTTGATGCTTCAACGAGACTTCTTTGCCACAAAAACCACAAGGCACTTTATGTGAATGATGATGATGATGATGATGATGTTGGTGTTGGTGTTGATGTTGGTGATTTTGATGTTGATCATCATTTTCATTCCGATTCGATGATCTTGATGAAATCGATGATTGCTTTGCCATCATTGAAAGACGAGGATTTTTCTGTGAGATCGAATCAAATTTCGATATCGCGGATGATGTTGGTGGTTGCAGCGAAGGCGGAAGTCCGTGCTGCTGTTTCGATCGCGATAATTTCGTATCGTCAACAAAATGCTCTTGATCAGTCTTGATCATTGTCGATGAAGATGATGGAATCGTTTGGCCAACATTCACATGCATTCGGCGAACATCTTCGCGAATAATCTGTCGTATCACACGAAGAAAATCGTTCCGTTCATCGCTGTTTCTGTTTGTGACGAAAATCGAAACCCAAAAAATGCAACAAAAAAAGTGGGGAAAAAAAAAGATCGAAATTAGCCATCGCAATCGATTTGATTCGAATTCAATTCAAGTTTTGTTACGTACTTGTTACTTAGACGATAAATTTTTTCCGAACGCTTACCGGCGTTCATTTTCAATTGTATCAGCTCCCATTTGTAATCGTTCTCGTTCGATTGTTGATCGTTTTGTGGACAAGCACGAACCTGTACCTCGATGACCGGAATGAGCACTTGATGTCGGATTATCTCAACATCAATCGATTTTGCTGTCGGCATCCGTTTCCGTTGTCTGATCATCTCTTTGCAGAGAAACACTACACATTGACTGAAAACGAAACAAATTGAACTCCATTCAACACCTTTGCGGCAATTTTTTCCCAAAAATTCCATCGAATTAATCCAATCAACATTGCCGTACTTTTTTTGTTTGTTTTTTTTTTTTGCAATTATAAAAGCAACGAAGCAAAAGCAAGTTTGACATTTTGAAGCAAAATCGAAGCGAATCGATCAATGAGCAATGAAAATCATAAAAAACGAATATCGAAACTTACGTGTTTGAGAGCTGGTGGAGATAGATCAATCACACCATTCTGTCCAACGTTGGGACCATAATTAGGTCCAACCGATAATCTTGTGTGATTTCGAGCTAGATGCTCAAATATCGCTCCATATTCTTCTTGAATTCTTTGCATCTCATTGATATGTTCAGCAACTGATCGATCGATGTTTTACCAAAAGAGAGAGAGAGAAAAAATATATTAATCAAAATTAGATCAATCAATAAGATCAATTGCAATCGTTACCTTTTTCAAGATCTTTGATCGCATCTTCAAGTTTGTTGTAATTATTCGTTCCTTTTCTACACAACGCTTTCATTTGACTCAAAAGCAGCGGATATTTGAGTACACGTTGAATCGGTCTTATAAGATAGGATTCAAGCGATTGAGAGATCTGACCATTCGATTGCTTCTGTAGCCATTCGTGTACCACCGTTTTCTCTTGTGCCATCAATTTCACAGCTCTAGCATGTGATGCACAGAATGTCTATCGGAAAAATCAAAAAAACGAAAATTTTTTTCAAAACAATAAATTATTATTTAGTTTCATATTTTAGATTACCGAATAATCACGGAAATTTTTACTATGCTTTACGAAACAATCGGCAATGTAACCGACACCAAGCTCATTCACCGATGGTTCTGTATTATCTTGGCTGTCTTGGTTGTCTTGTTGTTGCTGTTGTTGTTGTTGTTGTTGTTGTTCATATTTCGCTAACAAAAATTCACAATCACCAAGAATATGCTCACCGACCTCGGTCAATTCCGAACGGAATTCGTTTTGTGCATCGATCACTTTCAAAATGGAACCAAACAAAACTTTGATATCAGCTTGCGTGAGAAAATTATTCTGCGACAATGGTTCAAGATAGAGAGTGACTAGCTGCTGTAATGATTGACAAAAATTTGTTTCAGTCTCTAAAAGCTCGCGTAACAATTTCTCTAGATGTTTAATCGCAGCAATATTATTCGATGCGATTGATGATGATGTTGTTGTTGTCGTAAGTGATGATAATGGTGGCGGTGGATCAATATCGATTTCTATTGCTGATTGATTATTACATTCATTATTATTATTATTATTATTATTACAATTGTTATTGCTTGATTGTTTGAGATTCGAATCGAGAAGAAGTGAATCGAATTGATGGTGATCAAAATTGAGGCTATCAATTTTATTCGATAAAACTAAAGAATCTAGAGGGATTAGATTCGATTGGATTCCATCCGAATCATCTTTGCTCGATAATAGATCCAAGTTTTTAGCTTTACAATCATTCAATAAGATTGTTTTGTTTGAAGAATTTCTACTCGATTTGTGGCCACAATCGGTAGCAGTGGCCATCAACAATGATGTTTGATCATCTAGCATCATTGTTGTTGTCGATTGAAGATTATCGGTTATCGGAAGAAAATGATCTACTTTAGGAACGATATATTTCGATAGCTGTGTATCGGAAAGAATCAATTGAGAGAAATCTGTACTTGGTGGCGGTGGACAAACTAAAGATTCGATAAGATCATCGGTTACCGATGAGGTTTTTTCATTATCAAAACTTGATGAACATCCTAATTGAGCATTTTGTAGCGAAAGAGATTGTTGTTGCTGGCGTTGTGATTTGTTCGGAATGCTTTGAATATTACTCGGTACATCGATTCTTGAGGATCTATCGTAGAGTTAATTTTTTTTTTAATTAAAATTTCATTTTGATTAGAAATAAATCATTGATCAATCAAACCTTATCATCAGACAGAGTGTAAGCTCTTCTTGTAGGATCGATTCGACAAACATCATATCAAGTTCTTGTACAAGGGCTCCATTGATGACCATTATTTCGTCATGTCTACAAAGACCATGCATTGCTGCGATCGAGTTTCTGTTTCACCGATGAAGAAATACACAAAAAAAAAGAATGTTAATCAAATCAATTTTTTTCTAGCTAATTAATCGAAACTTACGGTTCAACGCGCATCACAAACACACGAAGATTGTTTTGGATCAATTCGGATTCCACAGAGAAACCGAAAAGTATCTCATTCGATTCGCGTACCAAATCGATTGTGAACAATAGCTATGATTTCGATGGTTTTCGATTAAACAAATTTGAACTTAGATTATTTCGAAATGATTTCGATTGTTTTCTCATCGAGACAAATTTTTTTTCTTGTTCAAAGCTCTTCAATTATGGAATAAGAATACTAACCTTCGGTACGACAATCAATGTTTGATTGTGATAGTTACTAAGAAGATCGTTTCGATACAATATCGTACCGGTTTCGGAACATCGAAGAAAATATTCTTTAAACTCTAGTCCTGGTCCAAAAATATCCGATAGTAATTGTTCGCTTGTGCAATTGTTTGGCACTTCGATTGTTCGATGTTCACCGGTCAAAAGAATCAGATTGATTACGATTCTTGCTGTAGCGATCGTATTTGGATTCGATCCTAACGGATTATTAGCGGACATGGTGGCAGATGTTGTCGCCGATATTGTAGGAATTAAGCTACTGTCTTGCTGTTGCTGTTGATTGATTACGAACGAGATTGGCACTTCTGAATCATTCACATTGATTCCGGCTGATCCGAATGAATTCTGTCGTTGTAATGTTTTGTTTAAAGATTGAAAATTTTTTGCACTATTAAAAGCTATTGGAATCGGAACGCAAAAAAAAAAAAAGAAAACCATTCAATTAGTTTCGAAATAAGATTGAAAACATTTCTTTTATCAATGAAATTTTGATTACCATGAAGAGAAGAGACAGTGAAGACACCGATACGATTCAATTGAGCTTTGGTACGTCTTGAAGCTTGTGAAAGTAAAGTTTTTGGATTAGGTCCCTCATCATTCGTTAGTCTGTCATAGAATCGAAAAATGAAACAAAGAAATCAATATGAAATTCGATATTCGAAACAAAAGTACAAGTAATTCAAATACTAACGCTGCAAAATAAGATTTCAAACGAAATATTTCGATTCGATTTCGTTCAATTTTTTCATCCAACAAAAGAACATGATTGATGAGATGCTGTTTTTGTTTCTCATCATCGCAACAAGTCAACATAATCTCTGCTTCATGTCTTGATTGACAATCACTCTCGACAAACGTTTCCATTCGTTGACATTCTTCGATGAGAAAATTCGATATAGAACAACGGCCAGAATTTCTTGCGATCTGTGCAGCGCAAGCGGTATGAATCACCGAGATCCAATGATCTCGTTCCGGTAACGAGGTAGCATCGAAAAGATAAGCATCACCAAGTGAAGTTGAAAGACAGAAAACATTATCGCGCCGAGGATGTTCCGGTACTTGTTGCACCAGACAAGAATCGACAAAGATCAAATGTTTCGGTGTGAGCTCAGCAGATGATGATGTTCGCGATGATTGTGGTCCATCGTTGATTCCTGTCGCTAGATCTATCGACGAGCCGATCAGATTCTGATTGCTTAGCGAATTATTTGTTGAGACCAAATTTGTCTCACATGAATAGAACAGTAGCGTAGTTCCTTTCAAACAAACCCAATAACCTTTCCAGCCACGTTTTCGAGCCAATTCTAAACTTTGTCTTTTTCGAATGAGCCATTTTTTTACTGATAAAAATCCAGATTTTCTCACCGAGCCTAAACATTCAAAACTCACTGATGCCAAAGAAAAACATATTTGGATTTAGAAACCGAATGACGACAAACTAGTGATAAATTACCTGATGAACCTTTTGATTTGTATGAGCTTTTTGTGCCAGCATTAAGAAGATGATCTTCATCATCCGAAATCGCCGTAGTCAACGAAGCACGTTCATCATCGGACACTTCAGAGGAGGTTAGATATCCGCCCAAACGATCCCATGATTGATAGGCGTTCTGATAAGCAGATGATGCTTTGGCTAGTGAGGTTGCGAACGAAGGCAAAAATGGTAGTTGTCCATCGATGGACATCGTATCGAACACTGGAGATCTTGTGCCCCCACCAAAACTATTCGAACTAATCCGATGAAGACTTTGTGTCGATTGTGATTGATATCGTTTCTCTTCGGCTCGTATCAAAGTTAATTCATGTTGTACTTCACGCATTAGATTAGCAACATCATCCATTGATTCTTTCAATAGTGTTTCGAATGTTTCCATTGCATCATTTTGTCCAGAATCACCATCACCGTGTAATAGTTTTCTTCGAAGTTCTCGTTCATATTCTTCCAGCTGTGAAGCTGATGATTTTTCAAGAGAGATGTCTTTACTATCTAAACGATTAAGGATTGTTGGAGAGATATCTGTTAGATCGACACATTGCATCCGTTCCAACGATCTTCGTCGTCCCTCCAAAGAACGATGAGTACGATCACGACATTTTTCTTGATCCGATAGGAGAGATTTGGGCCTCTGTGAATATCGTCTCGATATTGAATGCTGTTGTTGAAGTTGTTGTTGCTGCTGTTGTTGCTGTTGTTGTTGAGATTGTGATGCTTGTTTTTGATCAAGATCATCTGTCGTGGTCGCTATCGAAACTAATTGCTGAGTTTGTGATGCTTGAGCTTGTGACTGAGGTCGACTTGGAGGCTGTTGTTGCTGTTGTTGATGATGATAATCAGGCCCAGGTAAATCTTGAACATCTTTACTTGTGGCATGAACAATTGCTTTCTGATGCTGAATTTGAATATAGCTACCATTTTGTGCCGAAGGTGGACACGATTGTTGATCACCACCGGCCGATTGTTGAGCTATTTTGGAAGCTTGTTGTGCTTGTTGAAGATTACTTGCAACTGGCCTTCGATGTCCTGGACCTATGATTCGAGCAGTAGTGCCAGCAACTCCACTGACACGTTTTTTACTTTGATCTTCGATCGATCGTTGTTGAACACTTCTGTTCGATGATGAGCAAGACCATAAATCATCACCTTGATTCAAATTACAAGGAAATAAGGAAAATTAAAAAAAAAACTCACCGCTGATATTGCTGTTGTCTTTCGTGCTGTCTTCGAACTAGAGATCCATCAGATCTAGATGATTGAGTTGTACCGCCGCTATCTTGTCTTGTGAAATTAGCATATCTTATCCGACCATTTCGTTGCTTGTGTAACATTTCGGCTGTCAAGCAATCACAAGTACATTGAGGTTGTTGAGCGTATTGATCATTCATATTTTGATGGCTTTGATGGTGCTGTTGCTGCTGTTGATGATGTAATAATTGTTGCTGTTGTTGTTGTTGTTGTTGTTGATAATGTTGTTGTAATCTTCTTCTCGATGGTGAATTCGGTGTCGACATCGCTCCTCGATTTGAATAATATTTGGTGGTCAAATGAGCTCCAGAGCCAGCCTTGCTTGGCTGTTGAACACGTTCGGAATGTTCACCACCGCGTAAACTATACGAAGATTCGGCACGTTTCGGTAGAGTGTGACCACCTGATCCACTCCCACTTGAAGTTTTTAATTGTATTGTACCGGATTGCAAACATTCTCGGAACGCTCTTGCATCAGTTGGTGAGGTGAAATTTAAGCCCCAAGTATCACCGGAAACCTTCAATCGAATCCGAATTAAAAAGTATCATTTAGAAATAAAATATCAATTTTAAGGCAATCGAAAAAATTAGAGGCCTACATTATCTTTCCAATAAATGAAACAGCTTGATGCTTGACCTAATTTACTTGATTGTAACCAACAATCTAAAACTTTCTCCACCCTTGAATTGAATGCGGTGATATGATATCTTCCGTTGAGATAATTAACAGTTATTGGCACTAAATCATCGCTAACTTGGGTCCAACGTACAGCACCCGATGATGCTGAAACATGAAACACTTCGGCCCATAATCGAAGAATATGATTCGATCGTCCCGAGAGAATGTTCGTCATCGGTCCACCGCAGCTTCCGGAAAGCACTTGTGAATGATGAGCGTAGTTTGTTGAACGACCGGAACCGCTTGCAATCGAAACATTCATTGGACCGCCGCTACCGCCCATTGTCGATTGTTGATGATAATGATGATGATGATGATGTGCTGATCCAGTCGCCGATGATGCAGGTTTGCCATTGCAATTGGCACATCTAATCACAATCGAAATAGAAGATGTGGATTAATTTTCGATTTCGAAAACAAATTAATTCTTTCTTTTTTTTTTTCTTTTCAAAATTCTCCAAGAGAGACAATACTTACGAGATCTTGTTACCCATTTGAGCGTCGAATCAAGCACCAAAAAAGATGATCATCAAATGTGATTAATGATTAGAGCTTGTGAGAAGATTTCTAAGATATCTCTCTCTATCTCTTAAGCGTAGTTTAAAAATGAGCAAAAAAATTTTTTGATTTCCGTTTCGATACTAGAATATGTCTCGTTATTGTAGCACTCTTGATTAGAAGGTTTTGAGATTTGAAATGAATTATATAAAAAAAAAAAATTTGAGCGAAAATAAAATCAGTCCGATTAAATCATCGTGTTAGATTTTAAAAATTAGAATTGAAAAAATGTGTTCAGTTTCAGCCATTTTGTTGAAGATCGATCGCAATCGAATCAATTCAAAAGAGTGTAATTGCGGGGAAAAAAATCCAAAACAACAAATTCGAATATATATGAAAAAGATATGATTGAATTAGTCCGATCTAAACCGATCTAGATCATCCATTTTATTGAAGCTAGAAAGTAACATTTTGCAAAAAAAAAAAAAAAAAATTGAGACATTCGAATTCGAAGAACTTCGATCACAAAACGGAAGATACTTTTGCAGCTTCATAGTTTTGAATCGTAAAGAATACACACCCACTCACACACTTGCGGATAATTGAACGATTATCACCTTGAAACAATCGAGCACAATAATTTTCGAATTTACAAGTGCGATGAAATGAATTGTAGCAAAAGTGTAAAATTGAGCTTTTGCGATTTATTAGGGGAGAAAAAATTAAGCGGAAAATCGAGTGGCCTCGTGTATGCTTAGCTCTTAGAATTGTTTGAGCTTTCGCTGGACCACAGCCACCATCATTACCATCATCACCACCACCATCATCATCATCATCATCATCCTCGTCATTATTATCGTAAGACGATCGATGCATTTGTTGTTTATAATCTTCGATCGAGATTTGAATGATTTCGATGCGAAACGAAACTAAAGAAAATTGTCGAACCGATCGATCGAATTAGATCTGGTTCCAATTGGAACCAATCTCTCAAAGGCATGTTTGTTTTTCTTTTCTTTTTTTTTTTTTTTTCTTAAACGGAGAAAAATAGGCTTCAATTCTGTTTTTTTTTTTTCACACGATTTTTTGGTTTAATTTCTTCGAATTTAGAGCCGAATTTTTTTTCAAATCTATTTTCGAATTCAAAACAAAACAAATATCGAAACAGATAATTGCCGCAACAATGGTATAGACGACGATTGTTGTTTAGTATTGTTTTTTTTTCTCTTCTTCTTCTTTTTTTGTTCTTTTCTTCAAACGAAACAATGATCAAGTTGTTGTTGTCGATTTTGATTTCGATGATGGCTATGATGATGATAATCGTTACAATTATCTTAATTATTTTAGTTCGAAGTTAAATGAAAAGAAAAAAAAAATGATTTTTCCACTAATTGAAAGATTCTGTTATGGAGCTCATCGATTCCTTCATCACCATCATCACCATCACCATCATCATCATCACCATCATCATCGTTGCTAAAATTTCTAATGAAAGAATACCCTAGTGAATGATGGGAAACAAAATAGAACAGAAAACGGCACCAACACCGAAAAGAGTGAGAGAGAGAGAGAGAGAGAGAGGAATAAAAAAATTACCCGAATCCAAACTTAAAGAAGAAGAAGAAGAAAAAAAAAAGAAATTCCGAAAGAAGATTAGAACAGCTAGAAAGATGTCATTTCGAGAGAATGAAGTTGGGCTGGGGGTAACCCTCTCTAGAGAACCCAAAACTAGATAAGCTTCAAGTGAGGGTAGAAAGGAGAGCTTTCTTTTTTTTTTTTTTTTACGTTGGCTCGCAAAGTATCAGAATGTCTTGGTCTTTCGATTTGTTACGAAAACTTTCACCTATAGCCTTCGAAAACGGAATCGTAGAATTTGACTTCTACTCTCTCTCACTCTCTAGCGTTTTGTGTGATGCTATTTCTGGAAGGAAGGGGAAAGGGAAGGGGAACGATTCTGTTTTCGGTTAAGCATCTTCTCTCTCTCTCTCTCTCTCTCTCTTTATTCGGCTCCATTCGGTTATTTAATTTATTTCTTCGGTTAGAGTAATAAAATCACCATAGAGCTGCTATCATTTCTTTATTTGAATTCGTTGTGATTCTACTAGAATCGAAACCTAGAATGCTTCTATCCGCAAAGTTTCGCTCCGATTCTTTACAACAATATCAAGATGATGATGATGATGATGATGTATCAATGCGATGCATTCTTCAATTTCAAGCGTTAGAACTTTTCATTTCCGTTTTTATTTTCTAATCATCCATTCGAGAATCATCCAACAGACAGCTTCTATATTCTGTTTTCATACAAGAATAGTGCTAGGATTCTTTCTCTATAGAATCACAACATCATCTTTATCATCAACAATATCGTAGTCGTCGTTGTCGTCGATATAGAAAACGATTATTTGGCATCGTAAAATCAGAACACACACACACACACAGACAAACACACACACGAGGTCTATGATCTGATGATGTTCACATCAATACATCTAGTATTATTACTATTACCAATATTATTAATTTTATCCCTATTCTATTTGACCGAATTTCGAGAGGTTTTTGTTTTGTTTGTTCTATTTGTTTGGGAAACATTCACGAATCCAAAATGATAGCCCCGCGCGATTAATGAATTCGAATCGAGATTGAATCGATTCTTTGGGAATTTTTTTTTTTTGGAAAATTTTGTCCCCCCCCTCTCTCTCTCTCTCTCTCTCTCTCTTAACACAAGAAAGATTCGAGAAGATACAGCAAAGAAAGGGGTTGTTTGGTGTTTGGGTTTGAAAACGATAATATTAAGAGTGAATACGAATGTGCTGAAAAAAAAATTATTTTTTTATTCCAATCTAAGATGTTAAATCTTCGATGGTAATTGAAAATTTGAATTTCAAATTTTCAAAAAAAATTCTCTATTGAAAGAAATCTATCAATGGTGTAGAGGGAACGAAACAATTCAATTCTGGATTGTTTTAATTGATTTTGGATAGAATTCAATGCTCAAAAAGAGAAGAAGATGATCGATGAGAGCTTTTTTTTTTTGATTTCGATCCAATAAATTTCGATAAGCTAGGTCAAGGGAGATTTTCATTTGTAAATTTTTTTTTGTTTTTTTGTTTCTCTACTCGGACCCAAAATTTGAGTGATGAGATTTTCATTCTCTCTCAAGACTCTTCCGAAACGTTCCAACTCAATGATAATCTCTCTCTCTCTCTCTCATTTCAGTGTAGTTTTTTTTTCTCGAAGTTGAATGTACAAATAGAAAAAAAAAACAATATGGACCAGACATTGCGACCTAATTTTTAGTTTGACCGATTTTTTTTCTCCCATATCTCTCTCCTACAAGAATTTCAGTATCATCCAATCCACAACAACATTGATAGAATTCTCTAAAGAAACGATCCCATTGGATCACAGTAATGACGGTTCTGTTATGATGAAGATCGAATGAGAGAAATCCGAAGAATTGACTTCAAAAGAAATATCTCTCAAGACAAGATTGAATTCATTCATTGGAATCCGATTCTCTCTCAAAAGAAGCTTAAGAAAACATAGAAGCGCATAGTATGGAAGATATTTTCAATGTCAAAAAGAGAGAAGAGCGAAAAGAGAAGAGTGGAGATGGAGAAGAGGAGAAAGAACGAAGAGAGGAGAGTGATCTGGGGCCAATGAAACGGGTGAGAAAGCAAAAAACGTTCTAACTCCAAAGCCTAGAGATTCACTTAGATTTCTATTTGCTATATATCGGCTATATATCGGATGAGAAGAAAGATAGAAAGATTATAATCCAATCCGAATAAAAAAAAAAAAGAGATGTGGATTGATAGAAAAAAAAAAGAAAATTAAAAAAAAAATACCGCATCTTTATCGCACCATACCGATGTGCTATAGAATCGAACATTTCAACGGTCCTAGTCTATTTTTTTTTTCGAATGCCAATCTCAATCTGATTCTCCAAATTATTCATAACTACTTCATAACAGACTGGATTTTTGTTTGGTTTTTGTTCCCTTCATTATTCACAGCTAGCTAGTAGAGCTAGTTTCTAGGATAGCTAATCCTCTCGTATTTTTGCGATTGATATTTGTCGATTTTTGGATCATTTCGATGATGTTTGATGATGGCGCGATTAAAAAAAAAATGATGATCGATCTCGATCTATTCAGAAGAGATCTCTCTTTATTCTGTTCGTAAATCGGTTTCTTATTACTTGATTTAAGTTCGGACCTAAGTATTTGACTCAAAATCATCCTGAGCCCCGAGATCGATGTAGAATCTTTCAAAAAAAAAAAAAAGCTATATTTAGTTCGGTTTAATCTGATCTTTCGTATCAAATTTGAAATTTTAGAATAAATGAAAAAAAAAACGATCAAATTTTGATCATTGAATTGATGATTATAATCATGATCATCATCACCATCATCATCATCATCATCATCATCATTTCCTTGTAGCTTGCATTCAATAATTCTATTCGTAAGCTTCTTCCGTTTGAGAAAGTTTTCGATGAACGGCCAATGATATCGTTAAAGAACAGGAAAACAGTTTTGTTTTTTTTTTCATTTTGTAAATCTCTCTTGTGATAGTGATTCTATCCATAACCCTGTCCAGCAAACAAATCTTTCCTCTTTCCTCTCTCCCCCCCCTCTCTCTCTCTCTCCAACTCGCCCCTCTCTTTCTTTTCCGTTCGCAATAAAAAACATTGATGTTCGCGATCGAAACTAAAAAGATTGGGTAGAAAAAAAAAAAGACAAATAATTAATCAGAGAAAAAAAAATTTGAAATTTTTTATTCAAATTTTTTTTTTAAATATTGACACAAAAGGTCACAAAATATCCAAACACTTTAATCCAAATCCTTTTCGATGGCTTTTTTTTTTTTTTTTTTTTGGTCTCACCAAATTATCTTTAACGACAATGTGTCGACGAGATTGTCGTTGGTGTAGCCATTCTCTCTCTCTCTCTTTATTTGTATTGGTGGCGATCATCGAGCGAATGATTATTCATTTCCCTTCTCTTCAATCAATTGATCAGTTGTTTTTTTTCTCTTCCATCTCTGGTTCCATTTTTCGTCACTGTTCTAATATTTGTTCAAACGAGAAAAAAAAAGAAAAAGAAAAACAAAAACAACAAACGAAAACGATTTTTTCTAGGCCTAGGATTAGAGCCCAAAATCGATCGATCGATCGATCTATCGAATGGACTATCTGGTTTATTCGAAAAAAAAATGAACTTGTTCTTCTTGACGATGATGGCGATGATTAATTTTGAGAAACGATCGATTTACACACACAAAGAGAGAGAGAGAGAGAGAGAGAGAGAAAAACATTAATTATTCGAGAGAAAAGAATCCTCTAGTATCCTCTAGACACGAAAGAAAGAGATTCTGGTCGCTTTTCTCTTCTTAGATCCTTTTTACTTCAATCGGAAACTCATAGATTTCAATCACTTCGAATTTATAGAGCACACTCGATCCAAAATCAAGATCCACATCCTCTTAGTTGGTTTACTGGTTGGCTTTCATCATCTTCGATAATCGATTATGATCTGTTGATGATGTTTGTAATTATTACAATCGATGGTGATTTGTAGCTTTGTAGCTTTGCAGCCATTTTTCATCTCTCTCTCTCTCTCTCTCTCTCTCTCTTTTATTTGAAATTTAAGTTCAACGAGTAAAACAATGTGTTCATTTATTAATGTTTGTAACCGGAATCGAGAGATCGGTTTGTTCATTACCACCACAAACCAAAAAAAAAAAAAAAAAAAAAATGTTTCACTCGTTTCGCAAAGACAAAAAACTTTGAAGATTTTCCACGAAAGAAATTATCGAATCGAATAATAATAATAATAATAATAATAATAATAATAATGATAATAGTAATATTCAATTTTCTGAAACTCTTCTTTTTCATTCGATCTTGATATCGATGTGAAAGTATCCGATTACATTGATCGAATAGATGAGATCGAGATCGAACAGAATGTCATCAAAATTTGATCTTGATTTGATTGGAAAAATTCCCAGAGAGAGAGAGAGAGAGAGAGAGAGAGAGAGAGAGAGAGAGAGAGAGAGAGAGAGAGAGAGAGAGAGAAAGAAAAGTATTGATTACATTGTGTGTTTCGTTGAAGCTAGGTTTCAATGCTAGGCAACCGAGATTGGTTTGATTCGAGAATCATTGAATACAAGAATCCGAATCTCTACTCTTCTCTTGGGAGAATCAATTTTAACAAATTTTTAATAGATTTTTTTTTTTTTGAAAGATCAGAATCCGTAATTCGATTGAAATTAAAATAAAAATTTCTAAATAATTCAAATAAAAATTTTCATTGAATATTTCATTATTTTATGAGAGAGAGAGAGAGAGAGAGAGAGAGTCTTCGATCAAAACTCTAACTAATCTTTAAGATGCAAAGATCTTGGAAAGAAGAGGACAGATCTGTCTTTGTCTCTTCTATGTCTTCCCTTCCGCTCTCTCTCTCTCTCTCGGTCCTCATCAAATTTTTTTCGCTATTTTGGTCCAGATTTTTTTTTTTCATTTATTTCAACAAATAGTTCCGCCCCGATTTTCTCTATTCACTTCGCATTTTTTTCCTTCTTCTTCTTCTTCTTCTTCTAGGTTCATTACATTTTCTTTTGTGAAATAAATTCATCAACAATCATTGCTTGATGATGATCACTGGGGCTTTTGTTAGTATTGTTTAGAGTCGTTTTTTTTTATTTTCAAGTTTTATTTTTATTTTGATTTTTTGTTTTCTCGTTATTTTTTTTTTTTTTTTGGGGCACAACGAGATAGAAATAGATAGACCGAACGATTTAGACTTAGACTAGAGTGAAGATGATCATCATTCCCATCATCACCATCATTATCATCACCATCACCATCATCATCATCATCACCATCATTACCATCATCATCGTTATGAAGATTGTCACAAATCGTTTCAGCATGGTTTGATTTGATGGATTATTTGGTTAATCATTGAATTTTTATTCTTTGTATTGCTATTTTCTCTCTCTCTCTCTCTCTCTCTCGTTCCTTGGCCCATAATTTTTCTTCTTTTCTTTCTCCTTCTCGAAGACTAAATCATCCATCAATCCATTGTTTTTTGAATCGCTAGATCTATAGATCTAGTCCAGAGTCAGAGCGAGAGAGAGAGAGAGAGACCGATATTTCCATTAAAGTTCATATTTCATCTCAAAACCCTATCTTCTTTTGTTAGCTTCGGAAGAGATTAAAATATCTCGTTTTCTTTCGGTTCCCAAATCAGATCCAAAATTGTTACGATCCAAAATGGAGAATGATTTTTGATCCTAAATCTTTTTTTTTTGACTTTTTTCTCCACACAGATTTTCTCGTCGATTTCATTCCAAAGATGAGAACGAAGCAAAGAGAGAGAGAGAAGAGAGAGAAAATCAATAAAATTTCAAACAACAATGTCGATGATGAGCTTTCGATTTTTTGTTTTAATTGCCTAGGATTTGTTTTCCTCTTCTCTTCGATGTCTATGTCAATAACCCAGAGAGAGAGAGAGAGAGAGAGAGAGAGAGAGAGAGAGAGAGAGAGAGAGAGAGCCAGCGATAGAAAGAAGCGAATCAAATCGAGACCAAAAAAAAAAAAAAAGACAAAAAAGTTTCACAATTGTGAGACATTGTGAGAAAACTAACAATAATTTCATTGTTTTCCAAATTCGCTTCTCATCGTATTAGTGTTTGGAACACATCAATAAGTTTACATTACCATACACA
>CP080490.1:420000-777500 GCA_020844145.1 Sarcoptes scabiei | reverse complement strand
TTCCGACCACCACAACCACCACCTTCACCACCTTCTTCATCGTCAAAACTTTGTTCTCATAATGGTATTTCGAAGCAATATGTTCGCGATGATGATGATGGTGATGATGGTGATGTTGACAATCATCGACGATATAGGATGGGAAAGATAATAATGTGAGAACATAAATTTTTTTTTTTTTTTTTTTCATTTTCCATCATCGAAATCGCCATCATCAACGAAATGTTTACTCTTTTCTCGATTCAATCAATCGAATCAATCATCATTGGTTGATTTGTTTGTTCGATTTTGGGATTCCTTTGCTTCACGGTGCTTAACAATTGTGTGTGTGTATGTGTGTGTGTGTGTGTATGTCTATGTTTGGATATTTTTGGACAATTGGATTGATCTCAGCCCTCTTCCCCAAAGATCTCGATCGATCAATCAACAAATTAATTAATTACCCATCATCATTATTATCATCATTATCGCTACCATTATGATTGTATCAATAGTTGACATTTTTCATTGATGGAAATTTTTTTTTGTCAACAAAATAACCAAAATAATTTTCTTCTTCTCTTCCATCCTCTCTCTATCCTCCCCTTCTATCTCTCCCCCTCTCTCTCTCTTTGGTTTCGTTTAGTTCTTGTTTTTGTTCCGTTTATGTTCGTCTTTTTTTCGCCTTGATTGTTTGGTTAGCTGTTGAATAAATGGTGATATTTGTGAAGAGAGAGAGAGAGAGAGAGAGAGAAAGTAATCAATTTTTATTTTCAATGTTAATGAAAAACGATCATCGACATCGTTTTTTCGATTTTGTACTCCAGTCCATCGAATATTGACAAACCGACAAAAGTGTAGCAATCTTCATCTCGTCCATAACGATAAATCCACCTCCCTCCTCTTCTTCTTCTTCTTCTTCCTCTCCTGGTTTCTTTGACAGTTTTGCTTTGAAATTATTCAATCAAATTTCTCTCAACATCGATATGATATGATGTAATTGAATGATGGGCGAAAATCGAAGATAAAAAATTGTAATTGCTGGATGCATTGATCAAAAAAAAAAAAAACGAGGTAGAGAAAGAGAGAGAGAGAGAGAGAGGGGTAGAGATCATTCGAAGGAAAAGCAAAACTTTGGAATTTTGGCAAAAAATCAATGCAATTAAAATCGAAGATCGAAAAAGAAAGACGAAGATAACAAAGAGAGAGTAAGAGAGAGAGAGAGAGAGAGAGGAAAAAATGATTTCGAAAAAACTTTTCAATCTCTGCTTCATCTTCTTCTTCTCCTCCTCCTTCTTCTTCTCGATCTTCAAGTTCTCTTCGTTTGTTTCGATATCGAAATCAATGAAATGGCTTGATGCTTCTTGATTTCGAAATGGCCATCGTTTATGATCATAACCATAATCATAACCAAACACCATCAAGATCATCATCATCGACGCCACCATAGAACCATCATCATTATCTCATCATCATCATCATCATAAAGATTTCGATTTTCCAAAAAAAAAAAAAAAATAATTAATTAATTGCAGATTGAGATATTTAACTTTCACTGCATATCGAGAGAGAGAGAGAGAGAGAGAGAGCGAGAGAGAATCGATCGCTGATCTTTCACTAATTTTGATTGGCGATTTGGATTCTTTTTTATTATTTTTTTTTTTTCCTTCATTTGAATTTCGATAGCTCCATTCTCAACGAAGAGAGATTAAAGCAATAATCAAAGCAACGAGGAGCTGAAAATCTGAAAATGAAAGAATTTCAATTCTCATCAAATAATCGTTGAGAGAGAGAGAGAGGAAAAGAAGATTCTCTCTCTCTCTCTCTGTCCTTGCACTTTTGAAAATCCAATCTCTCTTTGAATGGAATGAATCGAGGAAAAAAAAATTAGCGACGTTCATTTCGTTCATGAAAAGTGAAAGTGTTCTTCTATTTTGTTAATTCTTAAATTTTTATCGAAAAGAAAAAAAATTTTCCTCAAAAATTCGATTTCGATTTCGATTTCGATTTCGATTTCGATTCTATGATATGATGTTGTGATCTGAAGACGGAGAGAATAAAATCGATCGAAAATCGAGAAAACTTTTTCTTTTTTTTCTTTTTTCTTTTTTCTTTTCAAATCATTTTTTTTTCTCATTGCTCAGCTTTTTTTTTCTTTACAAAAGAAAAAAAAACTGATCCATTTTGATTTGGATTCGCTTAAATTCTTAAAAAATTTTCACAGAAATTGAAACAAAAAAGAAAAAAAGAAACGATTTCGATTCTTTTCGAATTGTTTCGATTTTAGTCAATCAAAATTCACATAATGTTTCGAATAAATCTAATCCTTTCGATTGTTTTTGTCACGCTGGTGATTGTGGTTCTGTTTTGTGATCAACAAATCTATTGCGAAGAACAAATACAATCATCGAGTGCATCGACAAAATCGACATTAGATCAAAGTAGAATTGTTCGTCTGAATAAAAGAACAGTGCGATCGACCGAATCGACAACAACCAATCGTCCTGCAACGACATCAACAATTTCGACAACTGTGAAGAAAAAAATTTCATCAAAAAAAAAATCCATTCCAAAATCGATTTCGACGCCTTCGATCACCACTGTATTACCGTTTTCGGTTACATCAAACGATGATGTGATTCATCATGGATCCAATCACAAATCCATCACGGATTCATATCGAACTCTTGATTCTTCATCGCTTCATAACGAAGCAACGATCTCTTCCGTTGAGGATCTTTCCACAACACCTTCTTCCACAACTACCGTTTCGTTACCCACCAAGAATGATAAAGTCGAAGAAGAAGAAGAAGAAGAAGAAGCGGAAGAGTCAGAATCCTCAAACAACGAAGACGATGAAGATGATCCATGGGCTGACGTTGAAGATGATGATAATCCAAAATCATCGAATGTCGTCGATCGTATGCGACAACTTCGAGAGGAAAGTCTCTCAGTACCGTATAGTTTGACTACCTCACATTTGAATGAGACAATTTCTCGTGTGATTGATGCATATCATATTATCGATACTCATTTTTTACCTACACGTGAGACTTGGGAGAAATTATTAGGTCTGGTCACCAGTCTAGATGTTTCGGTGCAGCCCGAATGTTTCGCCTCCTATTTTCAAGGCGTTAGCGGATTTCGTGGCTATCAAACATGGGCCTATCGATGTTAGTTTTAATGTTTTGAATCGTTTTTTTTTTCATATTGTTTAATCTACTATTAAAATCGAATTTGATCGATCTATTCGAAAACAGTTTTAGATGTTCGAGGTAGATTTCCAGAGAGTGGTACTCTTCATGGGAAATTCTCTAGTTTCGGTGAATGGGAAGAATGTCTTAATCTGGAAAGTCCGCAAAGTTCTGCCACCGGTTTGATCGTTAAAAGTCAATACTGTATGCTCGAAGTGAAAGTTCCTTTTCCCGATGTTCGAAATCTTGAGGAACTAAAATCAGTGGTGAGCAAAGATCATCCTTGGTTTCAAGGTGTCCGAAAATTTCTTCGAAATTATCGTCTGCACAATCTCTTCACTCCATACAAAATGATTGAATTGTTACAGATGACCAACGGGACAGTGTATCGAGCCGGTCTTTGCGTTCCAAAACTTTGCAAAGTGCATGAGATTGAAAATCTTCTCATCAATCGTTCGTATTCTCGATGATTGGTTTGTTTTTTCTTTTTATTAATCAAATTTTGTTACATTTTTTTGTTTCAGTAACCTATCCGATATTCAAGATGCCATTACAACTTGGCCCGAATTGTTACAAGCTCGATGATCCATACAAATTCAAACCACATCAATTGTTTGCGATGTAAGTTTTGATGAATCTCGAATCGAAGCGATTAAAACCAAACTAACTGACTAACTCTTGTTTGACATATTCACCAGGACCATAATGACAGCATTGATCGCGTTCGTAATTCTTTGCACCATCATTGAATTCTACAATATTAGCTATGATCGAACGACTGCGAAGAACAACATCAAACTAGGAAATGTTATGTTCCAACACGATATGATTATGAAACCGAATCTTTTTCTCTACTCGTTCTCTGCGATCACCAACACACGAAGTTTGTTGAAGCATTCACGATTCAGCTCGTTGGATAGTTTGAAATTTTTGTTCATGATCTACATACATCTCTACAACTATTACAATCTACAATCGACGATTGGTTTCGTAACGCTCAAACGTATCTTCACAACCTATCCGAGCGTTTCGATGCGTAACGATCGATACACTTGGTTCCGTACATCGTTACCATTCGAACCGATTTTCATCATCAGCGGTCTAATTATTGGCTTCAATATTCATCAAAAAATCAAAACCTCATTTTTCTATTCGAATTATTTTCTCTACGTTGGACGTTTGTGGATACAGTTCGCGATCACCTATATCGGATCAGTTCTGTTCATTTATCTCTTGCCGATGATGTCACAAGGGCCTGTTTGGGATCATGGTATGGCATGGCTTGATGGTTGCATCAATCCACGTATCGTTCTCAATGGTCTTATATTCATTTCGAATTATAATGTACAAATCTATACGCCTGGAGCTAAACATTCAGCAATCTTACCATTTGTATGTGGATCGATTTTGTTTCGAACGATTTTCAATTTAATCTATTCATTTTTTTTCTCTCTCTCTCTCTCTCTCTCTCTCTTATCTTCTCCAATCGACAGTGTAATCCACCAACATGGTTAACATCGGCTTTGATTCAATTGTTAATCATAGCACCTATTCTAGTGTATATTGCGAACCAGATGACGAAACGAATGACCTACATCTTCTTCATCTTCTTGATCATTTTGGGTTTCGCTTTCAATCTAATGCCATATTTTTTATTCGGCATCAAACCTGATGTACATTTCTTAGAATTTGAAACACTCTATGAGACGATGATATCACATTCTTGGTATCGTTACGGTACCAATGTTTACATTGGCTGTTTCCTTATGGGAATCATGGCCGGCTATCTTCTAGTCGAATTCAAAGTACTACTTCGATTTGAAATCGAAACCACAGTCTTGGTGGTCTCGTTTCTATTGATACAATTGACAATCGCAGTCAATAATATTTTTTGGCGTCTTGATAAGCCACCATCATTATTTCTTACCTTAACATGGCATACGTTGATACGTTTTCTTGGATCGATGGGCTTCACATCGATCTTCTTTTTGATCGCATCGAATCGATGCAGTAAGCTCGGATTTTTGAAATATTCTAAGAGACTGATATTTTCTCTCTCTCTCACACCGTTCTAGGTCTATTCAATCGTTTTCTTGAATGCTTACCATTACGGATCGTATCGAGATTAGCCTACTCTTATTTCATGGTCCATATTTTGGTTGTTTTCTATCGAATCTTCTCGACAAAAGAAGTGCATTCAATGTCAGACTCACAAATGGTAACAAAGAAAAAATCAACAAATAATTGAACATTCATTACTAATTGACAAAAAAAAAAATTTCAAACTTTTTTTTTAGCTACAAAATTTTCTCATCGATGTTCTCTGTACGTTGATCTTAGCCTATATATTCTATTGTATGATTGAATGTCCTTGTGTGAATCTATTGAATTGGAGTCAAGGGAAAATCTTCTATGATGTTGAACATATTCAACCGAACCAAAGTAAAAAATCCTCACTCTACAATGGAACTTTTGCGATCAACAATAATAATAGCTACAATAACATTAACAACAACAATAATAATAATAATAATATCAATATCGATTATCAAAATTCATCGTATCAATCGCCACAATCAAATGTTGATGGTAAAAATAAACCGATCGATCTTAAAGAGATGGGTAGATCTGTTACGGAAATCACTATCCCATCACCATCATCGACCACCACCAATATGGATCGAATGGAAGAGATTCAAAATGAAAAATTCTAGATGCTTCTTTCTCTAACATTCTCTGGACTATTGAAGAGATGAGACAGGATATATGAAACATGGTCTCGATTGGATTCAATGTTCGATACACTGGATAGAGATTTATGAGAACAAAATTAATCTTAATTAATAATTAATTAATTATGAATGTGATTGTGATCTTACCATAATTTTGGTTTTTAACAAAAATCTTTTTTTTTTTTTATTTTTTGAACTAAAGAATGTTTTTCTTAGAAAATTATGATCGAATCCGAGAAAAAAAAAATTGGGAACACAGAAAAAAATCCTTTTTTTTTTTTTTTTTTTTAATTTTGTCAACAAATCAATTTTAAAAAAAAGAAGTTTTTTTTTCTCCAATCTTAAATCTCAGATTACGCAACTTTTTCATCGTCATCAAATGTTTGCGTTATGGTCTGTAATCAATCAATGATTGCAATCAATGGATCGAATTGAATCGAATCAAATTCAACGATCAGAAACAAAGATTGAAGAGAGAGAGAGAGAGAGAGGAAGAAAATAAGTTTAAAGAAAAAGTGGAAGAAAAAAAAACAAATAATTTCAATCTGAATTGATTACTGTTTCAATGATTAACAAAATCAAACTCTTAGAGAATGGAAAAATTATCGTTTAAATCATAGCACTTTCTTTTGCTTCAAATATCTTCTTCCGATTTTAATGTTAAAAACACCATGGATATCCACATCAATCGATTCGATGTTAAGTATTGATTTCGGATGAATCGGTAATGTTTGAATATCGGACCACATAGAACGATGGTCTTTTATTGAATTTTGATCGAAATCTTGCAAGTAAATTTGCTACCGAATTCATTCGATTCGAAGATTGAGATTGAACAAGATCATCATCTTGTAATCGATACGATAGACCGATTGTAGAATCATCAAGCTGATTCTCTAGTGAATATCTATCTTGATTATCGGTGTGATTGTGAAGATGAAGAAATTTTCGATAGAATAGAAATATGATACAAACGAAAAACAAAATCATCAAAGTAGTTGTTGCATTCAAAACAATCAGATTCCAGAAGAGTTCGAATCGATTTCGATGATGAAGATCGTTCGATGGATTCGGAATGAAATAATCAGATAATTTCGATAACAACGATGACGACGACGACGATGATGATGATGATGATGATGAGGTTTGCTGTCGATTCGGATCGTGATGAGAATTCGAGCCGTTTTTGTATCTCTCACAAACAACCAGAAATTTATTATCACAACCAACATCATACCATTTGCCGCGAAAAAATTTCGTATCCGTACTGATCACAACACAGTAGTGTTTCGAATTGAAATTATCTGGCTGCTCTGGTGCCCATTCACTATAGTTAAGAGTATTACGATCGGGTAGCCAAACAAAATCGGTCGAGTTCAATCGAATCAAACCTAACCAAACAGAATATTCGAGATAAAATTTTTCAAACAATTGATTTTGAATAAAATTCGATTCCTCTTTCGATCGGATCGTCAAAAGATTAGCTTGATGGATTCGATCACAAACACTTAACGCTTCGTGTAACGATGATCCAAGCATATCTTGATGAAAGAGATAGCATTTATTATGCAATGAAATCCAACCAGTATCGCATTGTTCTCGATCGATTTCTGTTTCTGTCAAAATGATATCATCATCATCATCATCACTATCATTAGCATCATCATTATTGTCATTATCGTCTTGACCATTTTTTTTATTGTTTTGATCTCGGTGATTGATGGTATTATTTTTGATGCTTACAATGTTTCTATTCGAAACGATTGATATGTTTGAGTTTCGAGAATTGTTCGAAAAAGTTTCACCAAAACAATTTCTAACAATTACAATACAAAATAGAATTCTCGATAAGATTATTATGAAAGACATCATTAGGATTGAGTGAACGAATCACATGAATCATGAACGCGCAAACAACATTCTGATTCCCTTCTCTATGCGTTAAGAATGAGCGAAAGAAAAAGCTGAATAAAATTAGCTTAGCTGGGTGTTTTTTACTCTAAATCTAAATGATGAAAGAATGGAGAAGAAAAAAAAAAAATAAACTAAAACTAAAAAAGCTAAACTGAACATCTCTCCATTGGAAGGCTTAACAATTGTCACACTTGCAGTGTGATTGTATTTTTGTATCCCCGATGGCGATACCGGAAATCAAATCTAGAAACAAACATCAAATGGAAGAGTGTTTGAGTGTTTTTTATGGGAGAGATATTCTTTCTCTCTCTCTCTCTCTCTCTCTCTCTCTCTCTCTCTCTCTCTCTCTCTCTCTCTCTCTCTCTAGGCTCTTTTGATAGCATTCGATTCTGTTGTGGGAGAAATTTTTTTTTTTTTTCATTGCTACAGTTTGTTAACTAAATTATTTAAAATTCTTCTTGTTGAAATGATTTGATTTTGAATTATGAATCAATCAATACGGTTTAAATTTTTCATTTGAATCATTTCAATCAAATTCAACAATCTAAATTCGATCAATCCGAAACCAGAGAAATGAATCGATCAATCGAGTGCAATGATGATGATGATGATGATGATGATAAAATAGGTCAAATAGGTGAATCGATTGGTTTCAAAAAAAAAAAAAAAAAAAAAAAGTTTTTTTGGTTCGCTGCTGTTCGAATGATTATCATCATCGGTTTTGCTATCAATCCGAAGCGAAGTACGAAAAAGAGAGAGAGAGAGAAAACTTTCCAAATCTTCCAAATTATTTTCGAGATAAGTGTTACGAAATCTCGCTCATCTTGCATAATCATTGATCTGGTGAGGGTAAAATTAAACAAAGATTAAATTAGACAAAGAGAAATTGAGACGAATACATAGAAACCAATAAAATGATAATCATAATTGTTGAGAAGATCTTTAGAGTCAACAAAAACAAAAAAAAAATTTCCAAATTCAATGGAATAGGAATGGAAAGGAAGAAGAGAATGTATCGAAATGAATCTATGTTAATCGTTCAGGAAGTAAATATAATATTCGTATCGTTGCGATTCGATTTCGTCATTTAGCCTTCATCTTCATCATAACAATCGTTTGATTCCAAACAAAATGATAGCTGCTTCAAGAAGAGGATATCTTTCAAGATGATAGAAGAGGATTCGGAAATTTTCCTCTTCTACATATCTCTTAGTATATCGATTCGATTCTAGGCGATCGATTGGGATCGACCAAAAAAAAAAAAAACATTCCATTCGAAGAGATTTGATAAATTCGATGTTACAATTTTTTTTTATTTTCGATGCAACGTAAACACATCCAATATATCGGAATGAATTTTATCTTCGAAGAAAATTATTTAAAAAAAAATGTCTTTCTATAGGAGAGGAAAAAGAAAAAAAAAGAGAAATTAAGGGAGAAAAAATTTAAGCAAATTCTCTTTCTTTTCCGATTTACTTTCCATCGATTAGGAATTATCCATTCGAACCTTATTATCTACGATTTTATTTGATTTGGCTTATCCTACACCAGAACCTGTAAACGAGAGAGAGAGAGAGAGAGAGAGAAAACGATAGAACCATAATTGTTTCAAATCAATCAAATCATTTATTTATCTTAGCTTTGTTCTTCTCTTCCTTCAGGGCAAGACCGATCGCAATAGTTTAATCTCAATTATTCTTATAAAAAGAGAATTAAACTTCAAAATCGAAGCCATTATTTTACGTTAGGGACGATTCTCTCTGACACTATCTAGATGTTCAAGAAGAAGAATCTAGATTCTTCCCGTTATCTATCGAATAAGTTCTGTTGTGGTGAAAAGCAAATTCTGGATTCAAAATCTTCGATTATCTTCGACAAAAACATTCAATTTATGTACCGAAGAGAATGTTGGCCAAGAAAACGTGCACGAATGAGGCAATCGATTGTGTGAATAATCTATTCGATGTGATCATAATCGGTGCAGGACTAAGCGGTAACGATAAAGTTTGATGCGATGCTTCTGATTCAAATCTGATTTCAATTCTGATCTGGGGGAGAAAAATTTCATCTTGTTTTCTCCATCTCCTCTTCTAGGTCTCTATGCTGCAAACGTTCTGAAAGAGAATGGCATACAAAATTATTGTATACTCGAGGCTCGTGATCGAATTGGTGGAAGATTACTTACCAAAAAAGTTAGTCAATTCCCGAAAGAAATTACTAATTGATTGATTTCGTAAATACATTTTCAATCGTTTCTCAAAAGGATCCAAAAGTTGGTTATGTCGATCTTGGTGGTTCTTATGTCGGTCCAAGTCAATTGTATGTGCAGAGCTTGATTCGTAAACTGAACATACCAACCTACAAAATTAGCGATGTTGGTGGCTCGCGGAGAAAAAGTGTCTACCTTAGTGAGGTAAGAATTGTTCGTTTAAGGTGATCCGTGTAGTTGTAATCAATCAACGATTGATCGATTGATTGATTTCAGAATGAACGTTCTCTTCATCAAGCTGATCGATTACCAAGTTTGAAAAATAAGCTAGTGGAATTCGAGATCAAATATATGCTAGCTTTGTTGGATCGAATGAGCAGAGAATTGCCCAGAGATAAACCTTGGCTTCATCGAAAAGCGTTGGAATGGGATAGACAAACATTTCGACAATTTTTGGAGAAAAATTGTTGGACTTCAGAGGCAAAAGAATTCATCAACATCTATATTGGATGCTGTACGTCTTGCGAATCGTATGAGCAATCTTTGCTATGGGCTCTCTGGTACATACGTCAATGCGATGGTCTTGAAACAATGTACAACGTTGAGAATGCAGCCCAGGATAGCAAAATGATTGGTGGATCACAGCAGCTTTGTTTTGGTCTCAAACAATTAATCGGCGATGAAAAGATTCATTTGAATAGAGCTGTTGTGGAATGTTCAGTGAACTCGACCAGATCAATAATAACACTTCAAACAATCGATGGCTCAATCTATCGAAGTCAATTGCTAATTATGGCGATACCGCCGGTTTTGATTCAAAAAATTCATTTTAAACCTTCTCTTCCGCCTGTTTATCAGCAAATGTTACAAAAATTCACAATGGGATCGGCGATCAAATGTATTGTTTACTATACGGAAGCATTTTGGCGAAACGATTCAATGTTGAATGGTCAAATGTTGATCAATTGTTCCAACACTGATGGTCCGATAACATACACGGTTGATGATACAAAACCAGATGGATCCTATCCTGCTATCGTCGGGTAAGCATATCCGGTTTCCTTTCAAATAGAATTTAATGTGTGAGAATGTGATTCTATGTCAATCTTAGTTTTATGATTGGTGATCGGGCCAGAAAAATGCTTCAGAAAAGTAAAGAAGAACGAATGAGATATGTGTGTCAAAGTTTTGCATTCGCATTGAATTCAGAAAAAGCATTGAAACCGATACATTACGAAGAGAAAAATTGGATGTCAGAGCAGTATACCGGAGGATGTTTCACTGCTATAGGTGCGCCTGGATTTCTGACAAACTATGGTCCAATGCTATCGCAGGCACTTTGGGATTGCATACTTCCGGCTGGATCAGAAACTTCCACACATTGGGCTGGCTATATGGAAGGTGCTCTGCAATCGGGAGAACGAGCCGCTTTGTTAGCATTGAAAAAGCTAGGCCATGAACGATCGGTTAAAAGAATTCGGGATGAATCAATACCATCATTACGATTCTCATCATCCAATGTTGATGGATCGAAAATTTCAACGATAACAAAACTGGAAAAAATCAATTCGGAAAGCAATTCAAACAAATCACATCTATTACAATCAATCATCCCATCAATGCATCGATTATTGACATTCTCAACAATTTTTGTGACATTATCTAGCACAATTTTAATGATAACTTTACTCTAGTAACATTCGAGAATATTGTTGTCCGATTTAAATGATTTTATTGATTGATAAAATTTGATTTCAAATTTCAAAATATGATCACAATTAGATTTGGTCATTCTAATCAATTATAATAAAACAATTACTCAATCGAAAATGGATTCATTCTTTAATCTTTTTCGCTGTCTCAAACGATCATTCTATGTTGAAAGAAAAATTGTATTAAAATTTCAAAATATACCATCTTGATTGGTTCAATCTGAATCCTAGTAAACTTACTCGATGTAGAACGTAGGAGAGAAATGCATCGTAGCCGATTGAAAACGTTGCCACATAAAGATAACGAAAAGAGGAAGGAACAAACCGGAAATTGATATATTGAACAGGAACAAAAACAAACCATTCCACAAGACATATTAGAGTAAAATTTGATTTTATATTGGACAACATTTTCTCGAAACCGTTGCCATTTATCCGACCGAATAAGATGAAAACTGAAGAGACCAGGAAAGGACCCATCGCCGATTCAGCTAAAAGTTTTTTTTTCACCGATCGTTTCTGATTGGATGGAAATTTTCGATCCAAAAAGGAATACCACCAATGACCAAAAAGACTGAAGTAGACTCCAGCAAACATCATATTTCCTTTTGGGGATTGATTGAAATTAAAATTGAAAAAAAAAATTCCATTATTTAAAAATAACAAACTTGTCCGTTTTTGATCCCATTGAAAACGTTTCGTTGAATTTTGTTCATCGCCAATGACATTATCGAAATTCTTATTATTATTTGTCCAATGATTTTCGAGATTTTGTTGAAGAACATCACCGATCGAAATCGATAACACTCCAGTGACGGTGTTGGTCATCAGCAAATAAGGTCGATGATATAAACGATTAATTATTTGAGCAATTAAGGACATTTCGAGATTGAAAGAGGTCCTTCCTCTAAGAAACAACGAAAAAAAAAATTAAATTATTAGAGGAAAAAAATTCAATTCAATCAAACTCGTTTAAAAAAAAAAACTATAAATTATTTCTTCCAAATTAATTAGCTGGAATAATGTTGCAGTCGAAGAATAAAGATTTGAGTGGCATTGAAGATTTTGGAAATTTTCCATGTCGGAAGGATCTAGATCCAAACGACTCAAATACCGTTCGAAAAAATCGGCAACAAAATCTTCAAGAACATCTTCGCCTCCTTCGCCGATTCTTGACAAATCGGAATTCGAGTATGAAAGTTTAAAAATGCTAGCCAGACAAATCAAAGCTAATCAAGAGGCTCATTGTAGAAGAGGCAAATCATCAAGACATCATCATCGTGGACATCGATGTCGAAATTATGATCAGAAAGATCTTATATTTCAGGGAGAGAAAAATGAATTACTCACAATAGAATCGGAGAAGAACAAACGCAAATCTAGTCTTGATAGATCGAAAGCTATCGATCTAGAGATCGATGCAAAAACTAATGCTGTTTTTAATCGAAAAAACTATAAAGTAATCGAAAGGATCAATCAAGGAGCATTCAGTCAAGTGTATCGAGGTGAATATCTAGTCGATCATAGATCTATTGCAATCAAAGTAATGGACCTCAATAAATTATCGCAAATGTTTCGTGTGAAATATATTCCGAGAGAATTGAAAGCATTGATCGAATGTCGACATAAAAATGTGGTTCAAATCTATGATATTATTCGTTCAAATAATCGATTGTTTATCTTCATGGAATTCTGTTCGAATGGTGATCTGGCTAGTTACATAAAACGAAATGGCCCTTGTAATGATCAATTGGCTCGATTCTGGTTTCAACAATTGATTGATGCATTAATGCATATACACTTTGAACTTCGAATGGCACATAGAGATATCAAATTGGACAATGTTCTTCTTGATAATAAATTCAATGCAAAACTTACAGATTTTGGTTTTGCTAAAGATTCGTGGAACGAATCTAAAAATCAAGTTGAGCTTTCTGGAACAATTTGTGGAACGGAACCTTACATGTGCCCACAATTGATGCAACGCACCCAATATGATTCCTATTCTGCAGATATTTGGGCCATGGGTGTTGTTCTTTATTGTTTTCTTAACGCTAAATTCCCTTTTACATGGACAAATTCAGCAACAGCTTTGAATGAGATGCAAAACTATCCAAAATATATCAGTTCTGTTTTTGATGAAAAAGTCAACGAAGAAGCGATAGATTTGGTTGTCAAAATGTTGAATCCGGACGAGAAATCAAGAATCACCTTGGAATCAATCAATGAACATCCTTGGCTTTGCAAAGAAAGCTCAACAAATTAATAACATTAATTCCAAACCATTGGAGGATCAGCAGTGATTTCGGCTTGTTGTAGATTTCGTTTTGTTAACCAAAAATATGATCAAAAAATGGCATGAATTTATGTAAAACAAAACAAACCAAAAATTTTGTTGCAAATATTTTGATAATTTATCTGTTGATATTGTTTGATAGAAGCGCGCTTGACATTCGATCAGCTGTTTTCGAATGCTTTCTATTTTTTTTTTCTGTGTTCTTAGTCCGCTTTGATTCTGACAGCAAACTCACCTGTAAAGCTGACGTAATTCTTACTTCACCGCTGGCGTATTTAAATTGATTGATTTATATCGAATCAATAAATTGAGATTTGGGAAAAAAATATTGTCGATTTTTTCGCCAAAGATGCAATTGATTGAATTGATTTTGTTTCCATTGGGTTTGTTTCTGTTTAATTCTCCGATCGATGCCAACGACTCTGATGGTTTGATTGAATTTTTTTAAAGCTCTTCTGTTGTTTGTGTTAAAACGATTATATTTTCAGCAGCAGCAGCAGCAGCTGTAGCAGACGATACGATTCGAAATTTAGAAACCATCACAATTGAAAATCATGTACGTGTTTTGGATGAGAGTAATTATGAAACATTCGTACAGCAAAATCGAATAGCATTGGTTGAATTTTATGCGCCTTGGTGTGGTCATTGTAAATCATTGGAACCAGAGTTTGCTGAAGCTGCCAGAATTCTTCAGGATGATCCGAATCGTGTAACTTTAGCCAAAATTGATGCTACGAAATTTTCTGAGTTAGCACAAAAAAATGAAGTGACTGGATGTAAATGAAATTTTTTTTATTTGAAAAGTGATAAAACTTATTATTTTTTCTTGATACTAGTTCCAACATTGTTTATCTATTTGAATGGAACGAAGCAAGAATATGACGGACCAAGAACTGCTCAAGGAATTGTTGAACATATGAGAGAGATTGCTGATCCGAATTATAGGCCACCAGAAGAAGCTGTCATAACATTGAATGAAATAAATTTTCAATCGACAATTGATTCGGAACAATTAATTTTGGTTGAATTTTATGCACCTTGGTGCGGTCATTGTAAACGTTTGAAGCCAGAATACGAGCGTGCAGCTAAGCGCTTGAAACAGATTGAAAATCCTATTAAATTAGCTAAAATCGATGCTACAGTTGAAAAAAATCTAGCTTCAAAATTTGATGTCAAAGGCTACCCTACTTTGATTGTATTCAGAAAGGGAAAAAAATCTCTATACAAGGGACCTAGAGACGAAAACGGTATCGTTGATTATATGAAAAGATTTCGACAGACACCAAGCAAACGAATCGATGAAAAGAAACAATTGAGCAAAGAGATCAAAGAAGACATTCCTACGGTGGTTGGATTTTTCCCCAATGATGATTTATTGAATCAATCAAATTTGTTCGACCTATTCATCGACGCTGCCTATGATCAATTTGATGAGAATAATCATTTTGTTCACATAATCGATGCGAAACTTGTTGAAGAATTGAAACAAAAACCAAACTCATTGGTTGTGTTCAATCCGATTCTCTTCAGATCAAAATATGAAAACAATAGTCATTCGATAATTTTGAATGATGCAACCTCTTTAAACGAAGTGATCCATTTTATCGCTAATCATAGTGTTCCATTAGTTGGCTTCCGTAATTCACGCACCTATAATCTTTACGCGAATCGCTATCCAATGGTTGTCGTCTATTATGATGTCGATTTTAGTTTCGATCATCGTAAACGTAAGTAGCGAGTCAAAAATTGAAACCTATTTTTTTATTGATTTAAAACCGTAAACATTCGATTTTTCGGACCAAAGAAACTCAAATGATTCGTGAAGAAATCTTAAAAGCTGCTGCAGAGATTCGTCGGACTGAAAACATCACTTTTGTGATAGCTCACGAAATGGACAACGCTTTAGAGATGAAAGAATTGAAATTAGATGAAAGCGGCGAAGATGTCAATGTTGGCTATTATCAATCGCCACGAAAACGTTACGCGATGGAGCCGAACGAAGATTTCAATCATCAATTATTGATCGATTTCATACGGTCTGTTTTGGATGAGAAAATCAAACCTGTGATTCGATCACAAATCGAGCCGGCAATAAATCCAATCGATAATATTTGGACAATAGTCGGTGATACGTTCGATCGACTAGTGAATCGATCCGAACAAAATCTATTGATCGAATTCTATGCACCTTGGTGTAGACATTGTCAAGAGTTCGAACCAATCTATAGAAAATTGGCCGAAACATTTTCGAACGAAACCGATCGATTGAGGTTGATGAAAATCGATGCGACAGCAAATGATTTTCCTGAAAGTTTTGTGGTCAACGGTTTTCCAACTATTTATTACGTTGGATCGAATAAAGACGATCGTCGCCCGCTACTTTACACCGGACAACGTGACCTGGCTGATCTTACCAAATTTATTCGAAATCAAATCGATTCTGCTTTTCCCACAGGCAAAGAAGAGCTTTGATTTAAACCCTATTGTCTGAAATCGATGCCAAAAAAAGAAAAAAAAAATGAAAACCTTTTTTTCTACTTACTTCAGTGTAGTAAAAAATTTTTAATTTATTTTGAAATCATTTTTATTTCTCTCATTCGTCTCGATTCTTATCAAACTTTTTATAAATCTCAGTTTTAAGTAATTCGTTTTGAAAATTTCAATCCGATGTAAATCAAAGATAAATAGATTCCAGAAGCTTTTTTTTTTTTGTCTCAATCAGACAATCTTTGGCTTTTTGAATTTATCTTATTTAAAAACAAATCAAATTGAAATATCCTATTTGGCTATAATAAACATTTTCAGTTATATAAATTTTCAATTTCTTTTTGAACATCATAGATCTGGGATTTCTCTTGAAATTCTGAAGATTTTATCGACAATTGCTGCACCATCGGAGCATTATATCTGATACCGATTTTGGTTCCAATCTCGGTGAGACATTTGATTGTGTAATCGATCATTCTATCAGAATGAGCAGCAGAAAGACAAAATCGTACACGAGGCCCAGTCAATGAGGTAACCGGAAACGCAGCTCCTGTTGTTGCGATACCGCGCTTCAGGAGTTCGTGAATAACACATCTAAAAAGAAAGAATGAATCAAATCTAATTCTTTAAAGGAAGAAGTATAGTACTTGAGATTGGTAGGAGTATAAACCATCATCGGAACGACCGGAGAATCATCACTTCCATCAATATGAAATCCTAATTGACGCAATTGTGTTCGAAATCGTACAACATTTCGACGTAGCTGTTTGATTCGTTTCTCAATCGGTTGTTCTAACAAATGATTGACTGATTTATTATCAATTTCTAAAAATTCATCCAATATACAAGATATTTGTTGACAAAGAGCAGGTGACATAGTCGAGCCATAATAGAACGCTGCTGAATTATAGCGAATATAATCCATTATTTTTTTATCTCCTGCAATATAACCACCTGCAGCAGCGAAACTTTTTGTAAATGTACCCATAAGGATATCGATTTCACGAGGATCACAGCCATAGTAATCGTAAATTCCTCGACCTCGGTTTCCCATGGCTCCGATACTGTGCGCTTCATCCATATAGAGGTAAGCTTTATACTTTTTTTTAATTCTAATCACTTCAGGTAAATCAACGATAGTGCCTTCCATCGAATAAATGCCTTCAATTAGAATAATAATTTTTCTCCATGGTTCACCAGAATCAGGTTGTCCATCAATTATAGCTGTACGAATAATTTGTTCGAGATTTTTCATATCTATTAAATCAGAAAATCATCATTCATCATCATTATTGTCACTTCAAATTAGAACTAGCCGTTATGTTTGAAAACTTTGATTTTTGCTCCAGATATTTTGCAGCCAAGAGCTAAGGAAGCATGATTACATTGATCGCTCACCACCAAAGAACCAGGGCCAAACAGGCAGGGTAAAGTTAAGGAATTTGTAGCGAAACCCATTCCGATAACTATACTATCTTCAACACCAAGAAATCTCGCAACTTTACATTCAAGATTAGCGTAAATTTCAGAAGTTCCTACGAAGATGAATTATATTAATAGGCATCTAAGTAACATGTTGAAAATTCTCACCTAGCTCGTTTGGTGAAGACCCTACACTGACTCCATATTTTTTTATTATGTGAACGACAGATTCAATTCGAGATCCAGAATTTGTCGAATGTCCTAAATAATCATAGGATCCCATATTGATAGCTCTTATCTTACGACCGGTGAATCTGATGATGATGAAAAAATCATATTTATAAAATTTTTAAAACAATAAGATTGATTAACTAACTTCCATTCTGAGTTGTAAGGCTTGAATTCACGCTCTAAAAAATCTGTGTAACCACCTGGAGCAGAACATATTGGAATCTGAAACATGTTTATAAGCCTTAGGATGATGTTACGATAGTAAAACGGAGCAAAAGTAGTGTAGAGTTTGGTGTAACCTGGCCTATTAGCTTCGACATGATCAAGACTTTCTAACAGACCAATTCTCCGAAGAAAATCATTAACGTATCCGAATGCAAATAGTGTCCCATGACAGATATAATTAGACACTAACATATGGAATGGAATTTCGGGCCTTAGAGGTTCAACATAAATGGCTGCTTTGGAATGCTTTTGATTATCCGATGGGGCTGTTCGTTGAGATTTCTTGATGATCGAAGAGTTATGAGCATGATTTTGATTATTAGATAATGCTGTTTCCGATACATGATTTTGCAAATAGTTTTTATTAGTGCTGAAAGTTCTGGTCTCATTAACAGTGGCAGTACTAAGGATATGCTGTGAATTTGATGGGAATTTTCCATTATTGTTATGTTGTTGATATTCCTGATGATGATGCGGTGAGCATCCAAATGTTGCAAATAATTGAAAACAACTCGAGATTAATTCGAAACAAAATATCAGCACTCGTTTGAAAGAATAAAACATGTTCGCGACAATGATCTCAAGCAAATTTTTGATCTTCTTCGATCTGAAACTGATAAATAATCAATTTGAGCTTCAATGAAAAAATCTTCGACAAAACTCGGCAAAAGAAGATTGAAAGAATTCTTTCAAGAATTTACAACTTCAATTCTAGATTCAACAATTTAGTGCAGAAAATTTTGCGAAGATTTTGAGAAAATTCGATCAAGTAAAATTTTAAAATCAAAAGAGAGCTGCCAATGATTAATTGATATTATTGATGATCACAACAACTTCAAGAGAAAGACAAATAGGAGAAAAAATTAGACAAGAAAATTTAAAATTTCTACTTTTAAATTAAATAAATAAGTTTCTAAAAGAAGAAAACCTTAACTAACTAGTTAAATAGGCTTACCGTCTTACTGATAGAGCCAACATTTCACTTTTTTTTCGGCGATTACTTTCAATGGCATTCAAATCCAATGATTCACTTAGAAAAAACTACTGAATTGTAATAATTATTTTGTATGATAAAGAGGATGATAAATTGATGCCAGTTGAAATTCTCTATTGCATATTAGAGTCGGAAAGAAACGATAATAATTAAGATCGATGATCGGCGGATTTAATCCAGAAATAGATTTTTAAGTTTCTCTGAAGTGTTTCAGAATGTAACCGAAAGAATGAATTTTTCATCAAAAGCCGGTCGTTATTTGTTTTGTTCTGGTAGTGGTGGCAGCGTTTGAAAAAAAAAGCTAACGTGGATGTTGATGATGATGTCTTTGGATTTCGTTCAGAGAAACGCTTTCAATTTTTCGCTGGCTTTTTCTTCGAATCTCTGTGCAATAATAATCTTTACGCTATAATAATGCATGCATGCCTATTATATTGGTGATAATAACTTGTAACATTAGGATCAACTTTGATCATCATCATCATCAGCAACAGCATTCTATGAACCATATGAAATGCAAATAACACGTACATTTACATTGAATCGAAGAGAAGAAATCATCATGGGGAGAAGAAAATCATGGCACACATATTCTTCACGCTCAAGAACCATAAATCAATACGGGCGAGAAGTGGAAGAGAATTCCTGATAGAGAGAAAGCAACGAATTTGTAGTCGTTTCAATTTTTCCAAAACAAATTAATTCTGATGAATAATTATTTTCCAATTATGATCGCACCAAGATATGTTGAAAAAGAGAAAGAGAGAGAGAGCGATATGAAACAATAGTTTCTTGTCCAACAGTTTTTAGATTATTATTATTATTATTATAACTGAAATTGGAATATGGTTGCCGTTGTCGTCGATGCTGATGCAGATGATGGTGATGATTTATTCAAAAGGCTTAAAATTTTCATATTATTTCTAACTCTAGTGACTAGTCTTCTAGTGTTTCTCGCTCTATCTCACCTTTTCGTTTCGTTTTGGTTCACATTACATACCTACATACATACATACATACAAAAAAATATTATTATTATTATTATTACGGCGAAACTATTTATTGTTGTTGCTAGTATTATTATTATTTTTTTTTTTGGTCGCGAATTTTTTTTTTTTTTTTTCGAAGGGATTTTTCTTTTCCCACTCCGTTCGTTACTGAGACAGCGCATCAGACATCATCATCTTTTTGTTGTTTATGCAGACAGACAGAAAGAGAGAGAGAGAGAGAGATTGTTCGAAGAGGTGTGTTCATATTCGAAGGATACCGATCCCAAAATCGGTTTCCCAATTTTGTTCGGTTTTATGTTTGTATTTATTTTATTCTATTTTTTTCTTTCTTTCTTTCCCTTTCTCATTTATTGCACAAATTGCGAAATTGATCTATTGGTACTTTCGTTCGGCTTTTGATAATCATAATAATTATTGTTGTTTTTTGTTATGGTCGTCGTCGTCGTCGTTGTTAGTGTTAGTGTTAGTGGTTTTGTTGTATCGGAGATGAGATACGGACCAAACCCAGAATAAATAAATTAACGAAAGAGGTGTTGAGAAATCGATCGTTTTTGATTTCAACACAATTTTATTATGGCATATCGGTTCCAGATAACTCTTTCTGAATATCATCGATATCTAAAGGACTCGAATCAAGAATCTTGACAAGCTTCGAATAAGCAATAAACCAATCTAATTGATATCTTGATAATTACGTTTCTTATCAAAACAACCTAGATAAGATTAAATGGATTCGTTATTTCGTTAATCCAAAATTTGATCAAATAAAAAAAACCTGTTTGATTTTACTCTTAGATGAGATCTGAAAAATCTAATATTTTAGAGGATATTTCAATGTCAGTCAGTTTCTTGATTGTCTTTGCAATCGACAGGATCGATGGATCTTCATTAGATTCTTCAAACATTTACGATCAAAATTATGATTCTTTGGCGAAAAGATTGATGATTTTTTTCTTTGATTCGATTCTGAATAGCTTTGCCCAATTCAATATCATTAATCATTTTCTACTAAGATATCGTCAATTGTTCGAAATAATTGATTGAATTATTTCTTTCTAGCTAACGAAGAACTAAAAGAAAAAAATCGAAAATTTCAGATTTTTGCCGTTTAAGTTTTGGAGTTTAAATCTCTCTTTTGATTTGTTTTCAATAATTTAAAATTAACTGCTCATCTCCCATTTGACGAGGTAACTTTTTTTTTTTTGGAAATTCCATGGAGTTTCGATTCGAAAAAAAAGCTTCTTTTACAGATTGATCTTACATTTTGAAATGTATCGCGCCACTGGAATTTAAAATCGACCATTTCAACCGTATCGGATTGGAGTGAGAAAAATTTTTCCTATTGTTAAAATTGTCAATTCGAATTTTTCGAATGTTTCACTAAGAAAAAATCCATCTGAATCTCTAATTCTAATTATTTTCGAAAAGCGATAAAAGAAAAAACGTATTTTAACCCATCGAATTAATAATTGAATGAGGAACAGAAAGTTTTTTCTGCTTTTTTCGTTTAAGCTAAACTAGCTAATCAATTATGAAATTCTAATTCCAAAAAGAACCATCATTGAAGAAGATTACATCTTCACTCGATAGATTTTAGTCGAGAAAAACTGAATTGAAAAAAATCTGAACTTTTTCACATTTTTTGAATGAATTTTAGATAATCAGAAGATCAAACTCTCTGATTTCGGTACTGACGATCGACGAGAACTTGCCTGACGTGTTTGCCTGCATTGGCATATTGATAGCTGTTATTGATATCTGAAGATGATGGTAAACAGATAGCCAACATTTTACCGGATTTCAAAACAATCAACTCGAATAGAAAAAGAAATGCTTTCGTTTGTTGAAAAATAAGGATGTTGGTTTGAGGAAAAAATCAAAAAAAAATTGTTTATTAAATATTTCTATTTTTTTCGAGAAAAAAAAAACAATCCATATTTTCCGACGATTGTTTTCTCTATTTTTCCGATCTATGATCGCAAACGATCATTATCGATAATCTGTTAACGTTGCTTCTTCAGCATCAAGCCGCTGACCGTTTATTGACCCAGATACTTAGATTCTCATCTTTCCTCTAGTTAAAATTTATGATTTCTATCAATACAGTGTTACTTTTTCAAGACTGGTTTTAGTATAGAAAATATCATCAATACCGACAAATTCACTCTTCTCATTCCTATGAAAATCGATCTATCTGTTTTTTTTTTATGAATCTAAGTGAACTTTGAAAAATTTAGAGAGAAAAAAAAAACAATTTACCTTAAGAAGTTTTCTGATGACTCTAAAATTGTTTGCTAATCAATTTGGTTTCGGTTCATTCCAAATCACAAAACATTCATTTTTGAAAAATCAAAAAAGACTAAAACATTGTCGAAAATAATTTTGCATTGAGATGATTGAAATTTTTCTGTGATTCAATTCAACGTTGTTAAACAACAGCTATGGATTCTTCATACAAGAAAAATGAATGGAATTTTTTCGCAAAATCATTTGTTGCCGGTGGTCTAGCCGGTATGACATCGAAGACTACGGTGGCACCGTTGGATCGTATCAAAATATTGCTACAAGTACAAAATAATTATTACAAAAATTTTGGCATTCTTTCCGGTCTTTATGCTATCGTACGACAAGAGAGTTTTTTAAGTCTTTATAAAGGTAAGAATTGTTTCTCTTCGATCTAAGATTCTTATTCAAATTTTTTCCCATTCTTTAGGCAATGGAGCTCAAATGGTTCGAATTTTTCCATATGCTGCTGTTCAATTTATGTCGTTTGAAGCATACAAACGTATGCTAACATCTTGGATTGAGAATCAAGATTCTCGGCCTAAAACTTCAGATACTTCATCAGGAAATCATGAAATAAAATTCATAGCTGGTTCTATGGCTGGTGTCACTTCTGTGTTAATGACATATCCATTGGATCTGGTCCGAGCTAGATTAGCATCAGTAGTTGAAGTGAAGAATAAAGTTGCAAGCAAAACGATTCATGGAAATGGCAATAATGTTGTGCCGACGACGATCATGAAGACTTTAGTATCCGTTTTTCGCAATGAAGGCGGCATTCTCGGTCTTTATCGTGGCATTACCCCAACCATTTTGGCTATGATTCCTTATGGTGGTTGCAATTTTTACATGTTCGAACGATTAAAACATTGGTGCGTTAATTATGCGCCAAACTGGACTTGTTATCGATCGTCAAATGATAAGCTAGTTCTTAATATACCATCAAAATTGTTATGTGGCGGTCTTGCTGGTGCCATCGGGCAGACAACAATCTATCCATTGGACGTGGCTCGTCGTCGCATGCAATTAGCAATGACCAGCGCAGAAACTGTTGTCTATTCCCAGGGTTTCGTGAAAACTCTAATCTTAACATATCGTTCTGATGGCATCATTCGTGGTCTTTATCGAGGTATGAGTGTCAACTATATTCGTGCCGTACCGATGGTTGCTGTTTCTTTTTGTACCTATGAAATTTTGAAACAACTTTTCGGTCTCGAAACTGGTGTTTAAAAAACAGCATCAACAATTAGCAATTTTTATTGTAATAAAGCATTTTTTTTATTTGTTCATTTTTTATTGTTAATAAAATAGATTTCTATCGACAGAATGGAATCGTATTATTAATCATTCATTATTAATCGTTGATGGTAAATGAATAGGATTTGTTGCGATTGCAGCCACAAAAACCCAAATCGAATAGATATCGAATGGATATGGATGACAATAACAGACAAGAGCGAATTCAATTTGATCCGGTTGATCGAAATCACATCGATGTATGTTTGTCGAATGGATTAGTTTTGAAATTCTTTCGAAATTTGTTTCATTGACTCCTTGAAAATGAAATGTATAGGCAAGAATCTGAGAGGGAAGAAAAATTTAAATTAATCTCGAACATCAATCAAATAGATTTAATTTTTTTAAAACCTTTTGCGAATTGTAGATTTCATCTAATTTCTCTCTGAAATTCTTTTCCAATCGTATGATTTCCGAAGAGTTCGATTTGAATTCTCCACAACACAATTGTGAATGTTGCTCTAGTTCCGGTATCAATTGTTTGATTTTTTTCATAAAAAATCGATTGAACGGTGTGAAACAACCAAGCTGCTTTCTACGCCAGCTCATAAATTGTTCCTTTAGATAAGTCTCTAATTTGATCTCGAAAGATTTAGCCAATTCTTTATTGCCGATCTCGAATCGAATAGATTGAGGCTATATATTTATTTTCATATGTAATGAGATTATTTTGGAGAAAAAGATTTGAATTTAGATTCCGGAAAACAATGAAGAATCGAATGATTTCACATACTTGAATGGATAGATCTAGATTGCTAAAAATCGATTGACTTTTATAAGTGAACAATGGCTGCCAATGTCCACCTCGTTGAAGATTGTAGCCAATCAAACTTGGATGCGTACTCTTCTGAATGTTCGCATAGATCTATTTGATCAAATGTAAAAATCAAAAAGATTAGATACTATCGAAAATCATAGATTATATTCTATTCACATTATCTTTGGTGATGATACAATCGATCGAATTCAATGTACAATTGATATCTTGTGGATAGAATTGTTCACCACGTTTCGCATCGATCAACAATGGTCTTGAACGCAATCGAGCTCGTGATTGATCAGATTGATCATCACCAATCTCGGTTGAATTTCTTCTCGAATGATGATTATCGAAAAATTCGTTATGATCCGTTTGGAATACGATCACGAAACCACTTGGTCCATCAAGTAACGAGGAGCCTAAAACAATGGCAGCATTTTTATCTAGGTAAAGAAGAAAACAGCATAACAAAATTGCATGTTCCATTTCAAAACCGATTTTTAATGTCAAAAATTGATCCATATCCATCCAAACAGTGGATCGAAATAATTGATCCAATTGATGGAACTCTTTCGAATCGGATCGTATCGAATTCGATTGTTGAAAATAATTTGATTCCATCAACGATGGTATCATTGAAACGTAACGAATAATTAAAGAGATAAAGAGATTTTCTTTTTGAATTAATTTGTTTAGTTTCGATGATTTTTTGTGCTCAATTTTCATCGATGAAAGTAAATCAAACGATGGAGGTTTTAGTGGATGTAAAAATCTACACGCTAGAATCGATTTGTGTTCGAGATTATTCACTAAACATCGGTAACGTCTGTTTGGGAAACGATTCTGTAGCATCGAAAGCCATTGATCACAATAGCTAATCAATTCGATTGTTTCAACACTACGATGCTGAAGAAATTGATCAAGAGAGAGAGAGAGAGAGACAGAGAAAAATCATCATTTTGTTACGTAACATCAAAATACTGACATTAGTTTTGAATGCAAAATTTGCTTCGATCGATGGATCAGTTGTGATGAAAATTGATAAATGAATGTTACGATGAATGGAACCAAGATGAGAATTTTGATTTGAGCGTATTTTTTGCAACGAAATTATTCGATCGATATTTTTCCGAAACCTACCATTGTCTGGCATCAACGATTTCTTTTTTCTACCATCTAGGGTCTCTATCGAATCGTCCACTTCTCTTAGAGATTGATATCGATCGATGAAATAAGGTGTATGCATCCGAAATGAACCTTCCAATTTTGATGTGAAAAGCAACAAAATCAAAGGAATCCGTAGCTGTCCCAACCAAATTCGTTCGGTTTTGAGACGATGATCGGAAAGATCATAATCATCATCATCATTATATTCTCTGATCGATTCGGATTGATGTTCAATCGAATCGGTCGAATACAAATTCATTGTTATACCTTGTTTCGGTGTGAATCTATTCGAGAAAATGAAATCGATCAAAATTTAGTCCTTGATGAAGATCGTTTCGATGATAGAGACAAACTTTGTTCGAAATTCAAAACTTTCATTCCAATTTGGATCGATTCCTTCAGAATTCGATGTTGTCATAATTTTAATTTGATCGGTTTCTTCGCAAAGAATCTCGACAAAACTACGAGAGTAATCTGTTCGAGAAGAAGAAATCAATCAAAAAAAAAAAGAAAAGTAAAAAGCGAAAATCTAAAAGAAATTTACTTTGAAAATTTTCTCGACCATCGAATGATCTGATTGAAACATTCGATGCTCTCTGTATGGAAAGATGTATTTCGAATTCATGATCGATCGCATCGAGAAAATTATTCGAGATTTTTTTACGATTTTTTCTCGATGGATTCAGTTTTCGATTGGTTGGCTGTGTTTGGAATAGATTTGCGAACGCCAAATTCAATGTGATCGTTTCGATCGTTGGCTCTTTGATGATCTCGTTCAACGAGGAGATCGATGTCGAGCAAACTTCACGATCATCGTTTCGATTCGTTTCGATCAATGATGATTTACGAATAGTACCATCACCAACACCAACACCACCACTAACATCATTCTCTGTGGCTCCGTTTAGTGATGATGATGATGATGATCGCGAACAAATTTGTTGCACCAATTGTCGAGCTAATCGATGTAAATTTTTCACTTTGATTGAAATATCTTTCCATTCCGTTTCGTTTCCAAATCCATCGTTCTCATCGAGTCTTTTGAGCTGTCTTTCGCATGAAGCTCGAATAAAATCTTGTAACAATTTTGTTTGCGATTGTTCTTTCGTTTCGATACGATTCGTATTCCAAAATGTTAGATCAAGATCGTTGAGTGGAATGAAACGAAGATTCTCTTCGAACATCGTTAGATTGTTTCGTATTCGATTTGCTCTGGCTATCATCAATTGATAACGCTTGTTTGATTCAATCTCTTCATCATCACAAAATATTCCTAAATCATCGTGTTGAACGATTTTTTTGTTGATTTTTACTTTCAATGATGATTTCGATGATGAATTCGATGGTGATATTCGATCAGATTCAATTTTCCCTAACTTTCCTTTTCGCTCATGTTGAAGTTGATTGAATTCTAAATGATATTTTTGTGCCAGCAACAATCGAATCAATTCCATTCGTTTGTGATGACCTTCAATCTCATCGATTGTTTGCAATGATAATTCATCCATTTGAAATCGAGTATCGAAAAACCACTGCTCAATTACATCGAGATCATCGAATGAACGGACAAGCCGTTTGATTGGATCAAAAATCCAGAATGGATCCTCGATGATCGATGATCGATTCATAACCGTTCGTTCGTTGTCCGTTGGAAATTGGCTGCTAGTGTCTTGAGGCTTCGATGACCAAAACATTTTGAATTCTATTTTGCCGATAATTTTTGAGGTTTTTCGTTTCCGATCATTACCTTCATCTTCATCGGATAGAGCAAAGGAATTATCGAAAGATTTTTCAATCAACAACGATCTAGCTTTACTGTCCATGAATATCGATGGCAGACGATCTAAAATAATATCGGCTGCTATTCTAGAATTTTGAATCGATTGATCTCGTTCACGGACGAGAATTCTGGGCATTTTACTAAGAATTTCATCAAACGAATTCACATCGTCGATACGACTTAATGCGATAGGCAAACTTATTGAATGAAATTCATCCGGCCAATTCGATTCGAATGATCTACGATCAAGAGGTTTCGCTTCGAATTTCGTTATTATTTTCTCTCCAAGATGAATCTTTTAAAGAAATCGGAAATGAATCGATAGATTGATTTGTATTGTCATTTACCTCAACGGAATGAACGATATCCGGAACGAATTCCGATTCATCAAGATAATTTGATAGAGAAAGTTGAATCGGTTTGAATTTAGGTTCTCCAGGTAGACGAAAATCATCGAGAAAAATACCATCAGAACGTTTTTTCTTACCATCATTTTGAGATTGAAATTTATGATCCAAATCGGTGTTCTCTGACAATTGACAACGAGAACGACAACGATCAATTAGATGATTGATTTGTTTCCGTTTCTTTCGTTTCTCTCTCAATCGATCCGCTTCCAATTTTCGATCACAATCATCAATCTCATTCAAGACAAGATCGATATCGATCAATTTGGATTGTTTACGAGAATTTTTCTCTAGATCATTTTGAAACGAACTCCATTGTTTGAGGAGATTAATCAAACATTCACGTTGTGTCATAATCAAGCGATCTTGATTGATCAATGATCGCTGTAAAAGATTGATTGTCATTGAAATTTCTTTGTTAGATTGTCTACGATTGTCACCATTATTCTCGACATCATCATCAAGCTCTAGAGAGGTGATCCATTGATTCAATTTCTCCACAAGAATATTGATTTTGTTCTCAAGTTTTTCTATGATTACATTTCTATCAACATTTTGTTGATATTTCTCAAAAGCTAATCGAAGATTTTTCAACGAAACATCAGCAGAATTCATCGATTGATGTCGATGGAAATCCAAACGAAACGATCCAATTGATAGCTGAAACATTTGATTATTCATCAAAGAAGAATCGATTGTTATCGTAGGATTTCGAAACATCGATCTCGAACCATCAAGATTGTAGAAGTTTAGATTGCGATAGAATAGCTGTATCAAACTGAATCTGGTTGGTTTTGTATCGATCATCAAAGATGAGGTTTCTTGTTGAATGAAACGTTCAAAACAATTTAGATTTGGATCGATGGCAATAAATTGATTCAAATCAATTCTTTCCAATTCTAAACGTTGTAATAATCGGTTGCTAAAAAATCGTTTCAAACATCGTCTGATCTCATCTGAACCATCAATCGTAGTTGAATGATGAAACTTTGAATAAGATTCGATAAGAATCTGTTTGATTGAATCTTTCGGAACGATCGTTTTTAGATTCGATCGTTTCACAACGAACTCAAATGAATCGATAAGATCGTTATGATCTGGCCGTTTTGAACGATATTTTTCATTGAATTTCATCAGCCGATTTTGTCGTTTAGAAGATTTCTTAGATTTTAATTTGGATTTCTTCCGATCATCCACTTGATCTTGATGATCGTTTTCGACATCACCACCACCCTCATCATCACCATCATCATCATCGGATAACCATTCGTTTTGAAGGAAAAAATTCAATGCCTCTCGGCGGCTTTGATGCTCGTATTTGCGATCGAGATAACCGTCGCTATATTTCAAAACTCTTTCCAATGTTTTACGCCATTCTGGTGTCAATTGTTGATCGATACGATCACGTATCGATCGATCCGATTCGATCGCATCGTTACTTGATGATTCGTTTTGATTTTGGCTAGTTTTTAGCCTTCCATCATCGTTTCGTTTCTCTTCAAGATAATCCCAATCAGATTTCTCTTGGATTCGTTGTAAAATTTTACTTCTAATAGCATCTCTATCGACCAACATTTTGTACCATTCTCTTGAATTGAGATATTGATTGAATCAAAATTGATCCTCAAAACAATAGTCTCTTGTAGTAAGTCTCTAGTCAATTGTAACATTCTGCTTGGTCACCTTGACAACAAAACTAAGATTCAGGGGTAGAAACAAACTATTCGAAACTTTTTATTGTTCGGCAAAAATTAAAAAAAATACAGAAATTTGAAGATAACAAATCTACGATTGCGATGAAGATGAAAAATATGATACATTTGTCGGTCTTGCTTTCGAAGTAAAATTAAAAAAATTTGATTGTAAATAAAGTATTATAAAAATTCCATATCGAAATCTAGAAAATGTCTTTTTTCATATTGATCTAGCTAACATATCAATTTTTGTACTTTTCTAATGGTTTGACGAGATTATCGTTGTGAACTTGAAAGAGAGCTTCGCAAACAAATCGAAATTGATTTGATGTCTGAATCAACATTGCTCTCTGATTTCGCATTTGGCGGACTAGATCTAAGGGGAAAACAGGCTCATTTGCTTCAATTAGACAAATTCCAGTCTCCATCAGAATAAGAACTCCAGTTCTTCCGATTCCAGCACTGATCAAAAGTGTTTTAGTAATTATCATTCGAATTTATAATTCAAACAAACCTGCAATGAACAATCACTGGACTCTCAGGATTTTCAGCTCTCAACTCACGTACTTTACAAATAAGCTTAAAAAAATCTTTATTATCATCTGGAACGCCTTGATCTGGCCAAGCTAAATATTGCAGATGAGTAACGTAATGAGTTTTCTTATTCTTTTAAGAGATCAAATTTTATGATTAAAAGACTATAAAACACCCATTTGGAATTCAAACCTCTGGATCAATCATTTTAAATTTCCTCTCCAAAAATGCTTCACGATCTTGACAAGTTTCTAGTGTCAGATCAAGTAAATCATTGACAACGATTGTTTGATTTTCATCAGGCCAATATTTGAAACATTTTTTTCGACCATCTTCGACTAGAGGGGTCACCATTACGATTATAGTAGATTGCTGTTCCCAAACCATCTGCCAAAAATCACTTGTTGTTCGTTTAAGTGGTCCTTGAGTGGCAATATAACTAAAATTTTCCAAAAATTAAAATTAAAAATTATTTTTAAATTGATCTTTTAAAATTATTCTCACCGATTGATAACTCCGCTCGTCTCTATTTTCATAGTCACGAAAGATGCGTTGATGTAATCACCGCTGTTGCATTCTTTGAGCAAAACTCTTGTAGAGTCATCTATTAAAAAGCAATCGTTAAATCTGTGGCGCAAACTTTTAATAACAAAATATACATGGAGCTATGTCAAGATAACGATTTTTGGGTATATTCTCGATAGACCGAGCAATGGAAAATGATTCTTTTTCGCTCTTCCTTGGAAGATACTAAGGAAAAATCCGATTAATTTCTAATTTTCGAGAATTGGAGTTTGATACCTCGAATTGAATTGTGATCGAATCATCTTGCAGTCCTTCAAAAAGTTCCATCATCGACGATTCTAAAGTCGGCAGAGGTGGTTCATCATAAATTTCTTCCTCGTCTCCCGAATAATCGTTAACGCTCGCTTTCGATGGTTGATACACTTTGTCATTGTTCAAGATTTCAATATTGTCTTGAAGATTGCGCTTGTGATAGAGATTTGGCCTTATTGATAAAATTAGCTTAGAATCAGGCCCCAAATCTTTAGTGGAACGAATCAATTCAACAACTTCTTTGTGCTTCAGGCCGGCTACCTCTGTACCGTTGATCGCCAGAACTTGATCTCCTTCATGCAATTTAATAGGCGTTGCATTGTCCGCTGGTGTGTCAGGTGCCACTCTTGAAACAAGAACTGGACAATTTTGATCATGTCCACCTTTTACATTGAAACCAAATCGACCATCTGAGTCCGGTATCATTGAGATTGTTAGCACATGAACAGGAGAATCGGAATCAGACGGAGTATTGATATCACAATCTTCGACTTTTTTTTCTCGGTGATCATACAATTCTTTCATCAATTCTCTCATTGGCGTATTGAATTCGTCGGAAGATTTATCAATAATTTTCTCATTATCGCAATCATTTTCGAGAGTTTCCACTAAGGTTGGTGTACGATCATCACGATCCTCTAGACTGGTTTCGATCTGAGCTAAAGAATTCGTTTTGTCATCTGAAACTGTTGACAATGAACCATCGATATAAGGTAAAGAGATCAATGAAGAAGGTTTATAAGCTGTTGAGAAAGTAGAATTATTCGATCTATTTAGAAAGATAAATTAAAATTGAAAAGAAGTTAAAAATTGATTATCTCTTGAACTGAATCATTTACGTTAGCAAAACTTTCGTTTCTCTCCCATTGACTTCTGGACGGTTAATATCAACAGATTTATGAATTATTGCTGAAGATTGATCATCTTTTGAATCTACAAAATCGTGGTCAGAATAATTTTTTTTATCATAAGCGTTATTCTCAATCAGATCAGCATGAGTGTTTGGCGTGATATTATATGATACATTATTTGTCATCGTATTATCAGGATCGAGATTGGATGGCATAAAAGAAGTTTCTAAAGAATTTGTCGATGAAGAAGAAGATGTCGTTGAAAGAGTTGAAGTTGAAGCGTTTGACAAAACTTTTGAGCAATTATGATGACTAGATTGATTGTCAATGCCGTTTTGAACTTTATTTTTATTACCGTTGAAAATTGTTTCAACAAGTTTTCGTTGTTGATAGCTATCAAATTTTTTGTCTTTTTTATGAGATACTGTGGATGATACTTTGATTTTGATTTTATCGGACTCTATAATGGATTTTGTCAAAGCGGTGTTAGCTAACAGTGATGAAGCAGAAGATGACGAAATCGATTCAGAAGTAGATTCGATTGAATTCAAAGGTGATTTACGATATTGATCGCCGTTGGTCAAATTTTTCTTAGGGTACTTTTTAAAATCGCCATTGGTTTTGTGTGGATCGGTGCAATCATTGTTGTCAAGGTTTGATAATTTCAAATTCATTATATGCGTTAGAGCATCATTTGATGGCTTTTTAATATTTTTTGTGGAAATCAATGAAGCTGGCATTGTAGCGTTTCGAGTCTTGTTCCGGACGAAAATTCTTTCTGTTCTGTTCAGACGTTTACGATTCTCTTCGATTGTTTGAAATTCTGTTTTCCCGCTATAGCGAAACTTTGAACCCAATGAAAAAAAGAAAAAAAACTTTTTTGTCAATGGTTTAGGAGTGTGCAAGCGAAAAAATGTATGCTGCTCGACACAAGATTTCCACAATGATTTACAAGCCCGATAGGAACATAAATTGAAACCAATCAAATTATCAAAGCGCTCGGTCTGCCCAAGAATTCGATACAGTTACGAATGTTTTAATATATTACATTAAATAAACAACTTACGCCTTCATGCTTAAGTTGAATGAAAAAATGACGTCTTTTGAAAGAAATTTTTACAATTTTGGCCCAAGAAAACACGTTCATTTTTATTAATTTATTTTTGTAGATGGTCAATCCGTTTGAAGAAACACCAATCATTATATCTTGATCATCACAGTCCTTGAAAAGACAATAAAACTGGATTATGCATAAAAGTCGAATGCCTTGAAGAAAACAATTACTTTAGCATGATGAAGATCAACCCCGTAAAGGGGTAGATTTTTAGCTTCTTCAAGATAATTCAATTCTGCGTCAGCTGGAGTTTGGCCTTTGTGTAACCTATGAAGACTTTCAACTTTTTGGCAAAATTCCTTCGTTTGGTTGGGAACAAGAGAGAATTGTTCGGAGTAACCCGATGGATGTTCATCCTCACAATAATCACCGAGTTCAGCTATAGAAAAGAAGGTTAAATGATTGGTTAAAAAACAAACAACTTACATTGAAGAACATAACTAGCGAGTTTCGCCATTACTGAATCCGTCGAATCGTCCAAATCACTTAGCTTACTCTCTTGAATATCTTTCCGTACTTGAAGATAGAAGTGAAATCGTGTATATTCTTCAAGCAAGCGCGACAATTCATTGACATAAAATTTTACGCGGAAATAAAGAGTGAATGGTTGTTGACAATATCTCATTTGTTTTCGGATTTTTTTCGTCGGATCGATCCATTTCTGGTGAAAAGACAATGAAAATTATATTTTTGAACTCATTACACTGAAATGAATCCCTTACCGAATGAACGATCGTCTTCTGATCTGTATGAAAATATTGATTTTTCAACGATTGGAAAGATGTTTGATTTTCTTTAATCGTTTCATTGTCAAAGATCGTTTCCTGTGAAAGTTCATTATTTTTTGTTATTTTTGAGGCCTCGAAACCAACATCATCAATCAAAAATCGATGTTCTTGTCGAATGTGGTGCTGCAATTGAAATATCTCGGTGAATTGTAAAGAAAAGTATTCATTTTCAATCAGTTCGAGATGTCGAAAAACTGCATCTAACAATTCTTTGCCTTTTGCAGATCTCTAAATTTAAGAAGAATTTAAGAATATAAATCATATCAAAAGTTTCATTCAAACTTATCAAGTCATCAAACTTACATCGATCTCAAAAATCTGTTCAGTATCATCGAGAAAATGTACGACACATTTGATTGTGTCTGGAATTTGCACCAGAGAACGACCAATAAATAAAGAAGATAAATTTGACAATCGAACAGCTAGATATGTGTTATTCTGATTGTTGGCAGAGTTTACTATTTTCTCTTTCTGATTACCATGTCCTCGTGCGATTTCATTCGCATGAACATTATAAGTTGTTCCAGATAGTGATGAAATAAACTTTCTCGACATGATTCAAGATTCGGAAATTGTCGATTTTGTCAAACAAATCTGTTAGACTAAGGAATGTATTCCAATACAATGTAGGCTAGAATTAATACTGAAATATTTGCACTGAAACGAAATGAGTTGAATTAATGGAGATTATACAATGATAGAGATATTGTCATGTTTGAAGATTATGGAAAAGATTGCAAGCTTGGCACAGAACTAATGGAATCACTTCGATAGATGAGATCAATTTTATCATCATAAACAATACATTTTAAAGAATTATGAAGAAATCAAGGATGATGATTCATCCATTTGAGATCAAAAAACTAATTCGATCTTCTAATCGATCACTTCATCATCATCATCATCATTCTTCTTCTTGTTCTTTTTCTTTCAATCGAACCACAATGTTTTTGAATCAAATGCGAACGAAATGCAAATCATTATAGATGTTGAATCAAAAAAAAAAAAAAAAAAATAAAATGATCTAGATAGAGATACTATAGAGATTTGGTCTAGCGAAGATAAGAAATTGATCGATTTGGAACTTCGTATTCAAATCGAGAATCAAAGAGAGAGAGAGAGAGAGAGAGAGAGGGAGAGAAATTTATACCCCATTCAAAATAGAATTACGATGGTCATTGAACGTTCGAGAGAATCCTTCGGTCCGGACGGACAGACAATTGGATACACTGCTAGAGGAGAATTTTTTTTTTATTTATTTTTTTTTGTTCTCTCTCTCTCTCTCTCTCACTCTCTCTCTCTCTCTCTCTCTCTCGCTCTGAATCTCTACACTTAGACTACTCTCATCTTATCCAGTTGTGTTGGATGTGTTGTCCAAGGCGTTGTTATTATCGCTGCTGATGGTGATGGTCTTCAAAATGAGGTTTCCGAATCTATTGACTATAACTCGCACACTTTTTACTCCCTATCTAATTTCAATTGATGCTCTAACCTTAGTAGATGATGTGAGTAAAAAGACTCACCAAAAAAACAAACAAACAAACTTTAACGAACAAATAATTTGGGAACCTTTGATCTATGACATAGAAAATCTGACACACACACACAGACAGAGAGTTTATCTTGGATCTAACTCGATAGATGGTTACACTGTAATTGTTTGGAATTATTTTTTTTTTTCTTTCTAACTCTCTCTCTCTCTCTCTCTCTTGCTAGGTCCTGTTAGGTCCAAGGTTCTATTAAAGCTAGGATCTTTAGATATCTTCTCACATCGAATCTATCTCTATGTTTAGTTAATTTAATTTATAGAAAAATTTTCAATCTTCTCTACCAAACAAATTGGATCAAATTCAATGATTAAGATTAAGATTAAGATTGGAATAATTTAATAAAAAAAAATTAATCTCAAATAGATTAATTAATTATTTGATGACAAAATGAGAAGGGAAAATATTTCGAAATATTTAGAGTTTGGATTTCAAATTTTACTTCCGGAAATCTAAATTTCTCTTTTCTCTCTATGAGTTTTGCGAGTATGAAGATGTAAATTGCCATTTAAAATCTCATTATTTCATTTAAGGAATGGGCGTTTTTCTAAGGACAACATTTTGATTCTGATAGCAATTTTCTCATCGATCACTTTTGATTCTTGATGGCCGTTTCAAAAACACAAAGAAGAGTGTTGAGGTTTCCGGAAGTGGTGGTGAGAATTTTATTTTATTTTCTTTTTCCATTAAATTTTTATATCAAATTTCATTTTTTTTTTCTCGATGTAAAGAAGCAAAAAGCGACGCTGTTGATTGACTTTACGAAGAAATGTCAAATTCGTACATCGAGAGAATCGGAGTCGAGTGGAGAATCCGAACGATCAAAAAACGATTGAATAGCTCTATAAATAATTCTGACACTTTTCCATTAGATTACATTCGGATCGATGATGATTGTGCGGTTAGCCTAGTGAAACTATTATTGATGCAATTATTGATTTTTAGTATGATGATTTATTAAAGATAGAGATGATAATGCTGATGATGAAGATGAAGATGATGACGATAATGATGATGATGATGATGATGATTAAGATTATAATGATGATGAACATATCGATATGAATTGAACAGGTGTGTTGTGTGATTCTCGATTGACGTTTCAATTTACAACTCATTCATTCTCTCTAGATACAATCAATTTGAGAAAGAATTACGAAGCTCTCACAGAAAAGAAATTAGAAAGCGATGTTTGGGTTTGTATTCGATTCCAAATTTGGCTAGAAAAGCTTGGCTTAATATCCGCCACTGCCGCCACCGCCTCCTCTTCCGTATCCTATGATCAATTGTTAGAAGAAGATTAGTTTTAAAATTTTAGAACTTAATTTAGAAACAAAAACAATAATATACGAATAATCTTACCTCCACCGCTTCCACCACGACTTCCACCACCGCCGTAGCCTAGAAATAGAAAATAGTGATCGAATTAAAAGCTTCGAAAGAGGATGCGAGATAGCAAAAACATACCACCACGGCCACCACCACCACCACCACCATAACCTTGATGATTTATCAAATAATTTGATTAGATTGATTTCATCGGCCCCAAAAGAGAGAGAGAGAGAGAGAGAGGATGCGAGAGAAAAAAAAATTCAGAGAGAGAACAAGAGACATTTGTATAAATCCATCATTGTTCTTGTATTCATTCTTAGCATCATATCCATCATCATGGACATCATTGGAGAAGTTGAATTACCTCCACCACCTCGGCCACCGCCTCCACCGTAGCCTAGTGAAAAAAATGGAATTGAGAAAAAAAAATTTTTAAATTCATTTAGATTAAAGATTGTTTTCGTATTCAGTCCTACCTCCAGATCCTCCACCACCACCACCACCGCCATAACTTCCACCTTAAAAATTAAAAAAAAAACATTAACGATTATTATGGTTGGATGTTTTACGGTATTGGGATATTTTTAGGTCCAAAGTGCCTAAAATACTTAATTTTCTCTCTATTAACTTCACAGCTAAGATTTAAAGAATCTGAAGAATCATTTAAAGAAAAAGAGCCGTAAGATCCAGATTTTTGGATCTTTTTTTTTTTTTTTTTTATTATTTCATCTGAAAGAAAATCCTAAACCCCTAACCTTAGTAGAAATAAGTGTAATAAAATCTTTTTAATCAAATCTTACCGCCGCCGCCGCCCATACCGCCATAACCTCCACCTTTGAAATGATATCACAGTGAATGAATTTCAGAGTGTGCTACAATTTTGGAAGCAATATCTTACCACCCATACCGCCGTATCCAGAACCACCTAGAATAGAGAATGTTAAATATTTGAATGATATTTGAATATAGAATCTTACCTCCAGATCCACCACCGCCATAACCTCCGCCTTGAAATTAAGAAGTGACAGTCATTTTGATTCGGTTTTCTTTATTACGCACAGAAAAATATCGATGGCATTTTCTTAAATCACTGCCACAAACCTAATCTAACCTAACCTATAGAAACAATCACAAACACCAAACCTTATCACTACAACAAAAACTATTCGAAACCTCTTCGAACAAACTAAACCTAATATGGTCATAAGCCATCTATATTTTTCCGTACGTAAACATATAAGTTATGATATCTTACCACCGCCGCCGCCCATACCGCCATAACCTCCACCTTAAAATTAGTGAAATTTTAGATTTCGCTAGAGTTTTTTAAGTAATATCTTACCACCCATTCCACCGTATCCAGAACCACCTAGAACAAAAAATTTGAATAAGATTGACTTGAATGTCTTTATAATTTAATCTCACCTCCTGATCCACCACCACCATAGCCTCCTCCACCAGATCCACCACCGCCATAACCTCCTCCACCAGATCCGCCGCCACCATAGCCTCCTCCTCCTGATCCACCACCGCCATAACCTCCTCCACCAGATCCGCCGCCACCATAGCCTCCTCCGCCGGATCCACCACCACCATAGCCTCCTCCACCAGATCCACCACCACCATAGCCTCCTCCGCCGGATCCGCCTCCACCATAACCTCCGCCGCCGGATCCGCCACCACCATAGCCTCCTCCACCTGATCCGCAACCACCGGATCCGCCACCTCCGTAACCTCCTCCACCTGATCCGCCACCTCCATAACCTCCGCCGCCGGATCCGCCACCACCGTAGCCTCCTCCACCTGATCCGCCGCCACCGCCACCATAACCTCCGCCAGCGGCGAGACTAGTGTGTGCGACGGTCACCAACACAAGGCAAACCACTGCAAATCTCATTTCTTCGATTCAGAACTTCTGGATTTGATAAATAATTCGATAGGGGACCACTTTTGATCACAGAAAACAGCACTTCACGAAAACAATCGATTTGACTTTTGAAATAAAGAACTTTGATTAAAGATGTTGTGTTGAGAATGGTCCAAAAAACAACAAGACAACAAGGACCGAAAACTTCAATCAAAAAATACTAGCTAGGCACAATGGCTTTTATAGATGATTCAGTTTTCTATCTCATATTTGGTTTCATTCTAGCACTGATGTGAACTTGCCCTTTTTTCTCTTCAATTCGAAGAAAATCGCTGGTCAATGAGGAAGATTTTGATTCGATGAGCATTCTCCATCATCAAAATCGAAACAATCAAACTCTTTTGATCCTAAAAAAAGATGAGTTCAAAGGATTCGAGAAGAGTGGAAGAGATAGAGATAGAAAGAAAAGAAAGAAAAAGAGAGAGAGAGAGAGAGAGAGAAAGAGAGAAGATAGAAAAGCGAAGAGAACCAGACCAAAAGCTTTGAGATGATTTGAGAGATGAAAGTGAAATTGGCTGAGATTCACAAATTCAAGTTAGTTAGTCCCAAAGAGAGAGAGCAAAAGAGAAAAAGACGAGAGAGAGAGAGAGAGAGAGAGAGAGAGAGAGAGAGAGAAACAAAAGTGATAAAATCGAAATGAATATTGTCTATGCCGATTGTTTCAACATTAAAGCATAGATTTTTTTTTTCTCAATTAAATGAGTGAACCAAATTTAACATCACTATCACTTGTTGTTTTCATTAGATGATCTTATTATTCGAATTTGGTTTCCAAAAAACATTCAAACAATCCCTAGAAAACTTTCAATGATTTTTTTACATGTTGAAGAAACAATACCAATTTCATCATCAAAATGAATAAAACAAGTAAAATGAAAGTGAAATTTGAAGAATTTGATGAAATAAACTAAAGAAAATATCAAGGATCTAAATGCGTTAGAGTGTGCGAAAATTGCTAGGATTTGTATCGATTCCTCGATATCCACAACAACAATAGAATTATTGTTATAATAAGAAAATAATGGCCATAGTATCAATCGCCTAGAATCTCACTTCCTTTTTACAATTCCTCTAGAGTATCTAAAGTTCATGTTATTTTTTTTTTCGTGTTTAGATTGATTTTATTCAAATCAAAATATTTGCTTGGAAACAATCTTTAAATTGCAATGCATCTAATTCTTAGATGAATTCAATTTCGGTGAAGGTACGAACGATTGGAATATCTTGAACCAATTCGAGAGCTGCATCGACTGCAGCACCATGGGTTAGAACTAGAACCACATTCAGTCCAGCTTTACGTGCTGCGATAGCTTCCTCAGGACTTTTGGTCAAAAATATCACATCTTCCGGTCGTTGTCGGATGATTTGTGCAACTTTCTGAAATGTTTGTGGATCCAATAACGATCCCATTGAGGTATCGAAATGATCATCAATGACAAGATTGAGATCACCGTGTGATGTTTTCGACATGAAACGTTTACTCGCTTCGGTCCAACCATTCGATAATACATAGAGTTTGACGTTTTGATTGCATTTCCAGCGTTGAATTGTTACAGCGACATCGGAATAGACCGGTGTGGTTAGCTTCTGTCTCTCGTAACCATCGAACCAAACTTTGAAACGAAAATTCGCAAAAGCTTTACCTTCTTTGTTGTTCACCAAACAATAATCGATACATTGACAAACTTGATCGATCATCGTTTTTTTATCATCGCAACAAGCTAGATTAATTTTCGGTGCATTAACATCTTTCTGAGCCATCTCCGCAAGCTGTTTGATACACTCTTGACATTCTGGTTTCTGCCAAGTGTTCTCCATATAGACTCGATGAGCGATCTTAAAATATGGGATCAAAATTTTCTCCACAAACGATTCTCGTGCAACCGTTCCGGATATATCGAAGAGAACAGCTTTCGGTTTTTTCACTTTGATTACAACCATAGTTTCTTTTTTTGATCGAATGTGTTTTTTTTCCTAATATATAAAGTAGGATCGAAAAGAATCTGAATTCGTTCACTAAAAAAAAAAAAATAAGAATTTCTAAATAAATTTCACTAGATTTTCTAGCTAAATTTAAATAGAATGGAAAATTATTTTTTTGTTCTTTTTGTTTGTTTCTTCGCAATTAAATTCAATTATCAAATCAATTAAACAATCGAATTAATCTCAAATAGAAATCGGAAAAAAAACAGGTATCGAAACAATTATGAAAGAATTGAAAAATTTTGACCTGTTCCGCATCATAATTAGATTAGTGCTTAGATTGAAATCAAATCAAGCATGAAAAAAAAAAAATTTTTTGTCTGTGTGGAGATAATCTTATCAAGATCAAACAAAATTGAAAGAAGAAAACGATAGAGACAGAGAGAGAGAGAGAGAGAGAGAGAGAGAGAGTAGGGGGGAAAAGAAAAAGAAATGATCCATCCATCTTTGGATGAACCATCTTCTCTGTTTGATTTGAATATTATTTTTTTTTTTCGCGAATGAAAAAACATATTAGTTCCGGAACAAAAAAAAAAGAAATGTTGGTAACAAAAAATGTGAAACCAAAAAAATTTTTTTTTTTTTTTTTTTTGAGATCAATCTCGCAATTCGAAAACATCGAGAAATATTTGTGTGAAACATTGCATTCAATTCAATCCATTGAAAGCAAACTATTGCTATTCCTATTCGTATTTGTTTTTTTTTTGGTTTTTTTTTCTTCCATCAATCACTTATGAACTAGAAGAGGTTAGGGCGATATGATAATCTATTTTCTTTTCCTATTTTGGTTTCTATCCAATTTCGATTGCCCAATCCTCGATCTCCGACACCAACACCATCACCAACATCAGCATTCATAGTTGGATAGATTTAGTTTACTTTTTCTTTTTTACATCTCTCTACCTTGGAAAGGATTTGTGTACCAGTACATTTATTTTCTATGATAACAATCATCATTATTATTATTATTATTATTATTATTATTATTATTATTATGATTTCAACAAACTGCATTTGTTTTCAAATTTCATAATTAGAATCATACCTTGTTTGTTGATGATTGTGGATCGGATTGGAAAGATTGTAAGAATGAACGAAAGAAAGTTTAGCTCAAAAGATCTTCCTTAGAGATCTAGAACTCCTAGAGGACTAGCTTTTCAGCATTTTTTTTCTTTTTTTTTTTTTCTTCTGATTCATTTTGTGGATAATTTTCTTCACGAAAAAATCATCATTTGTTCTCTGTTTCTCATTCATCTTGTGTTTTTGATCGTCGATTTTCGTTTTTTTTTTTGTATTTGTTGTTGTTGATCGGATGATGATGAATTGAAACGTAAGATGAATTAATCTGAATCTAATTCTAATCGGAAGCGAGCTTAGAAAGAAAGCAATAGGGCGGAAGAGAGAGAGAGAGAGAGAGAGAGATTGAACTCTTTTATTTTTCGATTCACTGATTTCCGATTTCATCGCTAAATATTTTCTTCTTCTTCTTCATCTCCGTTTTTTTTTTGTTCGCTCTCATTTTTTTTTTTCGTCGTTGCATCATTAATTAGATCTCTAAAAATATCATCGTGAGCGGAAAGGATCGACTAACAACAAACATCAGAAAGGATTGATTAGACTAACAACTAAGTGGGGGGAAGGAGAAAATAGATCGATCTCTTAATGAAAGGTGAGAGAGACGAACCTAGACAAATGTTTCTCAATTCGAAAATTGATGCGGATATCGATCGCTTTCTGGATCGAATCCAAAAACCTTGCCATCGAAACAATGAACGGGAAAGAATCTAGGATCTAGATTTAAATGTATCGATAAAACGAAATTGTATAAGAGATCTAAAAGATCAGAGATATCGAAACTCTTGAAATGGGAAGGGGGGAAAGAATTTTGAAGGAACCAAACGGTTGTAATCTTTGAGATCTACGATCTCTATCCAATCATTATCATCGGCTACGGCGAAAAAAAATAAATAAATAAATAAAGATTGTAGCAAAGAAGCAAGAAATGCTTGGATAAAATTTTGCAACGAACTAAATCAATTCATTTCGTATCAAACAATTAACAATTTATTATGGAAGCTAAATTAAATATTAAAAATAAGTCAAGAGAGAGAGAGAGAGAGAGAGAGAGAGAGAGAGAGAGAGAGGGATCGCGTGCGAATAATTGCGATCCAAAAAAAAAAAAAAAAGAAACGAAAAGATTCAATCTAAACGAAACGAAAATTCACACCGACATATAAAAAATCGTTCCAATACACCCATCTACACCCATCCCATCAAATTATTATTATTATTATTATTATTATTAGTGTTACAAATGAAATATTTCATCAGCATCGAAATTATTCAAATCGAATGAGATGAGATGATGTTCAATCGCATACATCGTCAAATTAAGATGATTAATAGAGGGGGAAAGGAAATCGAAGAAATTAAGAGGAAATTTCATCAATTCGATTGTCTATGTGATTCTTAATCAATCGATTGCCCTTTTGGATTTTGAGCTTCTTGATTTTTTCTCATTGTTGTTGTTGTTGTTGTTGAAATCGTAGAGAATCGTAAATTTTTAAGAAAAAAAAAATTTCTTTCGAACCAAAAACCTCGATTTTTGATAGAAGACGAAGTGGGGGCGAGGAGGGAAAAGAGAGAGAGAGAGAGAGAGAGAAATTTTATGTCACATCAACAATGTTTGTCCTAGATAAAATGTCAATTATTATTATTGTTTTTTTTTGTTCTATTCGGATAGAATCCAAACACTTTGCTTTTGTTTCGTTCCATCAATGATCTCGAAATCGAAATGATCGAATTTGTTTGTTTGTTTGTTTGAAAGAATACGAACAGAGAGAGAGAGAGAGAAGATAATTTTCGTCTCGAATCGATTCAATTCGGATATTTTGAGATGTGATTAACGAGAAGAGTTAGTTTGAAAAAAAAAATAAAAATTCCCTCCCCCCTAAAAATAAATAAATTTTCTCTAAATCATTTTCGAATCCATTTGTTTTGTTTCGAGACGATGATGACGTTGATGACGATGATGATGATGATGATATGTTTGTGATGAAAAGTAAATTGATTGTGTTGGGATTGGAACAAATCAAATCAAATGCGGTCCCCCCCATCTCTCTCTATCTTCAATTTAGGTTTTGACCTTTATATAGAAAAAAAAGAAAATTTCTTTTCTGTTCGCTTTTCATTTTATTTTTTTTTTTTTTTACACAAATTTCACGAATCCATTTCAATTTTCATCTCTTTCCATACGCGCAATCAATCAAATCTCGCTTTTGCTTTTAGCTCTCTTCTTCTTCTTCTTCTTCGATCCAATCACAACGAAAGATCAATTCTCTCTATGAAGAATAGAGTTCGAATAGCGAATAGCCAATTGATAGTGTTTTTAACACTACAACACACTTATGTGTGCAATACAATTCATTCCAAAAAGTTTCACGAAAAATTTAAAAAAAAAAAGAAAAGTGCTGTAGGCTAATTTATGTCACAAATCTATCAAAGGTAAAAGAGAATCTCTCTTTTCTTTGATTACCTTCAAAACTTTCTCTCGAAATCAACAAGAAAAGGAGAGCTTGAAGAGAGTCTTCGTATTAATGTTTGATATTTTAAGAAGCTTCTGATCTTATTTGAAATTGGTCATTCAATTGAATTTATTTGAATGACCTCAAAAAAAAAAATTCATAGATAATAATAACTACAATGATGGTAATGGTGGTGATGATGATGATGATGATGACAATAATTTTTTCAATCCAACAATCAATCGTTCGCTATTATTGTTACAAATTATTGTGTCCATTCAATCATTGTTTCATAATAGTCGATCAAATCTCGATCCATTTCGATTAGAATTTGGATCGAGAAAAAAGCGATGTGAAAATTGAAGGTTTGTTTGTTTGTTTGTTTGGTTCATTTATTTATTTAATTTCAAACAATTTGTTGTTTATTGTTCCAGAAACGTAAACCAACGAACATAATGGCTTTAAAGAGAAAACTATGACAATAATAATAATAATAATAGTAATAATAATAATGATGATGAATATGACCATCGAAATGATTTTGTCCATCTCTCTCTATCTCTCATCGATTAGAAATTTTGATGCGAAAAAAAAAGCGATTCTGTCTCCAATCTCGAAGCGAATTGAAATTTGTTTGTTTTGCTTTTTTCGGTTTCATCAAAATTTTCTAATCCTTTAACGATCTTTTTTTTTCGTTTTGTTTTGTTTTCGTTTCGAACAAAATCACTTAAGTAGTAAAAGATGTAAATCCTATTAAGTTAGCTTAATCAAAAGAGAAATGAAAAGAACAATGACAAGAGCTAAATTGGTTGAGCGAAAAATTTTCGATAAGATTGTTGATGAAGAGGAAGAGGAAGAAAGCTAATCTATTTTACATCAATTATTCAATGTTTTGGAACGACACCTCCAGAATTCGTCGGATCAATTTCGATAGGATTAGTTTAGGATTGATAGAACTCGAATAGGTTTGGAGAAATGAAAAAAATTTAATCTAATCTACCGAAACTCGAACACAGGTAGCGAAGATTGAGATTTTTTTTTCTTAAATCGAATTCTCTCTCTCTCTCTCTCTCTCTCTCTCTCTCACACACATACACACACACACACACACACATTCTCAACAATAGAGATCAGCATTTGATTCGTTCCTATTGACTTCATCGATCAAAAATGAATGCTATCCCATCGAACGCTTTTGCATTAGGATTAATCTTTTGTTGTTTCGATGCTTAATGATATCGCTTGAGCTGATTTTTTTTTTTTTTTTGATTTTCTCTTTCATCATTTGATTTGATTTTGTTTTTGTTGGCGCGATCAAATTTCAGTAATCTCATTTCTCTCGATCAAAATCTAAACAGACACACTGCTATACAGACAAACAAAATCTAAATTTTCATTGTGTGTGTGTGTGTGTGAGAGAGAGAGAGAGAGAGAGAGAGAGAGAGAGAGAGAGAGAGAGAGAGAGAGTCTTCTTTCATCGAAAAAAATTCGATTGAAATAAGCGATTGAAATGAAACGAGAATACAAATCGAAAACAAAAAAAAAAAACAATACAAATGCTGATTTAAGCAAACAGAACAAAACTAAGCGAAGCAAAAGTGGAGGAAACAAAAGTCTTTTTGCGAATCTTTGTTAACGCGCCAAAAAAAAAAGGATGAATGGATCAACAGGTGATCAATGAGGAAGAGATAGACAGTATGAGATTAAAATGAGAAATTAAATGATTATAATAGTAACAATAATAATAATAATAATAGGTTGGATAATACAGCACACACACACACACTTTGGGACCTAGCGAACAGTAACACACTCACATAGCAACAAGAGCTCGATATCCTCGATTGACAATCAAAAGATTGCTGTCGTTGATGTCAATGATGATGATGATGATTGAATGGATTCGAGCACACTAAAACACAATAAAAACATCATCATCATCATCATTAACCTAATAAACTGTATTCATCATCATCATCATCATCATCATCGACATCGAAAATTGACAATCTTCATTGCTTTTCATTCTATTCGATTTGAAGAGAAAGTAGAGAGCAGAGGTGAAAAATTACGCCATACGCTAATCTATCTGTTGATGATTCGATAGGATATAGCTGTTTTTTTTTTTTTTTTTTTTTTTTTTTTGTTAAATTATGATCTCTTATTCAATTGATCATTTCGTCTTCAATATCGGGGCCCAGCAACGAATGCCCAAACTTTATTGAGTTCTTTTTTTTCTCTCTCTCTCTCTATTGATGGAGTCATTTTGGATTCACACCATCGATCTATGATTCAATTTATTTAAAAGAATAGGAATGGGGAAGGAAAAAGAGAGTGACCGTTTCGGGAGCCTATGTGAGAGCCTTCGATCTAGAGATCGATGCGTTTCGGTTGAATATTCAAAAAAAAAAAAGAGTTCACGCCAAATTGAATACGAGTTGTGGGGAGGGGGGGGAGCGAGAGAGAGAAAAAATTAGCATCCCCAAAGTCTAACACCATTCATAATGGATTCGGTTATTGTTTCTATCTGAATTGTTCAATTGAGATGTTCAAAAAGAAGAAAAAAAAAAAAAGATATTTTAGATGAAGATGGAGAGAAAAAATTGAAAATTCGCACGCACCAAAATAATGCTTCAATCTCTCTCTCTCTCTCTCTCTCTCTCTCTCTCTCTCTCTCTCTCTCTCTCTCTTGTTGCGATGATTTTGTACGAATTGAATTGGAATGGAATCCAATCAATGATGGCTGACAATTTGATGAGCGAATTTCAAGTGAAATGTTTTTTTTTTTTTTAATAAAAATTATCGCGAAATTTTCCAATTCTATTCTATGAAATTATTTTTTTTTTTTTTTTATTAAAACGCTATGATCGATTTGGAATGATTAGAAACGAGAGAGAGAGAGAGAGAGAGAGAGAGAGAGAGAGAGAGAGAGAGAGAGAGAGAGAGAGAGAGAGAGAGAGAGAGAGAGAGAGAGAGAGAGAGAGAGAGAGAGAGAGAGAGAGAGAGAATGAAGATCGAAGACCTTGTCCGATCATCGAAGAAGATTTGCTATGAAAAGATTCAATTTTGATTGAAAATTGCAAAAAAAAAAAAAAATGAAAAATTCTTAGGTTAATTTTCATCACAATACTTTAGATTTCTCTTCTCGCGCGCCAAACAAATCATCGATTCGATTCGCTTGTTTGTGTAACTTTTTTTTTTTTTTTTTTTTGTTGTCTCCGATCAACACAACAAGAATGCGAGACAAATTTGTTAATTATCAATCAAAATAATAATAATAATAATAATAATAAAAAGAATTCGAATGATTGTTTCGAAATTTTTTTCATTTTTTTTTTTTTACAAATTTTTCTAAAAATTTCCATTTTCGATTTGTTTTTTGTCGAATTTGAAACAAAATCTGAACGTTGAACAATTCATAATGAACAAATCAATGAAATCACAGTGAATCTCAAAACCTAAAACATATTCAATTCATAATCGATTGTTTGATTTGATCGATCGATTTGATCTTTAAGAAAGAAATGGAAATTTGTTTTTTGTTTTTTAATTCGCTTCCCTAACATTTGACCATCTCTCCATTCCCTTTTCCCCATGTTCTGATTCGATCCGATTTGATCTGGTAACTCTTTTTAGATAATCCGAGCAATTGTTTGGGAAGTAAAACAAAAAAAAAAAAAAACAAAATCTTCTTACGACAACAACAGCAACAACAATGACCACACCACATCACACCACGCGTTAGGATTTGATCGAAGGCTTTGATTGTGTGGTCTTCGTTTAGATCAATAGAAAAACTTCATAACAAAAAAAAAAAAAAAAAAAAAAAAAAGAGTAGAAAGATGAAGCTCATCTTTACAGTGGAGGAAATTCGAATCGAATTCACCACGATCATCATCACACCATCATCAACATCGTTCTCGATCGAAAAAAAAAAAAAAAACGGTCATCTCGCCATTAGCATTCCTAATCGCAACACGGTGTGTTTTCTTTCGAAAAAAAAAACAACAGGGAAGACCTAGAAAGAGAGAGAGAGAGAGAGAGAGAGAGAGAGAGAGAGAGAGAGACGACGACGACGATCTAAATCCTTTTATTATTATTATTATTATTATTATTATTATCATTTTTTTACGATCACTTTTCGCTTCCAAACACACATTCATCTCCTCTTCCTGTCCACACACACACAAACACACACAAATACACAAACACTTTGTCCGCGAACGAAAAAAAGGATAGGGAAGACGAAAACAACAATCCATTGAAGTCTTCCGGTAATTTTGAAATTCAAGACAACAAACTTGAATACGATGGATGAATGAATAGAATGAATTGATCGGATCAGAATTGTTTCAATGTGCGTTCCACATATTTCCATTTTCTCGTGTTAAGAACGAAACAAAAAAAAAATGAAAATGAAAATCGTAAAGGAAAGGATCTTGGATGATGGATGAAGAAGATATGGAATGTTTCATCATCTACCAAACTATGTCTCAAAGATCAATTCATCCGATTCAAACGATTCATTCGATTGTTCTTGTTTCTCTTTCTTTGCAAAAAAAAACGACAACCGAAAAAAAAAAGATCATATTTTCCTCCTCCCCTTCCCCTCCCCCGAAATCTAATTATTATTTATTTCAAATTAGATTTCAATCAAAATCTATTCCACTGGTTCTTGTTTCTCGATCTTAATGTTTTGTTTAAGTGAATAGAATTTTCTTTTTTTTTTTTTTTTCTTTTTCTTGAATTTTACAATTGTTGCGAGGCGAACGACATTATTAAGAATTTTTGAGGCTAAACTTAACAACTTTATTGTACAAAATCTCAAAATCGAATGAATAAAGCTTGCAGTGAACATGCTTTTTTTATATTTCGAATTCCTTCGAAATATGTTCTAATTCAATTAGAACTATTTGGTAACCGCCTAACACGCCCCTTCTTCGTCATACGGGGTCTACCACGTTTGCGAAGACCTTTTAAGCGTTGGTTGGACTTATCGTGTCTGACCAAATCCCGATGTGTGTCCAATGTTTGACCTTTTTTGTCTTGTATTAGAATCTTGTTATTTGCCAGAATTTCCTTGATCTTGAAAGGACCCTTGAATGAAGGAGTCAGCTTTGGACTTTTGCCTTTAGCAAACGTCGGGTGTTTCAGTAAAATTTTCTCTCCCACCTGGAATTTTCTCCGTTTTGTGTTTTTATCGTAATATTCTTTCATTTTTCTTTGATACTTGTCTGATACTTCTTTCTTTGGAGAAACGGTGCCCATTATGGTAGGAAAACTATTATCGATAGGTAGTCGCATAGTTCTATTAAAGAACGCTTCATAAGGTGACTGTTGAATTGCTGGATGTACCGCAGCTCTATACGATCTTAACAGTGTCGGAATATGTGTGTCCCAATCATCTTGTTGTTCGTTCGCCATGCATTTCAACATATTCCATAGAGTTCTATGAAATCTTTCCACCATCCCATTGGACTGGTGATGATAAGCTGTTATTTTGTGATGTTCGATATTTCGCTTCTTCAAGTAGGATTCGAATTCTTTCGATTCGAATTGTGATGCTCTGTCACTCACCAAAGATTTAGCTATACCGTATCTTGACCAAATTATTTCTAACCATTCTATAATCGTTTTCGAGTTTACTGTGGCAATACTAATGGCTTCTACCCACTTAGTTCTATAGTCTTGCAGACACAAAATATACTTGTTACCCCTTTTTGATTCTGGTAAAGGACCGGCCACATCTATTGCTACCTTTTCAAAAGTTTTCAATCTGGAAATATCTATCGGATTCAATTGAGATTTCGGTATAGACCGGTCTTTTTTGTTGCAAACTTTACAAGTCCTCACATAATCTTGAACTGTTTGGCGTAGATTTGGAAAATAAAATCTTTTCGCAATGATGTCAATGGTTTTCTTTTCTCCAATATGCGCCCCTAGATCGTGAATTTCTTGTATCACTTCGTTGACTTTACTTCTAGGAATACACAAGCGTTTTCGACTTTGTTTTCTCTGGTAGTAAAGATAACCATTCGTTTTTTTGAACCGAGTTGGAAATCTCTTCTGCATATTGCACATATCTTCATCAACTGATATGAGCTCATTTAATTCATCGAACTGAATTGCGTTGAATTCAATTCTCGAGAGTGCATCCGCATCAATATTCTCTTTGCCAGGAATATGTTCTGTTTCGAACTGATACTCTTGTAATCTTAAGCACATGCGAGCCAATTTATTATTTTTCGAAATCATTGAATTTAAGAAAATTAGTGGTCTATGATCTGTCTGGATTATGAATTTCCGATTTTTCAAGTAATATGACCATTTCTCAATTGCTGTGATCAATGCTGTGGCTTCTTTTTCAACGATCGGATATCTTCTTTGAGTTTCATTGAAGCCTTTGCTGAAGTATTCTACTACATAAGGATTGCCATTGTCGTCTCTTTGCGTTAATGTGCCAGCCATTGCTAGATCGGAAGCATCTGTTCTTACGTAGAAGTCTTTATCAAAATTTGGAATCTTAAGAATTGGATAAGAAGATAACTTATCTTTCAATAGTTGAAAGGCTTGATCTTCCTCCGAATCCCATTTGAACCTCTTATTTTTCTTCAACAATTGATAGAGAGGATATGCCGTTTCGGCAAAATTATTGATCATGTTTCGATAATATGATGCTAGCCCTAAAAATCTTTTCAGCTCTTTTTGATTTTTAGGCACCGGATATTTTTTAATAGCCTCTGCTTTATCTTCTGTCATTGAAATTTCATTGTTGCCAATGACGAAACCCAAGAATTCAATCTTTTGCTTGTAGAATTCACACTTCTCTAAGTTGAGTGAAAGAGAAGCTTTTTCGATGATTGAGAAAACTGTTCTGATGTGTTCTTCGTGTTCTCTCTCATTCTGAGAGAAAATTAATATATCATCGATATAAACTTTTACGAAGCTTAGATCATCGAATAAGTTTTCCATCAATCGCATAAATGTTTGGCACGCCGTTGACAAACCAAACGGCATCACTATGAATTGATATAACTTATTTTTAAAACGAAAGGCTGTTTTTTCTTTATCTTCTCGACGTAAAGGTATTTGATAATATCCTTGACGAAAGTCGAGTTTTGAGAATATCTTAGCGTCTCGAAGACTCGAAAGAATTTCATCCAAGCGAGGAGATGGCTGAGCGTCAAAGATTGTCATTTGATTAAGTTTTCTATAGTCTATGGCCAAGCGTAATGTTTTGTCTTTTTTTTCAATGACCACTAATGGTGAAGACCACGGACTTTTTGATTGCTCGATAATTTTCTTTTTCACCATTTCTTTGAGTTGATTTTCTACTCTTTTTTCAAGTGCTTGTGGTACTCTGTAAGGTTTTGATCTTACAGGATTACTGCCAGGTTTTAACTCAATGACATGTTCAATAGAATTAGTTCGTCCAATTCCCGTTTCAATGCCTGAATAATCTTCGAGAATTTCTTTGATTTTCTCGTTCTGACCTTCTGAGACTTGCTGTTGAACTTCCGAACTCAGATCTTCCGGAAAAGTTGTTTCTATTTCGTTAATCGACATGCATAGGTTGTTTGTTGAACCTTCTTGTATCAATTGAATGCTATGAATTTGATCGTTTGCTATGAATTCTAGTTGGCCACCATATTTCAGACTCATCTTCAGACGATTGAATATATCCATTCCTAAGATAGCATAGTTAATATCATCTGAGATGAATAGATGATGTTCGAATTCAAATTCTCCAATTTTGATTTTCGCATTCGTTTTGCCAATTATCGATAATGTAGCATTTTTAGCTGCTGTACCACATTCTTTTTTGAATTTTTCTTGTGGTCTTACTATTGTATCGGCTATAATTGATCGATTGGACCCAGTATCGAATAGTGCCTCGATTTTATTCCCATTGACCTCCATTTTTATGAAGTATCTCTTAGATGGGCCTTGTAAATGTGTATTGGCACAGTTTAGGTTTTCGGTTCTCTTTTTTGAATAGCACTCTTTAGTGTTATGATTTCTTTTTTTGCAGACATCACACCATTTTCCACCATTATTACTTTTTTTTGGTAGACTTTTGGTAGTTATTTCTTTCTCTATGACCATTAACCCTTTTACTAGGTTCTTCAAATCGATAATATCATCGGGTAGCTCTTGGTTTATGAATAATTTTGATCGTATTCTCGCGTCTATTGAAGATAGAAAGAAGTCTCTTTTCAGTTGATTCGGATCGACTCTTTCATTATAGCAATCGTCAATCAGCTTCGAGATCTGATGATATAGATTGTCTACGTCGTCTTCTATACCCAGTTTCAAAGATCTTAACTCAATGAACTTTCTGTCACGGGCTGACTTTGAGATCGTCAAAAGATCCTTCTTTATGTTTTCAAAGGATTCATTTCCAGAGCATTTTTCGATTTTGCTGCTTATTTGATCGTCTTCAATCAAAGCTTTGAATATGCGGGCAGATTTTTGATCATCCCAGCAATTGGCTTTTGCCCAATTGTCGAAGATTCGAATGAAACTTTGTATTGTTTCGTTTTCCTTCATAGGTCTTATTGGGACCATAGGACCTGTGTTGCTGAAGTTATTCGTGGCCATGAAATGGTCACCGCTACCACCATGTTGCGAGGCGAACGACATTATTAAGAATTTTTGAGGCTAAACTTAACAACTTTATTGTACAAAATCTCAAAATCGAATGAATAAAGCTTGCAGTGAACATGCTTTTTTTATATTTCGAATTCCTTCGAAATATGTTCTAATTCAATTAGAACTATTTGGTAACCGCCTAACACAATTTAATTTTACAAAAAAACAAAAAAAAATTTTTTAAACTATTCAAAAAGAAAAAGATTTAGATTGCTAAATAGATCACAGTGATTGTTTTTTTTTTTTTTTTTTTTTTTTTTTTTTTTTTTTTGGAAATTGATGTTTGTGATCATCAATCATTTGATCGATTTACAATGACCATCACCGATGTGAAGAATTGTTCGCATCAATGAATCGATAGCATTCTTGAGAAAGAGAAGATTCGATCGGCTTAAAAGTTTACGATTATCAGCACTGCTATGATATTTATTTGCAACTTTTCTACGCCATGGTCCTAGATCGGTCAAAAGAATCGCATTGATTGTTTCATTTTTGAATGAATGTGGATACCAAAATGATGAATGATCTGATCGAAGAAAAGTGGAATATGGTCGTAGTTTTTTCGATGTCAAACCACTGGTCAATTCTCTACCCAACTTTGGCAATGGTGGATCCATTAGAAAAAGTTTATATTTCGAAACATTCAACCAATTATCTTGCATAATTTTAAAGAGATCAAAATCGATATCTCTACGAGCCCAGACTGCGGTGAAATCGGCTCGATATCGATTCTGTTTCACTTGATCATTCCATTCCGGAAGTAGATGCTTTTGAAGTAGGAAAAAAAATATTTTTTTTTTTTACCATCAAAAATTTATGTTAGGGTTCGATCGAAATTCAAAAAACTCACTCCGATTCCTTGTGTAATTTGTGAGTTCGGATTCGGATCATACTCCAAAAGCATATCCATTATGATCGCACCTTTGATTGGGACATGATTTTGATACATCTCCACAGGTATTAAATAATTTCGAACAAAATGTTTCGATCCAACCAATCCCTTGTTGTGATGAAATTTTCAAGCAAAATTTAAATCAATCAAAGATTATTTGTGAATTCTAATCATTAAAAAAACACTAATCCATACATCTTCTTCCATATCGAAGAGAACAAAAATGATTGTAGTATTGAGTTTGCATTGATTTTTTTGCAACAATCGTGCCAATTCTAAAACAGCTACAGAACCAGAACCATTATCTTCAACACCAGGCGATCTCGAAACGGTATCATAATGAGCTCCGATGACTAGAATACTATCCAGATCTTTCTTTGCAGTCTCTCGATGAATACTTGGATAGATACCAATAATATTATGGCCTTTATCTCGACGTTTCTTTAGCGAAGAACAAATATCGAAAAATAAAAAAATCTCATTAAAAAATTCTCTTCCTTTCAATTCGATATCGAAATATTTTATTTACTTGGCTATAGAAAGTTTGGATCGCTGTCTGTAGATCGTAATCGAGAAACTGTGATCGTAAATTTCGTTTCAAATTTGTGAACGCTTTCGAATCGAAAAGATTCGTACGAACATTGGAGAAGTATTCGAGGAATAACGATTTGATGCTATTCAAAGAGGATTTCGGTTGATTTGTACCAAAATCAGATCGCTGAGATTCCGATTGCTCTTGGTTAAGATCTTTACGAAACGTTTTCGTGTGATTCGTTGAGCTTCGATCATTTAGAGATGGTGGACCAGGAGGCCAAAATCTTTGATCATTATCGAACACCGATGATGTTCGATTCGAGAGTGAATTTTTTAATGGTATTTTATCGAATAGAACTTTTCTTTTGGCTCCTGATCGCAATTCTCCTAGGTATGGAATTAAAATTTTGATCTTAATCAAAATCGGAAATGAAAAAAAAAAACAAAATAATACCTGGAATACTGCTTGAAGAGGATTGAACACTACTCTCGGAATAGTCTAGATCATTTCGGTGATGATTGGAGCTGATCACGAATGGAATCGATTGATCAGATTGTTGTCTAGCATTGGTCAGATTGTTGCCAGGAAGCTGCCGTAGAATTGAGCGAAAATCTTCGCGTACATTCTCTCGCCACCATTCCGTTACATCCCATTCGGTTTTCGGTGATGTTTGATGAATCGAAACGGCTCCACCAAGTAGCCGTGGATCGATGGCACTCGATGGCCATCGATCAATCGATGAGGAATGGCGTTTGGAATCGTTCGTCGATGATCGTTGAGAGCTAACCGATGATGAATCGGATAATTGGCGATAATAGAAATTTGGCAAAATAAATTGACAATTTTCTAGAGGAAACAGTGCGTAGCAGATCGCAGTGATGAAAGAAAATCTCATCGCACCGCAACAATCAATTTTGTTGACATTTTTGTTTCGCAATAATTTCATCGCTTCACTGAATGTTTCATATCAAAACGGAAGAATGTAAAAAAACGTTTCTCTATCTCTCTCTCTCTCTCTCTCTTTCCAGTCGATATCTTTTTGTGAGAAAAAGAGATAGTCTTGTTTTAATCGATTCAAATATTTCTTTCACGTTTTCGATGATTGATTTGATTCGATCAAAATTTGATGCAACTACTAATCAATCCGATCCGATCCGATCCGATCAGAAATGAATGGTATGAATGAATTATGGCTTTTAATTATTTCGTCTAGAATTGATCGCAAAAATTTCGCTTCCTTTTTGCATCTTTGCAATCAAAAGCTTTAGTCTATTGAGATTGATTGATTCGACAAGATTATTGGTGATGGTGATGATGATGATGATTATGTTGATATTCTAATGAATCGAATAATTATTTTCACTATGAAATTGTTGTTGATTCGATCAAGAATAACATCCTGAACGTTTTTATTCAACTCTTTTTTTTTTCCTGGTCAGAATCAATGCATAGATGATTGTAGCTTTTCTGAAAAGAAAAAAATGAGAAAACAAAATACAAAATCAAACAGAATTCGATAGGAAATGAGAGAGAGAGAGAGAGAGAGAGAGAGAGAGAGAGAGAAAAAAAATCGATTGATTTATAGCAGGAAACATAAACAATTCTGAATCAAATCAAATCTTGAATATAGATAGATCGTTAATAATCTAGAAATTCAACAAACCTTGATTAAAAAAAAAAAAGCCAATCGATTCTTTGTTCCGCTCTATTCCAATCGAAATCTTCTAGAAAAATTTCGATCTCATCATTCGTTGAGAGCTTTTTTCTAAACCAAAGAAGAGAAGAGTTTCGATACTTGAATTTGACCATCAAGTTTTTTTTTTTTTTGTAGCATCGATTCAATCCGAATTTTCTCGATCGAAACAAACATCGAAACATCAAAAAAAAAAAAAAAAAAAAAAAAAAAAAACGTAATGGATGGCTATGAAAGCTATTCGAAGTTTAAATGTAAAAGAGAGAGAGAGAGAAATAAAATCGATCGATTCTATTCCATCGATGATAATTTCGATTCGATTCGCGAAAAGTTCATTCATTCGGCGAATTTCTAAAAAAAAAAAAAAATCAACGATAAGATTATAGAATAGATTACAAAATTTTCTAAGAGAAGAGTTCGGATCAATAAGCTTTCGTTCGTTCAAAGATAGGGTTGTACTCTTCAACGGCCAGGTAGATAAGAGAAGAATTCTCTCTCTCTCTCTCTCTCTCTCTCTCTCTCTCTCTCTCTCTCTTTAACCTCAAATCTCAAACCTAATTTATAAGGAAGATTGAAAGATTTGGATCAAAAAAAAAAAAAAAAAACTCGAGATGGATTTTTTTTTTTTGTGATCGAACGATTGATCGCCGCAACCAACAAACGATCGATGGAAAGTTTTTAAAATTATTTTCAATCAAAGATTCGATTTTTTTTTTGTTATGAGATTATCATCGCTAGTGAGAGCTATTTGATGATTGGTTACCCGTATGCCGTCGTCGTCGTCGTCGTCGTCGTTTTTCTGTTTTATTGCGACCGTTTTGTTTCTATTCGATTCGCTGAAAAGATCGAAACAATCAAACAATCAGACAAACGAAGAGACATCGAAAGTGAAAGACAAAAAAATAGAAAAAATAAAAAAAAAAAATAAAATTCGCCAACAACACTAGACATTGAGCAAAATTGTTTGGATTGCGAAAGGAAAAAGAAAAGGAAAGCGAAAGAGATTCGATACCTTTGATGATTGTCGTTTCAAAACGTTTCAAAAGGCAAAAAAAAAATTTTTTTCCTTTTTTTTCCCTTTATTATTTTTTTTTTTTTTTTTTTTTTTTTGATATTTTGAAACAAAATTAATATTGATAATGATGGAAGTTGGTTTTTGTTTTTTTTTTTTTTTTATTTTTTTTCTCCCCAAACTTCCAGTTTAGCAACACAGTTAGTGTTGAGAATGAGTTTTCTGACCTTTAGACTCTAGACAGGTAGGTGTGTCGTAGAAAAATCTTCTCGAGTTTTTTGGAAGAAACCACCAAACAGAAAGCGAAACAAATTGAACAGATTTTTTTTCCCAACCTTTTTTCTTTTTTTTTTTGTTTCTTTCGATGATCGTCTCTCTCTCTCTCTCTCTCTCTCTCTCTCTCTCTCTCTCTCTCTCTCTCTCTCTCTCTCTCTCTCTCTCTCTCTCTCTCTCGACTTTGTTCGGCTTCACAAAGAAATCTTCACATTGTTTTCTTGTTTTTTTTTTTTTTTTTTTTTTTTGAATCGATTATGATTGAAATCGAATTTGGAATGAATAATTCATTGGTTTAAGAAATTTTTTCATTTTGATTGATTCAAATTTCATTTGCTAATCGAAACCAATCTCTTCTTAAAATCTTGTCCGAATGAGACAAGCCAATTAATTATCGCAATCGATGTTAAGGTGATGAAGCCAAGGTGAACTTGGCTTTGGCTTTTCATTTGTTGAGAACAATGAAGAAGATCGATCGTGATTGGAATCGCTAAGTTATACAATCGATCGATCATTTAAACATCATCAAATAGTCTCTTTCTCTCTCTCTCTCTCTCTCTCTCTCTTCTTCGCTCTCTTTCCTTTGTATATTGCGAATCAAAATTGTTTCCGAATCGAATCGAATCCAAATCGAATCGAAATTTGGTTGATTTGATTCATAATGACATTGAAATCATTGAGATTGAAAAATTGACAAAACGAAAACTAATTACAAACCATCGAAATCGAATTGAGGGAATTAAATGAAGAAAATTTGTTTCTCATCTGCTCGATTCTTCTTCATCTAGATTAATGACTAGAATTCGTTGAAGAAATTTTACAATTTTTTTTTTCTCATCGAATATCGAAGATTTCGATATTTTAAACGTAGAGATTGTTTTAAACAATCAATTTTAACGAATGCCAATTCAATAATTACCAATCAAAAGATATTGAAACAAAACAAGATTTTCAAAACGTAGATTAAGATTCGAAAGAGATCGATTATCAGAGAAAAACGGAAGAAGAGAGAGAGAGAAACCAATTTTACTGAGAAGGATTGAAATCAAATTGATTTTGATGGATAGATTTTGATTCGAATAGGTGATGATTGAAACCTACAACAAAAGATTCTCAATGATAATAGTCAACGATTGAAACAAACAAACAATCAATTCTTCTCGATGACAATTTAAAAAACATATAACAAAGAAAGTGAGAAAAGAGTGAAAGAAAGAGAGAGACAGAGAGAGAGAGAGAGAGAGAGAGAGAGAGAGAAAGGAAGGAAGGAAAGAGGTATGAATTCTTCAAGGACTTCGAGATAATTATGTCTCTTGTGATCGTTTGATTTTTTTTTCACCCACCCCCCCACATCATCGAAACACCTGGCTATGGATGATATCGAAGATGATGATGATAATGATGATGATGATGATGATGATGATGATGATGATGATGATGTGATTTTAATTAAAAATTCTTCCTTTTTTTTCTCTCTCTCTCTCTCTCTCTTTCACTTTTCTCATCTCAACACTGAATCAGATTTAATTAATCATCATTTACAATCTAAGCATAGTTTCGATTCTACAAACGTACTTTTTTTTTTGTAGTAGTATCGATCTTTCAATCAAAACTATAATATCGAAATCGAAACAAATGGTGAAAACAGAGAAACGATTTTGTTTAACAATTTCCGTTCTATACAGTTTCTTTCAATTCAATCAACAAATGTCAACAAAAAAAAAAAAAAATAAAATAAATTCAATTTCGTTTTGCGGCCATTTCATTTTGTACTTTCCGTATTTTAGTTGAATTTGAATTTGAAGATTTCCCTATCTCTCTCTCTCTCTCTCTCTCTCTCTCTCTCTCTCTCTCTCTCTCTCTGATCACTAAGCTATAACCGATCGGATTAGTTCGAAGTGTATAGCTAACAATAGAGATAGATTTCATCAGAATATTTTTGCTTGTTTCGATGATTGTGACTCTCACTTTGATTACCTGTTTGAAATTGAAAAAATGAAAAAAAAAACAGTAAAATAATAAAATTTTATCTTAAAACAGAATTAAAGAAATTAAATTCAACTAAAACCTAACCCCATTCTTTTGTTTTTTATGATGGAAATTGAATAAATTCTTTTGTCCAACAGTGAAGATGATTTTTTTTTTTTATTTTTTTTTTTTTTTTTCATAGCCATTCCAATCAAGAATGGAGAAAGAGAAATTTTAGTTATCGATGGAAGAGATTAGAGTTTGTTGAAAGGTGAGAAAAAAAAAAATATAAAAAAAAGGTGATTGACATCGAATGCATCGATCGAAAGCAGGTTTCGAATTCGATAAGGATCATAATTCGGTCATCGATCGAGCGCGAAATGAAATTTTGTCTTTTTCTCCAATCAAACTTGTCGACCTTTGCGACCTTATGACTTATTCGAAACTAAAATCTCTATGTCTCGAGAGGAAACGTTGTTTTATCGTTCAACATCGAAACCTTAAGGTCATTGTATCGGAATACACTTTTTTCCATTCCGAACAGTCTTTAGTAATCTTAAGTTTTAGTACTGCAAAAACAGATCAAAAAAAAAAATTCGATATCGAAGAATTACTTTAAGTAGTAATCTCAAAGTTAATTCAAGAAGATTGATGAAAACTTGATTCTTTATCAAATCAAAAAAAAAAAAAAAACAGAAAAAAACAAAACAGAGTGATGAGAAGATGTTTTATTGTGAGAGAAACAAACAAAAAAAAAAAAAAAAAACACCGGCCAATCAAGAAATCGACAAGAAATCAAATCTTTGAACAAAGAGAGAAAGAAAGATGATGACTAATTAATTCCAATTCCAAACTCTTCGCTTTCTATGCTAGGTCCATCAAAAAAAAAAAAAACGTTCAAGTGTGAAAGAGAGAGAGAGAGAGAGAGAGAGAGAGAGAGAGAGAGAGAGAGAGAGAGAGAGAGAGAGAGAGAGAGAGAGAGAGAGAGAGAGAGAGAGAGAGAGAGAGAAGAAGAAAATTTTATTGAGCGATTATCAAATATAACAATGATATTAGCGCTTGATGATATAAGTTTTTACAGTGTTTATCTATATTATATCGTATATTTAAAAGAAAAAAAAAAAAAAAAATGCGTCTGGTAGAGTTGGAGATTATTTGTCGTCTTGGTGCTGCCGTTTGATGGTGGCTGGTCCTGGTTGTCCTGCTGTGATGATTTGTGTTAGTAGTTTTTATTTTTGATTTGATATAAAATAATAATTATTGTCGAAAAAAGTGAAGAGTTAATTATACAAAATTAGAAAAGGAGATAGGGAAAAAGAATAAATAAAGTAAATAATAAAAAAAAAAAAAAAAAAATAAATAGAAAAGAAATAATGCTCTGGATGCTGTTGTTTTTCGATTTGTTGACAGTTTTGTTATATGTGTGGAATGCTGTCTTCCAGTCCTGGTTGTCCTGGTGGCGGGTGGTTAGGATGGTGTTGATGGTCGAGAATCTACAGTTGTTAGATGATGATATGTCCATGAGTCGGTGTCGATGTATTTAGTCGCAGGTGATCATGGATGTTTTTGCATAGAATCTTGAATTGTTGGAAGTTTTGTTTGTTAGTGACGAATTCTTCTAGTAGTTTTATATGATCTATTCTGAGATCGCGTTTGATATCTTCGAAATTATTGCAGTGGATCAGGAGATGCTCTGGATTTTGTATTGAGGAGTTGTCGCATGGGCATAGAGAGCTGGGAGTGAGTTTCATCTTTGCTAAGTATTCGTTGAATGGCCCATGGCCTGTGAAGAATTGTGTAGTGTAGTAGTTGGTTTGGATATATTTTGGAATATCTTCTTTGAAGAAAAGTCTAAAGTTATTGTTTGTTTGTAGCACTGTTTCTCTTAGTTTGTTCTTTTTAAGTTCTCTTATGTAGTCGTCTATGTTTTCGGTTGTGATGCTGATCATTTGTTGATGATGATCGAATTTGAGTTTTTTAGCTTCGATATATATTTTTAGTGATTCTATTCTTGTTAGGCTGTTAACACAAGTTCTTGAGACGGTTCGGAAAGCCATGATTGAATTTCTTAGTATTTGATGCTGTTGCGATTCTAATTTTTTTATTTGTTTGCTATTGATTTGATCGAACCAAATTTCCGACCCATAGGTTATCACTGGTCGGATTAAACCTTTATATAGAATCTGTCTTTTGCGAGAGTTTATGCCAAATGTGTTTTTGCATAAAGTGAATAAAGAGTTTTTGATTTTGATGGTTTTGTCGATAATGTTGTTAATATGAGAGCTGAAATTTATCTTATTTTTTAGGTGATGATTTGCGAAAGTTACACCCAAGATTTTAGTCTGGGAGACGATTTGCACTAGGTTGGAGTCGATAATGATGGGATTTGGAAAATGATGTTTATGGAAATTCAATATGTTGGTCTTTTGATAATTTATTTTTAATAGGTTGTTGACTGACCAGTTGTGAATAAAAGAGAGTGATGTGTTGACAGTGTGATGTAGGCTTTCAATATCTTCGGCTGAGCAGATGACTGTTATATCGTCGGCGTAAGCGTGGATAGAAGCGTTGCTTACTGTGAATTTATTGAGAAGTGTGTTGATTAGGATGTTCCAAAGCAGAGGAGACAACGGGCTGCCTTGTGGGCATCCCTTGGTCAGAGTTTTTGAATATTTATTGCCGTTGTATTGCATGGTTATTGTTCGATTTTCGAAGTAGTTTGTGATTATTCGAGTTAGATGCTGAGGCGATTGTAGATTTATCATGTTGTTTATTATGATGTTCCAGTCGGCGTTGTCGAAAGCACCTGTAAAATCAATGGCGATGATCGATACTAGTCTCCTTTTTTTGTTCTCTAGAATTTTATTTTTTATGTCTATAAGAGCTGTTATGGTGGATCTTTTGGGAGTGAAACCATGTTGGTTCGGATTGATTTTGTTGTTTTCGATCATGAAGTTCTGGATGTTTGCTTGGATGGTTTTCTCGAACAATTTGCCTAAGCTAGGAAGTAGACTGATAGGTCTATAACTTTGATAGCTGTGATAGTCGCTTTTGTTAGGCTTTTGGAAGATGATTAGAGTGGCTTTTTTCCAAAGATTTGGAAAGTAGCCTATCTTTAGGCATTTACTAAATATTCTAGCAAGGGGGTCGCTGATGATGTCTTTGATCTGTTTTAGCATGCCGTTTGTGATGTGATCGTAGCCGGGCGCTTTTTTGCTGCAGGATTTTTCTATTAGAGTTTTAATATATTCTTTGGATATTTCGCAGTCAGATCCTGAGGAGCTATGAGCCTCGGATGCGACGACTCGGTTGTTCTTATGTTGTTCGGATTGATTGGGGAATAGATTATTCACTATATCTTGAATTATTTGCTGGTGTTGGTGAGGAGGAAAATCCTCAATGATAGGAAGCGATTGAGTTTTGGGGTTGATTTTATACTTTAAGATTTTATATGAATTGCCCCATGCATTTTTAGTGTCTGCTTCCTCTAGAAACTGTTTCCATTTCTGGGATTTTTTCTTGCGTATCATTGATACATATTGGTTTCTGTATCTTTTAAATTCTTCATAAAAGAGCTGTCTAGTTTCTGGGTTTTTTTGGCGCGAGAATTTGTTTCTTTTGTGCCTGACTACGATTTGCATGCATCTAAGTTCATTATCCCACCATGTAGATCTTTTTGTACTAGAGGATCGTTTTATGATGGGGATGGAGCGAAATGCAGCTTTTTGTATTAGTTTTGTTAGATAGAGGATCTGTTTTTCTATTGTCTTTATGCTTCGGGTCTGTTCGATAGTTCTAGTTAGATTGCGAATTGATTTTGAACTGATTTGTTTACGGAATTCGGTCCAGTTTGCTTTTCTCTCATTGAATATTCGAGTGCTTTTAGATGTTTTCAAGGGAATTTGATTTCCAGGTTGGTAATCAAATTCTATGAGAGAGTGATCGAAGATCGATTGCAGTTGACCCTTTGAATTCCATTGGGAGATTTTGGGTGTTGCTCTAACGTTGGTCAAAGTTAAATCTATAATACTGCTCCCATTTATGGTCTTACAGGTGGGTTTCCTATCGTTGTGAATATAAAGGTCGAGATCGTTTATAAGATCACTGATAATTTCCCCGTGTTTGTTCACCTTCCGGTCATGCCAGAGTGTGTGTCTAGCATTAAGGTCGCCGGAAAGGATTATTGGGAATTGTGAATATGAATTGAATAGATCTCTGATTTTGTCTACGTGCATTGCACTGATAGAATTCGGTTTAATGTAGATGTTACTGACGATTAGTTGAGAATTGTTTAAAAGTATCTGGATGCTGGTCATCCATTCATTTGAGAAATCATCTAGTAACTTTGTAAACAAGCTGTTGTTGTTTACATAGATCCCTGTTCTGGGGGTATTGCTGCATTTCGAGTAATAAAGCTGTGAGCTTAGGGGGAAGCCTAATATCTTATGGGTGTTTTGCGTATTTGGCTCTTGTATGAGAGTGATGTCGGTATTGGAGCTTTCAAGGTAGCTCAGAAGCTCTTTGGTAGCTATAAGGCTATTTCTTGTATTCTGTTGAGTGATTCTTATGTGGGTTTTCATGATTGCTAAACGGTTTGTGTTGCTGGGAGAGGATATTATTGATATTAGTTTCGAGAGCTGCTTTGATGATAGGTTCCTACTGGGAAGAACTGCGTCTGATTAAATTGTTTGATCATTTGTGCCTTATAGATAGGACATAGTTCGGTGTTAGGCAAATGTTTCGTATCATTTTTGTAGTGTTGGGATTTGTTGCAGTTAGTACAACATCTTTGTTCAGATGAACAGTGGTGGTTTTGGTCTTTCTTTTTGCCGCAGTTTTTACAGATTTTGGTATTTCGACATTCTCCTGTTTTGTGGCTAAAGAGAAAACAGTTTTGGCACTGTTTCACGAAGATTCTATGCTCTATTTTACAGCTTTGAAAATCTATAAAGATTCTATTTTTCAGTTTATCATTGATGATGCTGAATACTGCTGGGGAGACTCTGCATACTATATTGAAGTGGTTCGGTAAATGGCTATGAGTCGTGAATGCAAATTTAACGTCTTTTTCGTTCCCTAACTCTGGGTTATGCTCGATTATTTGTTGAGCTATAGTGGCTATATTATTGTCTTTAGATACGTCTTTGATGGTTATAAGGGGGTCTAGCTTTTTTGGAATTTTAGCTCTAAATTTGTTTTGGTTTAATCGATGGTTGTTAAGATTATCGATGAGCTTAGTGACTTTTTCCTGGCTGGTTTCAGCAGATTGTATAACTACAGCGGACTTATTTGCGGATATTTTAGTGATTTTGCAATTTGAGCTAGTTTGGTTAATGATTTGTTTAGTATTAGCTTCTATCATTTTAGGACTGATTGAGTTAGGTTGCATAGCTTTTACTATTATTGTTGTTTGCTCGTTCGTTTTGGGTGGTAAATAGGTTTTGCTAGCATTAAACACAGCGTTTGGGTTTTTGATAACTTGAGCAAATGTCTTACCGTTAGCGGTGTTAGGATTGCTTGTCGATGGTTGTGGCTGTTGATGAAGCTGTGTTAGAGTGTCTACTTTTTTGTCGATTTTGATTGTGATTGCTTTTAGTGTGTCGAGTTCGTGTAGGAGTCTTTCGATTTCGTTTTCACTTTGAGATTGTTGTTGTCGTGTCAGAAGTCTGTTCTTAGCATTGGCTAGTTTGATCACTTGATGGTATCGTGAGAAGGATCGTTTGTCCACGAGTTTGTCAGCCATGTCTACGATATCGAAGAGTTGGTCTGATGAGAAGTAGTCTAATGTTGAAGGGTCGCTCAGAATACCTTCTAGCAAGGTTTCTGGTGAGTCGAACATTTCCAATGTCGTGCTGTAATTGTCTTCGTTGTTGCACACTGCTGTGCGGGCCGAGCTAGTGCTGGGTTTTTTGTTGTTTTGTTTTCTTTTCGGCATGGTGTTGTTGGAGAAGCAAAGAGATGAGTGTGAAGCTAAGGTTTGGTTGTGTGGCGCTTTCGCGCTAAAATGCTGGGTTTGGAAGATAATTTTTAGAAATTTAAGCTGTTTTGATGTTAATTTTACTGGAAACTAGATCATTATCAGATTAATTTAATCACTGCACTATATTAAGATAATGTAGTTTGAAAGATGTGGATGTGTCAATGAAGGTTTGAGATGGTTGAACAGTTTGAGGAGACAAACTAAAACAGAGTAAAATAAGCACTTTGCAAACACTCAAGGATGAATTTCGATTACAAGTAGTAAAACAATGTATTTGATCAGATAAAGGCGTGGTTATTGACGTGATAATAAAGATGGTGTAATTGTGATGATTTTGATGTGTTTTTGTTGAAAATAGGACGAAAATTCACAATTTGAACAAACAACTCTTTGGGTTTAGCACTTTCAGGTAACATGACATGTGAGAGAGAGAGAAAGAGAGAGAAAGTGAAGATTAAAGCATCTTCTTTTGACTTCATTGCTTGATTTTTTTCATTTCGAAATTCTTCTTTTAATCCAAACAAACAGAAACATAGAGAATCAGTGATGGAGAGAGTGAGAAAGTGAAGAGAATAAAATTAAATGATTGCACATTCAATAATTATTAAATTGATTGAATTCAGAATCGATCCCAATATCGAAAGAGTTAGATTATCTACAGTGTTGATAGAAAGGGTATCGAATTTATTCTCTCTCTCTCTCTCTCTCTCTTTCTCTCTCTCTCTCTCTCGGATGATAATTTTTTCGATTAAGATTTCAATTCCAACAACAACAATCATAGTGGATCCAAAAAAAAAAAAAAAAAGAAGAGAGAAATCTTAAAGTTTGAATGAGAAGAAGAAGAAGAAAAAAAAAATGATGATGCCTATAGTTAGATTATCATCGACAATAATATCATTAATAATATGGTATTATGGTATTGTTTCATTCGTTACCCTCGATCATTTAATCGGATCGATTCATGCTGTTTCGAGTGAAACGAAACATCATCAAAATTGTGCAACAATTTTCGATGAGAAAGTGGCGAAAATTTTCATCGAACAAGTGAATGAGAAACTTGAGAAACTTAATTATGAGATTGTTGAGACGAGTTGGCGTTTCAACACCGATATCACTGAAGAGAATCAAGAAGCTTTGGTAAATATATATGAAAGGAGTTTTGTTTGAAATCAAACTTTGTTTCGATTCTGGATCGAGTGTTTTGGATTTCGAAATTTGAATTCGTTATTTTTTTTTCTTTTTTTCATTTTCCTCCCTCCCTCCTCGCCACTTCCAAATTCGAAGCTTGAAGCAACTAGTCGTTTTAATCGAGAGCAAAAAAATATTTGGCGACAGATTGGACTTTTTGATTATTCCAATTTCACCGATCCACTTCTTCGGCGACAATTTCAAAAGCTTTCTGTTCTTGGTGTTGCAGCGTTGGATGAAAATGAATCACAAAAAGTTTGAGAAAATCTAGAATTACTTTTTTTTTATAATTGATTTTTTTTTTTTTTTTACAACGATTGCAAAGTTTACGAATATCACTACCGAGATGGAGAAAATCTATAGCAGTACCACTGTTTGTATCGCTGATAAATGTAATCTTGAATTGGATCCCGATCTAACCACAATCTTAGCAAAATCAAGAGATTTTGATCATTTGAAAAATGTTTGGCATCAATGGCGAAACGAATCTGCTAGACCGATCCGAGATCTCTATAAAGAATATATCGCTTTAGGAAACAAAGCAGCCAAATTGAATGGTTTCCGAACCTTAGATGATCTATGGCTTTTTCCATGGGAGACTCCGGATTTCAAACATCAAATATTGGAGCTTTGGAATCAAATCGAACCTTATTATAAAAAACTTCACGCCTATGTTCGTCTTCGTTTACGAAAATATTATGGAGAACGGATGCCAAAAGATGGTACGATACCGGCCCATATTCTTGGCAATATGTGGGCTCAATCATGGTCGAATATTTTCGATCTGGTCGCACCTTATCCAGGCAAATCTCTTGATGTTACCGAAACATTGAAAGAACAAAATTATACCGCATTAGAGATGTTTAAATTATCTGAACAATTTTTCACCGATCTTGGTTTGAAACCGATGCCAGAATTGTTTTGGTCAAAATCGATGATCACCAAACCAAAAGATCGTAAAGTTGTTTGTCATGCTTCAGCATGGGATTTCTACAATCGTAAAGATTTTCGCATCAAAATGTGTACCTCAATTACGATGCAAGAATTGATCACAATTCATCATGAAATGGGCCACATACAATACTATCTTCAATACAAAGATCAACCGATCACTTTCCGAGAGGGAGCGAATCCTGGCTTCCATGAGGCTGTCGGTGATCTTCTAGCGTTATCAGTTTCGACGCCAGAACATTTGACGAAAATTCGTTTGCTAGCAGAGGATTCGATCTGTGATGAAAAATTAACGCTCAATTATCAAATGCATATGGCTCTCGATAAGATTGCTTTCTTACCTTTCGCCTATCTAATGGATGCGTATCGATGGGATCTATTCAGCGGAAAAGTTTCATTGGATCGAATGAATGAACATTGGTGGTGGTATCGTCTACAATTTCAAGGCATCTCACCGCCAAACAAACGAAGCGAAGAAGATTTCGATGCTGGAGCTAAATATCACATTCCTGCCAGTGTCGAATACATTAGGTTGGCTATTTGAAAATACTTCTCAATTAGATTCGATAATCTTTTTTTTTTTGTTTTGGTTTTCTTCTTTCGTTGTAGATATTTTGTTTCGTTCATAATTCAATTTCAATTTCATAAAGCTTTATGCGAGATTGCTCAACCGGATGTTCCACTTTATCGTTGCGATATTGATGGTAGTGTCGAGAGCGGAAAACGTCTAGCGGAAATGCTTGCGCTTGGATCATCAGTGAAATGGCCAACAGCGATGAAATTGATCACTGGTTCGGAGAAAATGTCCGCAGCTCCATTGATTGAATATTTTCAACCACTATTCGATTACATCGACGAACAGCTTTGTAATGAAACAATTGGCTGGAATTTTGATCGTAAGTTTTGTTCGTTTTTTTTTTTCCCATCTACATTCCAGTGTTCTTTGAATTTATTTTTAATTTTTATTTTTTTTTTCTATTTTATCCTACGTTCAGTCAATGATTATTTTGATTTTGGTGATGCGCTCGGAAAGCAAGCGGAAAAGTTATCACATCAAGCAGCAACGATTTAATGATTGAAAACTTTTTTTTTTTTTTTTTGTTCTATTTTTCGCTTTTATTTTACTCATAATTACTTTTGAACAAAAATATTGAATCATTTTGGGCGGTGAACTCATTCCATAGTGTTGTTGATTTAATCAGCGATGGTCTATTGATTACGATAGGATGATTGTGATCAAAATGATCGGTACAAAAATATCTACCGCATTCCATTCCAAGCTTTACGCCTAGCTTACGATCGAATGGTGAAACTGAACTTGGTGATTGTAATCGATTTAGATCTAAATGATTCAATTGAATTCTTATCTCTTCGTTTCGAGATTGATTGTTCATCACTAGCTGATAGATTCTAGTGATATGATTCCAATAGGTATTGTGTCTGAAATTAAGAAACGAAAATCGAAACAAAAATCAATTGGAAATTAGATTCATTAATATTGAACAATCATCAAAAATCACTATATTGCTATTTACATCAATATGAATTTATTCTCGTTTGTTTGAAGTATTCGATCACGTATTTGTTGAGCATCGCGCTCGATATTTTCATCGTTCAATTCCAAACAACAATCGAGGTAGGTTTTCTCGAATGGATAGATCGCTGTCGCTCCAACAGCCAACGAAAACAATGATGGTTCAGCGAACGCTGTTGTCATCATATTGAGATTGAGTCGTATCAAATAGAGTTGATTGTGTGAACCATTGATCGAATGGATTAGATCACAAATCAATCGCATTGTTTTGTTTAGCATCGAATCTCTTCCAAGTTTCGACCATTCGATTTGAATTGAATTTTTTGATGCTGTTATTTTCTTTTCGTTACGATCGGACATTTTCTCATCGAATTGTTTAGATGAAACGATTAGATTTTGATCACAAATCGACATCGGAATGTAGCCATATTTAAGTCGAGCTAAATAATCGTAACGTTTACGATTAGTGTAGAGATTTTTCAATACTTGAAATGCTTGACGATCACCAACAAAACACAATGATTTGATTCGATTCGTTCGAAGATTGTCAACAATGATAGTGATCGATTCATCGCTTATCTGTGAGCAATTTCGATGGCTTGATTCACAGCCTAGAATGATTCCACTTTGACCAGTTAAACCGGAAACTTGTTGCCATTGTAATTGAATGAAAGAATTCTCGATTAGACCTTCGAAACCGTTTCGAAAGCCTAGAACCGGAATGGTTTGCGAATGACCATACCGAGTCAATGCATAGAGAATGGCATTCATTCCGCACATCGGAATACGACAGCAAAAAACGATCGCCCAGCTTGATTGATTTGTTGGGCAAAAATTAGCTACCGGTTCGGACATTAAAATTCGAAAGTTATGCCAAGTGACATGAAAATTTGATCCACGATGTTCGATCGCTTGTGACCATTTTTTTTCTCTGATGAATTTGATCAGATTGTTTTTCTCTTCGATACTGGATGGTAATGATTTTCTTTGAATCACACCATTGTTGATGGTCAATGTTATATTGAGATCAGATTCTTTGCACAAAATTTCATAAGCTTCGACGCCCATTTGCAATGACATTAGATGATCGAAAATCGATGTTTGACCACCACGTTGTAGATGGCCAAGAACAACTATTCTAGATTCTAGATCGCAATCTTTATTTAGATACTCTTTGATTGATTCGGATCGAATCGGAACACCATCTTGATCGCTAGCCCCTTCAGCGACCAAAATTATATGAAAATATTGTCCATTCGATCGCTCGAAATTGATACGATTGATTAGTTTCTGTTTCCATTCGTCGGTAGATTTATGAGGTGATTCCGGTATGAAAACATAGCTCGCTTCCGTTGCTAGACCAGATGAAAGAGTTAGATAACCACAATTTCTTCCCATCACTTCGATTATCATCACTCTACTATGGCTATTCGCGTGAGATTGAAACATAATTATATTTATCGAAAATATTCTCAGCAATTGTTAATCTCTAACCTTTTCGCTGTAACTTTGATCGCATCGATACTTTCAACAACTCGAGCTAATGCTGTATCAGCTCCGATTGTCATTTCTGAGCCAAAGAAATCATTATCAATCGAACCGATAATACCGATCACATTCAATCGACTATGAGATTTTTCGACACTCAAATCACCTAATTTGATCATCTCTGCGACATAACAAGACCATTCTTTTTTAAGAAGATTCGCACCCGTCAAACTGCCATCGCCACCGATAACAATCAAATTTTCTATATTAAATTTAAGCAGATTGAAAGCGGCTTTACGGCGACCATCGCGATGATAAAATTCTCTACACCGAGATGAACCAATTATCGTTCCACCAGCATAGAGATGATCTGCAAGCAATTTAAGATCAGCTTTTATGAAAGATTTCGATGTTCCATCAATCAAGCCTTTGAAACCATCAATGATGAGATAAAGTTCGATGTCAAAAAGCTCTCCAGATTGATTGGATTTATTTTTGGCGCTTATAAATCTACAAGAGAGACCATAGAGAACGCTATTCATTCCTTGACAATCACCACCACTTGTCAACACAGCTATCGAGCCTTTCGGTAGAGAGGAAAAAGATCTATCTTTTTCTACATCTTCAAGTGTGTTGAGATTTTTAAAATAGAATGACATTCAACGGAAATTCTTTAATAATCAAAAAAAAATTGCTCCTAAAAAGGATTGGAGTTTTTTTTTTCATCGATGTTTCAACACAAAATTATATTCGCAATGATTCAATCATGAAAAAAAATTGAAAATTAGATCAAGAATTAATTTGATTTGTTCCGTGAAAAAAAAAATCCATGATCAATGGCAATCGGAAGTTCACAAAATAAATTTAAATTTGATGAGCTTTCAAAAATTGTTCAAATCGATTGAACCGATTTAGTTGTCTGTACAGCTACATCATCATCATCATCATCAAGGAAACACAAACAGCTAAAGAGTCAAAAGAGGGTATAACTGAGAGAGATAAACAGAGCGAGAGAGAGAGAGAGAGAGAGAGGGGGGAGAGAAGAATGATTGAATTAAGACAATCTTTTGTGTTTCCGAGTCTCTCGATTCTCTAGGCCTATCATATTGAAATCCGTATTTTTTTTCTTTAAGTAGTCTCTATTGCATCCCAGAGAGATAGAGTGAATTTTTGAAAAAATAAAAAAAAAATACAAATTATCTCACTGGATAATTGATCTCGATGTTTCGTTTGATTTCTCCGATCGTTACGATAACGTGAAGCGAATAAGAATCGAAAATTTTTTCCGCTTCAAAGTTATCGAAATTTGATTCGAATTCTGGATTTTCTTTTTTTTTTTTTTTTTTTTTTTTATTTCCCCATTCCATTCCTTAAAAGTAAAGGTAAATTTTGATGAAATTAAACAAAAATCTAACTGTTTTCCATAGCTAATCTCGTTATGAATATCTCATCTTTGATATCTTCGTTTCATATAAGAAATTTTTATATTTATACTCACAAATCAAACTTTGATGATCTCTTTTCTTTTCTTGGTAAACTTCTAAGAAAAACATTTTGAGACACATTCACTATAAAGATCACCTTAAAAAAAAATAAGTAAACAAAATTATGGACAGCGATTCTCATTACAAAAAATATTCATCATCATCATCATCATCGGCAAGTTTGAACAATCGCCAACCGATTTCATCTGTTCCGCTAATTTCGAGTCAATATCGAGAAACATCACCTACTCATCAATATCGATCATCATCAATCGGAACAAGCTCATCAAGATCGCAAAGTTCAATGGTGTTATCATCGTACAATGCAGCATCTTCGTTGAGCGGAATCAGAGGTGATTTATCTCGAGCGGACCAAAAAATTTCCTCCTCATCGTCATCATCATCATCCTGTTATCCGAGAAATGAAGATTATCCATATTCTAGCACCTCGATAGATTCTAAAAGAATTATGCTCGATCGAACATCATTGTCCAGAGAAGATATTTCACCTGTGTCCGATATTGAAAAATATTTCAGCATTGAAGAAATAAAACGATATAATGAATACAATAGATTTTTAATTATGAGCTCTCCGGAAAGGCAGAAAAAGTTCTACGCCTCGTTGAGCAATTCTGAGTATCAACGTTTTAATGAATACCTTGAGATAGATGCTAGAACGAAATCATTGAATATGTTGGAAAAATCCAAAAGTTCCAGATCGAATCCGGTTGCTTCAGATCCAGTAATAAAACGAAAACCTAGTCTGTTGGATCGTGATGAGCCATCTGAATCTTTCGTTGCCAACACAGGCAAATATGTGGCATCATCGACTTATTCTTATGATCGAGGTCCTTCTCCTCAACAAGTGAAAACATCCTATTATCACAAACTAGAAAGTTCCAGCACACCTAATCTCCATCCAATCACATTAAACACAGATCAATACGATCATCATCAATCAAACATTTTAAATTCTACCTATATCTCTAAATATCAAAGTCCTAGAATAATCAGTGAATATTATGAGCGAGGTTATCATGATCTTCCGGGAAGACATGAGTTATCGCTTAAAGATGATTATGATAAACTATTGGAGAAAAGCTATTCAAAAACGTACGAATATTCAAAACATTCTTTTCGAAGTCGCAGTCGTACCAGAAGCCCAGTAGAAAGGTAGATTTGGTTCATTATCTTTGATTTTATTTTTCATAATGTTTTCTTTAATTGATTTGCAGACATTCGTCATCTAGACGCAAGAAACCGTTGCTAGAAACACCAGTCCCAGAACGTTCACGTCGTCATGAAGATAGACCAAGTTATTCGCTTCCATCTTCGAGTCGTTCGGATAACTTGATTAATAAGAAGAAAAAAGTGGCTTTGCTTCCGACGCCTGTTTCTAAGACCATAAAAAAAACAACTTCGAAAGAGGTAATTGCAAGATCTCAGAAATCTCGATAATTATGTAATTCATTTTTATCAGCATCCCAAGCTTACATCATCGGAGAGAATTCCCGAAAAAAGAATCCATGAGAAAATGATCCCCAAAACCGATGAGGTTAAAGTTCTAGAAGAACGAGTCAAACTTTTGGAGAAACTCATTAAAGATCAAATAGAAAACAAATCATCAGCACAAAATAACAAACAAAATAAAATTGATCCAGATTCTGCAAGAACTTCAAAAATTCCTGAAACAACTGGACAGAAAAGATCAAGAGAGAAAGAATCGATTCAAGAAGACTTGCCGAATAAAAGGTCTAAGCTGACCACAACTCCGAATAAAGAAGAAAAATTCGAGCCCCAAACTTTGACTGCAAGTAACAAGTTGCATAACGTACGGGAAAAAAATTTGATAGAGCCGAAATCTAAAATACCGATGGACAATGATTCAGTGAAAGCAAAAGAAACACCCAAAAAACCGGAACGAGAACGCTTACTTTCGGAGAACGAAAAAAGAGAGGATCTTTTCAAAGAGAACAAAAAACCAAAGACAGAAGAAACAAGAAGAGATGATAGAAATAGATCAAGATCAAACTCGCCAGGACGTCATAGAAAACCGATCGAAACATCACCGGCAACGATCGCTTCAAATCGTTTAAGTGATGAAGAAATCGAAAGTGATTTGAATCGATATCAATGGTGTAATATTTGTAGAGTTTTCTTCTTAGAAACTGCGCAATTTCTAGAACATATTCATCGTGATTCTCATATTATTCGTTTGAGCAGTTCAGATTTTCAAATAATCGAAAAAGCATTGAAGAAAATTAATTGTGATGATGAATCTAATTCAGGATTACAACATTCAAGTTCCAGCTCATCAGCAAACTCGGAATTTTCGATCGCCACCGATGATGATGATTGTTTATCGGAATTAGGTTTGTTCAAGATAATTTATCATCTTGATATCATACAAATTTCATCTTCATTTATGAATTAGGATCTGAGTTTATCTATCCCCTTAAATCATTTTATTGTGATCTTTGTTCGAAAATTCTCCCAACAACTCAATCGACCATCGAGCATTATCGAACTGAACGACACAATAAGCTTTACCAAGTATGTTTAATGAGATTTATTTTAATATAAAACTCATTTTTTCTCTTATTATCTCTTATAGAAATTTCTAAAGAAGAACGTTGATTTTTACAAAAAATTCAATCGCAATAGATTGTTTGAATTTAAAAAATCTCCATTCCTTAGACATTTGATGCGAAGAAGAGAAGCGCGTTTGCTCCAGAAGAAAAATGATTTGAAAATCAAAGAAGAGTGTGAAAAATTGTTAGATTCCATGATTGATAAGATCATTAGAAATGAGACTAACAGAGCAGTTCTAATGAAACGGAAAGCTAAATTATCTAAAATTATTACCCAACCATCTAATGGAGCGATCGAGAACAAAATCATCAATCCAGGTCCGCCGAAACCGATACCGAATTTGCCAAAAAATACCTTCGACCATAGCAATGGCGATGGTGATAAATTGAATAGTACTGAATGCAACACAAAATATAAAATACCTAAATTAAAACCAAAAACAGCGGCAGCTAAAATTGATAATGATTCCAAAGGAGATCAAGCAAAAAATAGTTTGAAAACTAAACAATTATCACAAACAAAAACGGTTAGAAATTTCAAAAACAAAATTGAAAACATTGAAATTCTTGACGATGAAGAAGATTGCTTCGATGTGATTGATGAAGTTCAATCATAAAATATTCAGATTGTTATTTCGCATAGATTTTTGGGCCTAGAATCTAGGCCTTAGGAAATCTCGAATTCAAATAGGCAAATCATATTTGAACATTCTCCACAAATATCTCAAACTGATTCGAGATGATTTTTATCTGAAACCTCCCCCCTTTTTTAGCTATTTTTTCTGGCATTAATTGATTTAATTATCCTTTCTATATAGATCATTCAAAATTACAGAATTACATCACAAACAGATTCTATTTGATCTATCTAATCATTCAATAATTTTGTCATCGGAATCTGTTATAAAATTGGAACATCAAAACGGATTTCAGATCAAATTCTTAATTACCAATACTGGTGGACGAAATTTAATGAAGAAAATTAATAAAAAGAAAATTTTAAATCTCAAACAATCTCTTCAATTTTTGGTGCAAAAATCGGATCCAAATAGATTCAAAATCCATAATCGAGAATCGATAATGTATTTGAAATTTTTTTTCTATCACATTCAAATTGAAATCTAATTTAATCAATAAATTTATTCATTAGATTTTAATTATTGATAGCTTTAATTATTTTTATTGATTCGGAAGCGAAATTTTGAACCAAGAGACAGAGTAAATTTAAAATTCAATGTTTGCTGTATGAGATTGGGAAATTTTCAAAGCCTAGTCAATAAGAGTTAGCGTAGGATGAGAGTCGATGATTAGCTACGCTTGAATGATTAGTTTCGAACCAAAATGACCTCTCCAGTAAGAGAGAGCTCTTGAATCGAACGGAATCAGAGAGATTCTTTTCGGTATCCTCCGAACAAAGAGAGAAACTAATGAAAAGCTTTCAACAATCAGCCCACATAGGTATGATGATGGTGATGTCGATGGTGATGATGGTGGTGATGGTGATGGACTGTGTGGACCTAATCAATCTGACAATCAAAATCTATTCACTAGCTTAATATGTAGGTAGGTGTGTTTGAGGTCTAGAAAGAGAGATGCCCAAAAAAAAAAAAAAAAAAAAATTTCTCCCATCGGCATCGATCGATTGATTATCGTGAGAAATTCTATTCGATTCTTTTTTATTTTTTAATTCCACTCAATCAATTTTATTTTCTCATTCAATTTTATAGAAAATGAAAGAAGCTAAAAATTACAAAATTATTTCATAATTTGTTAAATATCTCTCTCTCTCCCTCTGTGTGTGTGTGTGTGTGTCGATGAGAGAAATTATATTACATTTTGCAATCATTGAAACAAACATTAGCTATTCTCGTTTTTTTTTTTTTTTTTTTGGTTATGCGGAAGGACAAAACTTAAATTCAGTTTCAATTGGATGAGAATTCGATTGTTTTAATTTTGATCGCAAGCAATTACGATGGAATCATTTCGTTCGAATTCTCCTTCTTTAATCTCATCATCTGCTACTTCTTCATCAACATTACCGATGATTGTATCGATACCGCCACAGCCTCCTCCACCTTCTCTTGGATCTTCTGGTGTCCAAACTTTCGCAATCAAAATGTTTCCATGTCGAACAGCACCCGGTAATCTATTCTCATCCGATTCCCATGAAATCGAATGCATCGTTGCGGTTTGATTGTTTAAATCATTCGATTGAGCTTCATCGAGTGGTGTTAGAGAACATCGTATCGAAATGAGATCAAAATTAAATTATTTCGAAAATTTTGAAACCATAAACAAACCAAAAAAAAAAAACCTACCACTTTGTGATTTGATTAGAATCTTTTTAATCGGCGGTGGACAACATTGATAACGATTAAGAAATGCTGCTGCAACCGAAAACGTTGATGATGACGATGATGATGATGATAGTGATGATCCACGATGATAATGATGATGAAAAGAGCTATTCAATAATGATGATGAAGATGATGTCGTTGTCGATGATGATGATGATAAAGGTGGTTGAGGTGAAGATGATGCAGATAAACCACCGGTTCGGACAAGATCCGCTAAAAATCGTATATAACCGATCGCTAAACGAAGTGTATCGACTTTCGATAAACGTTTCTCATACGGTAGTGTCGGTATTCTAGCACGAAGACCCTAGGAGACAAAGAGAGAGAGAGAGAGAGAGAGAGAGAAAGAGAAAGATGGATAAATAGATTAGATAAACAGCCAAAAGGAAAACGATTGCTTCGATTACCTCGAATGCATCATTGATGGATTGCATCCGTTTACGTTCACGTAGATTAGCTGCATGTCTTTGATAGGAATGTTGTTGGTGATTGTGGTGATGGTGGGGATCGAGAGAATCGTTTGAAGAATTTCGAATCGATACAGAATCGTTTTGAAGATTACGGTTGAATTTTTTCGAATTTCTCACACGTTTCAAACGTTTTGAATTTATTTGAATTCGATTTTGTGGACGATCATTTTGACTATCATCGAAACGCAATTCGTTTTCCGAATGATGTTGTTGTTGTTGTTGTTGTTGTTGTTGTTGCTGTTGCTGCGAACTAAAGGATTCATCAAATAATCCCATCGAAGATGTCGATGGTGATGTAGAGGAAGACAGTGATGAAGAAAATGATGATGATGATGAGGATGAGGATGAGGATGAGGATTCATTTAGATCGAAATTCAACATCGATTGTTGTGTCTGTATCGGATAAGGTTCCGTTTCATTGATCGTCATCATACGAATCGATTGTTGATCGAGACAAGCTATAAATGTTTCATTTTTGTTATTACCATCATCACCATCATCATAAAATGGTTGATAATGATGATGATCGATGGCGAATTTATCTCTTGAAGAATATCCCATTTGATGATAAGTTTGATAAGAGTTCTCGATTTCTTGATCTAATGTTGGCCATATAATTGATGAAGCCGATGATGTCATCACTGATGTTGCCATCGTTTTTGTCTTCACCATCGACATGATCATATCGATTCACTAGCTTAGCTATATTTGAATCATAATCAAACTATAACTCTTTCGAATCATATCATAGCTATCGTTTCTGATAGAAGATTTGACACTTCCGGAATCAAATATAGATCACAATCAAATAAGAATGGACCAAAAAAGAAAAAGAAAGAAAGAAAAAGAGATAGAGAGTGAGAGCATTCAATGAGAATAGAATGAAATGATAATTTGCATCGGAAACGAAAATAAGAATCATTCGATTGATTGATTCTCTGGTTCGCTACCAAAAAAAAAAAAAAAAATGAGATGGGATGGCCTTAATCGTAGAGATGGAATATCTTACATTCAGTGTTCACGAAAGAGGAGGAGATTTTTTTTCGTATGTGTTCCGTTCTAGGTCTAAACCCTAAAAATCTTTTTTTTTGTCTTCTTCCATATCTTTTCGCAATCATTCTATATAAAATTCGAAGATAAGAAGAGAAATCTCATCTCAGAACCATAGGTAGGTGGGATGCAGAGAGAGAGAGAGAGAGAGAGAAGAGAGAAGAAAGTTAGTGTTCCAAGAACAAATTCGAGCGATACAATTTACGGCAATTCGGTCGATGTTTAACGGTATATTCCGATTGATTTATTTTCGTTTTTCGCATTTCACTGATGAAAATTATCTTGGGCGCCAAATGTTAAGATTCTCATGTGAATTTTCACATTTGTTCGCTTAGTAATTTCGATTCACTTCAGTTTTCTAATCCTAGATCGATGTTACACTTTTCATCTCTTGCTCGATCTATCAAGTCTATGGAATCGAGATTGAAATTCCAAATTTCAAATCCACAATGGCTACAATACAAGTCTGATAATCAGAAGAATATTGAATATTTAAGAAAATTTCACAAAATTGAAAATGAATTGAAAAATGAATCGTTACGATGAGATTCACAATGCTAGGATCGATTCGATCCGAAACGATTAAATCATTTCCTCCCTTTCTTTCTCTCTCTCTCTCTCTCTCTCTCTCTCTCTCTCTCTCTCTCTCTCTCTTTTTGATTGTTTATCAATGAAATTTCTTGAAAAAAAATCATAGAAAAAATAATCATTAAAAAAAACACTAGTTGGAGATTTCCGCCCCCCCACTTTCTCTATTCCATCGAATTCGAGAATCTCGAAAGTTCGAAGCAGTTCGAATAGTTCAAGAAGCAGATGCTTTAGATCTCACCATTCACTATAAGTCTAGATGGGATGATGATTGTGTTAGGATTTGAAAATGATTTTCTCGATGCCTTCTCGAGAATGAATTGGTGATGATGATGATGATGATGATGATGATGATTGGTGTTTGGATCGTATTCATACAAAACTCTTTCCGAGCGGAAAGAAATAAAGTGAAAAATTAAGTTCTCTCTCTCTCTCTTTCTTTCTCTCTATAATTATCCCTCTTCATCTCTAACTACGATGAAGAGATTCTGGAGAGCGATCTGGACAGCGAAAGAGAGAAAGCTAATCTTAGTATTTCGTTTTCTAAAACACTAGGGCCGAAAAATTCTCTTTCTCTCTCTCTCTCTCTCTCTCTCTAGTCTCTTTGGATCTAGTTTCATTGCCTAGGTTAAAAGTTAAAATCTAATGGGTCGAACCTTTCACTCTCTCTCTCTCTCTCTCTCTCTCTCTTTGTTTTAATGAAAAACATAGAATAGAGAAAAAAAGAAAAACAATTCAAGAATCAATAAATCTCATCTAATATCTCTTGGGTTAAAAGATTTGTTTTTTTTTTTTTGAATCAAGAGATTCGATGATAAGAGGTACCACCTCTTCCACCATCATCATCGTCACAATCTAGGTTGTCATCGAATCGGAACCAGAAAAAGAATTCGACAATATTTTTTGCTATTCTAGAAAATTTTTTCTTTTTTTCTCCATCACTCGGAACACAACAATATGACACAATCGAGCTGAGAAGAGGATTGCTATTCGATTGTGAAAATCCTTACGAAAATCCTCTGCCCTCTCTCTCTCTCTCTCTCTCTCTCTCTCTGTCTATCACTCTCTGTTATGGATAACATCGAAGAGGTGAATTTTATTGAATGGAAATCAAAATTAGTATCTCTCTCGGTCTCGGTCTCGGTCTCGGTCGGTACGATACACTTCGTTAATACGAGCTAATCGAAAAATGTAATAATAATAATAGTAATAATAATAATAATCTGAACAATCAGTAGAGAGAAAGATTGAGCGAATAAAAAAAAAAAAAAAAAGACCGTTGCTGCTCAATTAAAGTCGAATCAAAAGTCTATTGTCCTATTTTGTCCCATTATTATTACCTCCTCCTCTCTCTCTCTCTCTCTCTCTCTCTCTCTTTCTATTTACCATTTTCAACATTGTTCCAAACCGATTGGTAGATTTTTAATTTCATGTTCCGATCGATGATGATCCAATTTTTTTTTTGTTCACTCGATCGAAAGTGAGAGAGGTAAAGGTCAAAGTTCACCGATAGATTGAATGAACAATTCGTTTTCTCTCTCTCTCTCTCTCTCTCTCTCTCTCTAGCTTGACAGGCTATAGCTAAGAGATTCGATAGACAAAAAAAAAGGTAAGCACATTTTAATTGAATGCTTTCAAAAAAAAAAAAAAAAAAAAAAATTAGAGCCTCTCTCACTCGATTCAACTTCAACACTATCCAAGCCTCTTGTCATCGTCATCCATAAACTATCAATCAATTATAGATAGGTGAAAAGTTTGTCGAGGTACCGTAACCAACACATCATCACCATCATCATCATCATCATCACAACCACCAAATCATCATCAACAAATCCATTTCGATTTCATTTTCTCTCTCGAACAATTCTTTTCCAATGATTTTTGATTGACTTTAGAATGATGATGATGATGATGATGATGACCAGAACTAATCATTGGCAAAGAACATTGATTTCTAACGATGATCGGACCTAGGAAGAGCGAGAGAGAGAGAGAGAGAGAGAAAGAGAAATAGATTTTTTTTTTTTGAAATTCGATCTATACCCTGTACATTTTGCATCAAATTCATCATCGTTCATCACAAAAAAAAAAAAAAAAAAAAGAAAGAAAAGTAGAAGATTAGATTGAAATGTATTCGAAAGAAAGAGAAAGAATTTTGACCATTCAATTCTCGATCACTTGAAGACCATCATCATCATCATCATCATCATCATCATCATAATCATTATCATTTTTTCATCTATTTTTCTCAAAAACACTATGGTAGCTGTGATGGTGATGGTGGTGAAAAGGTGAAAGGTGAAAACTAATGAGAAACGGAAACCAAACCCTATTATTTTCTTTTTATTATCTTGTTCAGTGAGAGAGAGAGAGAGAGAGAGAGAGAGAGAGAGAGAGAGAGAGAGAGAGAGAGAGAGAGAGAGAGAGAGAGAGAGAGAGAGAGAGAGAGAGAGAGAGAGAGAAATCAAACAACAAAAATTAATTACTTTTTCATTCAATTCTAATTTCAAATGATTACTCTTTACTTTTTCGTTTTTGTTTCGCTACGCTTATTCTCTTTCCAAACGATTCTTTGATTTGGATTGAGAGAAAAAAAAAAACAATTTTTCCATTTCTATAAAAAAATTTCCCTTGCCTTTCTCTCTTGCGATGAATTTGTTTGTTGTTTGATTGTTTGTCTAATCTGAATTGAATTTGAATTCAATCGAATTCAAATTCAATTCAATTCCAATCCCAATCCATATTCTTTCAAATTGTTTTCATTCTATGTTTTGATTGTTTTTTTTTTTTTTTTTTTTGCTTTTATCAGTAAAAATTAATAATTTTGTTGTTATTATAGCGAGAGAGAGAGAGAGAGAGAGAGAGAGAGAAAATCACAGATTTCAAATTCCAATCCGAAGTTAGACATCGAGCATCGAGGATTTGGAACAAAAGTGAAAAAGAAGAAAAGAAAATGGAGAGTGATAGAAAGAACAAAAAAAAAAGATCTCCAATAAGAACAATTGGAACAATAACAACAACAAAGTTGGATTATCAATTAACATCTAGCTAATCTTTCACCATTCAAACCTCTCGAAAAACTTCGAATTCAATCAGTTTTAATCTTTCACTATCTTTCCCCCCCCTCTCTCTCTCTCTCTATTCTTGTCGTTCTCTTACGATATTGTTTATTTAACGTATGGCCAAGTGGTCGAATACAATAGCCAATCTAGAATCAATCTACCAGTGATGATTTGCAAAAGATAATCTAAATCTATTTCTTTGTATGTGTGTGTGTCGGTTCGGTTCAATTACATTTTCGGTTAAATCAATTTGATCCGCGATTGACGATGATGATGTTGGTGGTGGTGATGGCTTTATTCACTTCGTTTTTTTTTTGTTCCGTCTGCTTCAGTACTGTTCCATATTCGAGAGGATTATTGAACAAACAAATCCAATAGCACAAATGGGCTAAATTTTTTTTTTTCGCTGATTCTAGTGTTTAGTTTTATTATCAAACTTAAATTGATTTCTATTCTTTCTTCTGCTCTTCTCTCTTTTGCTTCGCTAATTCTGTTCGATAGCGTAAAAAAATAATTGATTTTAGCTATTAATCGATAGAGTAAACGAAAATTTCAATGTTATAATATATTTTGAAATTCTTAAATCGAAAATTGAAAAAAAAAATAAAAAAAACTTCAAGATGAGATATATTGATTGGATTTGAAAAAAAAACATAGAAAGGTTTCGAAAAAATGATGTAGAAATTTATTGATTATAAATTATGATTTGGCTGATTCATAAATTAATTAATCGATGAATTCTGTTTGTTCAGATGATTTTGGCAATTGTGCTCGGTGATCGATCGAAATTTCTGCAAAGGCCGAAAAATCAAAAAAAAAAAAAATTAATAGCAATTTATTGAAATAAGATTCAAAACATTTTACATTATTCAATACAGTTCTTGAATCGAAGAGTACTTCGACTAATTTTTTCAAATCTTGATCCAATTCATCACGTTGATGTTGTTTTTCTAGCTTTTTTTCTTGTACCTTTCTTACTAACTCTTCAAAACGTTGCGAGAAATTTGCAATGACTGGTCTAGTTTTCTCGTCGGTAGTCTCATGAACTTCAGATTTGATTTCGAACCATGAAATCGATGCTAATTTCGAGATCGTCTCTTCATGACAAAAAAGAAGCATAAATTGTTGATTTAAAAATTTCAGAATTTCTTTGATAGCTTTTGAACGTTCGTTCTCGAATCGCTCCGATAGAGATGAATTTGATTGTTTTGAATCTTTTTCAAGATTATCTTCTCCATTATGATTGTTCGGTTTGATTTTTTTCTCTTTTGATTCCAATCGATCTCGAAGTGATTTGAAATAATGATCGAATGCAGCTTCGAAAAATTTTTGACATTTTCCAACAAATTTCGCTTTGATCTCAAACAAATCTAGAATGAGATTCCAATATGTATGAGACATTTTTCTTTTTTTTATCTTATGGGACTTGTTTTTTTTTTTTTTTTTGATTTTAAAACGATCAATTCTCCACAAAAACAAAAACAAAAAATAATATTGAAAATTTTATTTTGGCGGCAATAATTTAAGCTGAACATTGAATGTGGAGAGTCAAAAATGTTCGTTAAAAAAACATTCGGATATTCGACCATTCAAACTCTACGCTGAATGTTAGTGTTTAAATAGATATTTTTCTGGAGAAGATAATTCGAATTCGAATGAATTCAAAATTTGATCGATTTGAAATTTGATTTTAGAATTTTTTTTTCAAATTTGGATCAAATTAACTGAAAATATGATTCGAAGAAATTTGACCAGAATCGAAATCAAACTAGAAGACATCAAAGATTATGAACGGAATAGAAAAAGTGAGAAAGATATTGAACAGCAAATTGAATCCAGAAATAATCATGCCACAGAATTATTGTTACCAATTCAAACTTCAGCAACGGTTTCTAGTTCACCATCTTTGACCGGAAACAATCAACAACAACAACAGCAACAGCAGCAGCAACAACAACAACCACAACCGAATCGTCGACAAAGAATCGGTTTTTTGCTTTGAAAATGGGACAATTTTCTTCTCAATGATTCTGAATTCGATTGTATTGTATTAGATTATTCTCATGAGAAAATAAATCTCTGCTATCGCCACTATTGTTGCGGCACCAAAACTGAATAAAACTAACTTTCCAATTTCGTAATCGGGTCGTATGTATTTGATCGCGAAAAAAAAGAAAAAGAATGTTGCAATTATCACCATCATGGCATTGATTGTGGCCAATATCGTTGATTTGATGTTACGAATTTCTTCTCCCAGAGAGAGTTTGTCCAACGATCGACTATGATATCCCTTTACATTAGAAATCATTGCATTATAATCGCTAGTGGCAGCTTTCAATTTCAATTGTTTCAATCTTGCATCTAACAAGGGATTTTTTCGATTTTCCGGCATTTGACATATTCGAAAATTATCCTCGAGAAATTCGTAGAAAAAATTCTGGATTTTCTCATTCTTATCCAGAAACAATAATAATCGATGCAATTCAACTAGATCTTTATAATTGAACATTCCATTAAGATTATTTGTTCGTTGAAGAATATTTTTCAAACCATCCACTTTGTTCATTTGTAATTGGTTTGCAATTTCTAAAGAGCTATCGTCATCGTCATCGATTGCCTCAATCTTATTATTCTCAGTCTTAGATCTGCGATTGATTAAAACAGTCTCTTTTTCTTTGGAACGCATTGAATCTCTGTTTTCATTTTGGTCGACTAGATTTTTGTTGTATTCTAACAAGCTTTCAATCTGTTGACGTAGCTCTGATGCTTGCAACAATTCATATTTACAATCTCGAGGATCTAGAGTCTTATCTTCGAACATTATTACGAATCGATTATTGATGAGATCGTTCTAACCGTTGACTAGTGAATGTGTTCCAATTGGATTCTTTTGACCAAAAAACAATCTTGCGGATTAAAAATATCAAGATCTGTTGCATTCTAATCATAGATGGCAACCATAAACCGAATTAATCAGCCTACTTTTAGAGAAAAAATTTTGAAATTTTGTTCAACTATCTCATTCCCCTTGTCTCTGATAAGTAATATCATCAATACTGGACAAACGAGTGATAAATATTTGTCCATTTTTTAATTATCGATTAAACAGGTTTAGAATGTTTTTCACTTATAACTTACAAAATCCTTTTAACTTTTTATTTGAAACTCTAACTAGGACTAATCATTCGATCTTGAAGTTTATCAAAATGAAGCTAGCAAACCGGATAAATGATGTTGTTCTTCGCTTCTAAAGTTTTCTCAATAACGAAGAAGAAATTTTCAATCAAATTCGAATTTTGAATCAGGATCACTGATATCCTCAGTGAAGACGATGAAATTTTCGATAAATCTCTCATCATCAGATCTTGAAATGATGTCTCGTTTGTATTCGAATAGTTTGACCTGTACTCTAATGTTGACATCATCAGCATTCTGGTCAAAACTATTTGCTGATTTCTTATCAAAAATCGTATCTAATGCAATCTCTTTGCGAAAAATACGCAACGAATCGAGAGATAGAGAGACGAATAGCAATCATCATTAAGCTAGTGAGGCAAATCATCAACTTCTTTTGTCAATTCGCATATTGAACAAAATCAATTATGATGAGTCGCTGTACCTCATTATCTCATTTAACATTTTTTGTATCGAATGCCAAACAAGCGGCGATCAATTGGTGCATGCAATTTGGTTTCAGACCATTCCGATTCCGTGGTCTTGAAACTGGTCATCGTGATCAATGCGCTCATGCGATTCGCAACAATGATATAGTTTTGGTTTTCATTTCTCCATATCATAGTGCTGAAACGCAAATCAATTCACATCTCGTGCAACATGGAAATTCCGTCAAAGATATTGGTTAGTCATTCAATATTTCAGATTAACAATTCTGATAATTAATAAATTTGAATTTTTATTATACACAGCGATGAATGTAGATTCTCTTGCGTCCTTTAGCAAGCGAATCCAATCATTAGGTTTGCCAATGAAACAATGGTCTGAAGAGGATGATTATGGTCAAGTAAATTATTTACAATTGAAGGCTTTCGGCAACACAACCCATACATTGGTCGAACGGAAAGATTATCCTATTGCAAGGTTTTTGCCTAAATGGGAATCGAATCCTCTGCAAAATCATTTAGAAAAAAGTGTTTGGGCTAAACTTCCGAACACTGGCCTCAAAAAAATCGATCATCTTGCTATGAATCAATTGACTGGCACTGGTAAAGGTGTAGCTGAATGGTATCGTAACACACTTAATTTTGAACGATTTTGGTCCAACGATGACACCATCATCAATACGGATAATTCTGGCCTACGAGCAGTGTTCATGATCAACGATCAAAATGAGACAATCAAATTGACCATAAACGAACCGATTTCAGGCTCGCATAAATCACAAATTCAAGAATTTCTGGACTATCATCAAGGACCTGGAGTGCAACACATGGCTTTCTACACTGATGATATTTGTGAATCGATTATTAATCTAAGAGATCGTGGAGTCGAGTTTCTTGAGACCCCTGCCACTTATTACAGAAATTTAGAAAATCGTCTGAAAAAAGATGATGTCAAAATTGATCGTGAAATTAGCCTACTGCAAAAGCACAATGTCCTTGTGGATTATGATCAAAGAGGACATCTTTATCAAATTTTTACAAGACCGATTCAAGATCGTCCGACTGTTTTTTTGGAACTTATTGAGCGTCATCAATTCAGTGGTTTCGGTGCTGGCAACATCAAAGCTCTTTTTGAATCAATTGAAGAAGAACAAAAACAGAGAGGAAATGTTTAAAATAATCGAACATTTTTTATTAAATGATGAAACAAATAAAACAAAAAAATTCAATCAAAATTTATTCGAATCAATCAATTTCATATCGATTTCCTTGGGTAATGGTAGAAACGCACCACCGATTAGACGATAATCTGAGAGCATAAAATTATAGGTAGTAACAGCATCTCTTGTAGGCATTATTTCTATCTTCAAATTCGTTAACTGTTTCAAAGTTTTTTGAAGATTATTCAATGATTTCGCTGACCAATATTTTGTATGTCCGATGCCTAATATTAACAGCTCGATACGAGGCTCAATCATTTGGAATAGAATCAACGATTCAGGTGTGATATCATCGATCGTTTTGACTTTCCACTATTGAAAAAAAAAGAATGGTTGAGAATTTGTTAGAAACTCTTGCAACATCGAACTGATTACCTGAAATATAAAACTCGGAAACAGAATGATTGGCCCGGAAGCGAATGGACCGTTGGCAAATGAGAATCCGAATTCATTGACCGAATCGACCATTAAAAATTTACTAAATTCTTCATCGATAAACGTTGCAGTTGTTTTCCCATGACCTTCATAGTTGTACGTTGTACTTCGATCGCAACTAATCAGTTTGTTTGGATCGATAATTAATTTACGTTTCGTATTTTTGAATAAATTATTATTTATAATTTTAGAAAATTGTCTCAAAGACATAATTTTATTGATTATAATCGGTTTTTTTCGGCAATGAGGTCCAAAATTAGATTTTGAAAAAAATCAAAAATTCTATTTCAACATTTTTGGATCGTTTTCACCAGATCTTCAGAATAGAATTTCCTCGATAGAATTTATTTGGCCTGATACCATTGGATCGATTTCAGAATTCAAATCTAGGTTCAAATTTGATGGTGATTTTGTTTTTAGGACCGACAGTAGAACCAAATGCCAATTCGACTTGATCCATAGGTACCAATGATTTTATTCGATATTTTCGGAAAATCGATGCCAATAATGCTTTGACTGTTTGCATTGCGAATCTTCAAATCCATTAGGAAAAAGATATATTAAATATCATTACAAGGTAAATTTTTCCAAATATAAACATACCTCTGGCCTATACAATTTCTTGGGCCAGCTGAAAAAGGAGTAAAAGCGAATGCATGACGGCCGTTCATTTGTTCCGGTGAGAAACGATCCGGATCGTAACGTTCAGGATTTGGAAAGTATTTTGGATCTCGATGTAGTTGATAGAAAAGAATCATACAGGTTGTTTTTTTCGGTATCAATGCCTCTTTGATTTGTATCTCTTCGCGAATATTTCTAGCTATGAATAGAACTGGTGGATAGATTCGCAAAGTTTCTTTGATACATCTCTCTAGATATTTCATATGCCTAAGATCTTCGAAACGAATTTCTCTGTCAATTTGATCGCCATAAATCGAATCCAATTCTTCGTGTATTTTCGTTTGCACTTCTGGATGATGGCCTATCAATTGCAGTGCGAACTGAACGGTAGCTGATGATGTATCTTGTCCAGCGCTCATAAATGTATCCACCTCTGATCTGATATCCTCATCTGTCCACGAACCAGGATCTTTGAAGTTTTGCATAAGTAAACTATCCAAGAAAGCTAAAACACGTTTATTGGTTCCATCATCGTTGTTATCGTTACCGATTAGATCATCTAAATCACCATTCGATGCTTGCAAACGTTCGTTGAATTCTTTCTTTCGGCGTTGTATGATTGTTCTAGTGAAACGATGTAGAAAATCGATCGTTTCAGCTTGTTTTTTGGCTGTTGGTGACCAAGAAAAGATCCAATCATTCCAAAGCCAAGGAGACAAAAACCTTTCAGTGAAAAGATCGAGAACTTTTCTAACAGCTTTCGAATATCTAGATTCTGGATCTATTTGAGCTTCAATTTGAACGCCCATTGCAGCCTCTTTTTTAGGTAAAACAATTGAAAAATTTGTTTTTGAATCAATCGATCTCTTTCATTACCGCAAATTATATCAAGAGCACAGTTAGTGATCAATGGTTTAATGTCATCAATTGTACGATCATTTGATTCCCTAACTTTTGTTTCAATTATTTTCATCATAATGGTTTGTTGTTTTTGAATTATCGGTATGAAACTTTCAAGAATCCGAAAATGAAATGCTGGTGTTAACATTTTTCGATGAACACGCCATTTTTCTCCGGTGCTACAAATAGATTCCCGACAATCATAGATAACTATAAAGATCAAACTCGAAATAGTTCGTAGCAACAAACCTAGTAAATAATCCAAGACCTAGCCATGGTATTGCGAAATCATATTCTCTTGATTTATCAATATTTACATTACTATTTAACAAAATCTGAGAAAAATAAATTGAACAGATCGAAGATTAAAAAGAAATAAATTTCGATCAAATTGAATAAGAAATGTTAATCGAGAGAAATGATTGAGAACTAACCTCTGCATGTTCAGCATCGAAAATTACAACGATGGGCTGTGTTGGTCCGATCCAAAATCTCATTAGGCCATGATTTTGTTGTTGAAATATTTTCGAGATACCAACGAATGTATTGAAAATTTCTAAAATGATAAACAATAAAAATAAAAACAAAAAAAAAACAAAAACAAATATCCAATCGCAAAGATTACACAACAACGATTGAATAGAAAAAGTTTCACCAACGTTGTAGATAATGATTCTTGTTGGGTGTTTGCCAAACCAAAGAAAGATGACCGAGAAGTTTGGATGAAACTTTTGGTCCAGGAATCTTCTCGATTAATTTGCAAACATTTTGAAATTCTCTATATTTTCGCCAACAATAGATAAATATCAGCCCTAAAAGTGATCCAAGTAGAGTGAGCGATATTGGAGAGTTGGAGAGAAAAATTTCAACCAACATAATTTCTTTCTTGGCTATCTTTAAGACATTACACTTCGAGGAAAGAAATTCGATCTAAAAATGTTTTTTTTTTTTTTTTTTTGCAAAACCAAAATGATTAGAAAAATCATTTTAATTGTGCGGTTAAAATCTAACACAATAGTCTAAGTGAAGATTTGTGGTGTAGATTTCTTAGCCAAAATTAATCAACAATCTAAATTGTTTTCAATTTCAAAGTAAGCTTCTAAATCAGATTGACGTAACATAAAATATTCAACAGTTCTATCTGATTGTCTATGAAACCGATTCGATTCGATTGGAAAGATTAATTGCTTAACGAATACTGGACAGATAATTGTCTCACGAAATTTTTGCCAAATTTCTAAAAGTTTTAAGAAGAGCAATGGATTTTTCTTGCCATCGTATTCCGTTAAAGATTTGTTCGAAAAAAAACATAAATTTTGATATGATGGAGAAGATTTCTTTGGTTCTAAATGAAAATATAGATGTAGTTCTCCGATATGCAGAACTTTTCGATCATCGTAATCATTGAAATCGTTGATGTTGTCATTGTGATCACTATTCTCATCATCGTTGAAAATTCCAACCACAAACAAATTAAAACGCATCCTCCAAGCGTTTCCATCTCCAGAGTATAACATTTTAGGATATCGACGATTAGGAAATAATTGAGCTAAAAATTTAATACAAGTTTCCGCATCATGCTGATCTTCAAGGACTAAATAATTGTTTAATTGTTTCAATTTCATCACCGATATCGATGCTTCGGAACGAGATTGTTGATTGCATTCGTTCGAGATATCATCTTCATCTTCGATATTGACAAAATTACCCCATAGTTTGACGAAATTGTGTTTAGAATCCAAATCGTTAGCAAACGATTGAAATCTATCTAGAATACGAAATTTTCGTACACATCCATTAGCGATGATTTTGTTTGATGACATTTCATCATCACCGGAAATCGATACATAGTTCGATGATGATTTTTGAACAAAACATTGTTGCCGAGATGTATGATGTTCAAACAATCCGTCTAGATTGATTGTGAAATCATTCCAAATTCGATCAGATTGATTTCTCGTTAGGAATGCTTCCATCAATCTTGATGAAAGCTTGGTTGAAAAAAATTTATCTAAAAAAACCAATCTAACACTATTTTGAATAGCTATTCCAGAATTCCATTCAAATTGAATTTTTTCAATTTGAATTCAAAAAACAAAATGAGATTTTATAATAACTAATAATTTCCTGTTCCGAGAGAGAGAGAGAGAGAGAGAGAGAGAGAGAGAGAGAGAGAGAGAGAGAGAGCAGTGGAATGAAATTTTGGGACTAAAATTCGAAGATTTTTTTCCTCGAAATATTTTTCTCTTTCAAATCGATTCGAAATTTTGGAAATTATTCTTTTTTATTTCTCCTCCGTATAGAAATATTCGAAAAAAAATCGAATTCGGTTCGATGGAAAAAATCTGATCCATCGAAAAATTTGATTCTGTTATTCTTTTCTGTTTGAATTAGAATCCAAAAATCATCAATGATAGCCAAATAGAATTCCTCTCAAAAATTTATTCAGTGTTCAATGTTTTGATACCTTGTTTGTTTTTGTTCAAAACGAAAAAAAAACGACAAAAATAACGACGACGACGATGACGAACGAATAACACTTGTTGTGCAATACTCTTCTTATTCTTTTCGAACTACCTGGTGGAACAGTGGTAGCGTCTGTGTGGTTTGTATTATAGAGAGAAAAAAAACTAATTCTTCAATACTGCGGCGATTGAACGATACGATGAAAGCATAGATAAATGCATGACGATCTATTCCTATTCAGTTTAACACACGTTTTCGTTCTTCAACCAAATTGCCGATCGATTGATTATTCGCTCTGATTGATTGGTATGATTTTTTTTTTTGATGAGCATTTTAGAAAAACTTGATCGCATTTCATTGGATTTCTTATATTTTAGACTTGCTGGAAACGATTGAACAAACATCATATCGACATTCGAACAAATAAAATCGAAACAATGAAAATCTATTCGAAATCTGTTCAAGCGATTGTCCGACGAATCATTGAATTGGATATGATTTTATTCGGACAGTACAAACTTAAATCCGGTTTAATATCTCCTTTTTATATAGATTTACGTTCGATCATATCTTGGCCTGATCTTTTCGAAGATATCTGCAATGAATATCTACCTCTCATGGAACAATGCCAATTCGATCTAATCTGTGGTGTTCCGTACACCGCTCTCACTTTGTCAACTTTTTTATCAAATCGATCTAAAATTCCTATGATTATGAAGCGCAAAGAACGCAAAACTTATGGCACAGCGAAGATGTTCGAAGGTTGTTATGAGCATGGACAGAAAGTGTTGATCATCGAAGATGTGACTTCTTCCGGTGCATCGATTCTGGAGACTGCTATAGGTCTTAGAGATCAAGGTCTTAGAGTGACGGATGCTTTGGTTTTCATCGATCGAGATATGAATGCCATCGAGAATCTTCGCAAACATGGCATCAATGTTCATTGCGTCATCAAGTTTTTGCCATTAATCGACTATCTACGTGAAGAGGGACATTTGACCGAGGCTCAAGTTAGAGAGTGCAACAGTTGGATTCTTAAGAATAGAAGCCCATTACCGATGTATTTGACTAACCAAATTAAACTCGCTAATCATTTCCCAAACACAACCTATAGTCAGAGAGCAAAAATTTGCAAGAATAGTTTCAGCAAAAAATTGTTTCAGATTATGGAATCTAAATCAAGTAATCTATGTGTAGCTGCTGATTTGGACAATTGTGAATCTATCTTGAAGTTAGCTCAAATATCAGGCCCATATATTGTGATGTTGAAACTTCATGCGGATATGATCAATGATTTCGACGAAGATTTTATCAAACAACTCAAAGCTATCGCAGAGCAGAATAATTTTCTCCTATTTGAAGATCGAAAATTCGCCGATATTGGTTCATTGGTAGCTAAACAGTATTCACAAGGCCGATTCAAAATCGTTGATTGGGCTCATCTTGTTACAGCTCATCTGATTTCCGGTCCTGGTATGATTGAAGCGTTGAAATCGGAAGCACGAAAATCGTCCGAACCAAGAGCTTGCGTTTTGATTTCTCATTTGAGCTCGGAAAAGAATTTAGTTCCTCCTAGCTATGCTGAGGAAGCATTCTCGATGGCAATGAATCATAATGACTTCGTCGCTGGATTCATCTCCCGTGAGAAAGTTGCATTCGATCCAAGCTTGATTCATATGATGCCTGGTGTGAAATTTGATTCAGAAAAAGGAGATAATTTTGGTCAACGATATACTACACCAGAGATGGCCATCGAAACTATGGGAGCAGATTTGATTATTGTTGGACGAGGTATCACATCGAAGCTAAATGAATCAATAGAAGTGTTGAACTCAACACTTCAATCGTATCAAACTCGAGGTTTTGAAGCATATCAAAAAACCATTTGAAGATAATAACTTTTTATCAAATCATATGCTAACAATTTAAATCATTGATTTATTAAGAAGATGTAATGCTTCAATGCATCAAAATTCTAAAATGATTAAGAATTTTGTCAAAGATTGAGTATTTAATATGATCTCTCAAAGTAAATAGTTTAATAGAGTTTTCAAAGAACTTAGATTCTTGAAGAATAATTGAGAAAAAAATGAGTTTAAATGCAAAAATTCACTGCCAAATCTGACAACTTCCTTAATTAAAACAGAACAGTATTTAAACAGCAGACATCGCAACGAACACTTTCCGACATTTTCGGGTGCAAAAGATGTTACTTCTACTGATTCTCATCTTCGATTTTATTTTCTCCGATACTAATCAAATTTATTGAACAAGTTCAAAATGAAGAAGCACATCTTCTTGCCAATCGAAATAGGCATAACTTTAGCGATTATTAGATCGTATAAAATGTTCGATGTAATCAAACACAATTGATAGATTGTTTCCAGAACGAAATCAAACAGACACAAATCGATTAAAATTAATCGAGAGAGAGAAAGAGGATCCGAGCGATATAAAGAAAAAATCAAGAAAATTTTATCCAATATACAAAATGAAATGAGACTCTCTCTCTCTCTCTCTCTCTCTCTCTCTCTCTCTCTCTCTCTCTCTCTCTCTCTCTCTAAATCCAATCAAAATAATTCCCAACTGAGTATCAATTTGGCTATGTCCGTTAAAAACTGAAATTCTTTCGTTACAAGAATCACACAGCAAGTGGGTAAGGTTTATTCGACACTGAACCGAATCTTCATTCTCTTCAAATTCTTATTTAAGATTGATTTAACCTAAAGTTAGGTTTAGGCCAAAAGAATACTAAGTATTGACAGCTGAATTCGCAAGCGTTGAAAGACTATCAAATCTTGATTGTTGATCTTTTTCGATGTTTTAAAAATTTACAAGGCTAGATTTTGTTAAATTTTTAGTGTATTCCAATTTATCAGTGTGTTACTGCAAGCAGTCATCCACCCCAAGTGGTCGGCCGTAGCCGATGAATTTTATTTTTAATCCTTTTATCACAATAGTATCTTTATTCCTATTTTATTCCTAAATTCTTTTCAATTTTCCAATTTCTTTATTTTTTAACTTTATTTTCCTTTTTATCATTAATCGATGGCTACAATTATTTTATTCTTTTTATTATTCTTTAGTTTTAGTCTGTAGCTCTTTTCATTCTTTTCACTCTGTCTGACAGAGTCTGTTTATTCTTTTGTTTGTCATACCACATGTGTCTGTCTCTATCAATTTCAGGTCTCCGGATTGACCAATTCTTCTATTCAATTAACGCGACAGTCCGGAGCCACATTATTATCAAAGTCACATGTGGATGACCTATGGATAATCAATCCTTTGTTTAATTATTATCATCGAACGATTGTTCAACAAAGGATACCTTATGGTCTTGATACCTCTTAATCATCAAGACCTAAGGATTTTTAGTATTTAAGGAATGGTAAATTTAACCAGATCATGTCATTTTCGATCACGAATCGATTACGTTAAGTTGGCATCCTCCGGGATCATTTACCTTCCTTCATTCCATAACTGCAACATTATTATCATCTTTATTTTTGTTATCTTCATTTGTATCCGTTTTTTTTATGTGTTTAATAAACTTTCTTAAAGCCTATCCTCAAGTTTTCGTTAAGATTGTATCGGTCAAGTTGTGTTGGTTGCGTGGTTAACTTCAAATCAGATAGTTTATCTCAATTGTTCGTAAAGTACGGACAAATCAGTAAGTAACCTAATTAACCTCGATCGAAGTAACCTCGATCCCCTCGCCAACGAGAAGTGTTATTTTATTTTTTTTTTTTGGTTTACAATTTAAAAAAGCGATGACAATCTATTCGAAATCGATTCAAGCAATCGTCCGGCGAATCATCGAATTGAATTTGATTCGTTTTGGTGAATACAAACTCAAATCCGGTCTTCTATCTCCATTCTATATCGATCTACGTTCAATAATCTCTTGGCCCGATCTTTTCGAAGATATCTGCAATGAATATTTGCCCTTGATGGAACAATGTCAATTTGATCTGATATGTGGTGTTCCATACACTGCTCTTACTTTCGCTACGTTTCTATCGAATCGATCCAAAACGCCAATGATTATGAAACGCAAAGAACGTAAAAATCATGGCACAGCGAAGATGTTCGAAGGTTGTTTTGAGCGTGGACAGAAAGTGTTGATCATCGAAGATGTCACCTCTTCTGGTTCATCGATCTTGGAAACAGCGATCGGTCTAAGAGATCAAGATCTGAGAGTGACGGATGCTTTGGTTTTCATCGATCGTGATATGAATGCCATCGAGAATCTTCGCAAACATGGCATCAATGTTCATTGCGTCATCAAGTTTTTGCCATTAATCGACTATCTACGTGAAGAGGGACATTTGACCGAGGCTCAAGTTAGAGAATGCAGCTGCTGGATTCTCAAAAATCAATGCCCGTTGCCAATGTATTTGACTAACCAAATTAAACTCGCTAATCATTTCCCAAATACAACTTATGGTCAGAGAGCGAAAATTTGCAAGAATAGTTTCAGCAAAAAATTGTTTCAGATAATGGAATCTAAATCTAGTAATCTATGTGTAGCTGCTGATTTGGACAATTGTGAATCTATCTTGAAGTTAGCTCAAATATCAGGTCCATATATTGTGATGTTGAAACTTCATGCGGATATGATCAATGATTTCGACGAAGATTTTGTCAAACAACTCAAAGCTATCGCAGAGCAGAATAATTTTCTCCTATTTGAAGATCGAAAATTCGCCGATATTGGTTCATTGGTAGCTAAACAGTATTCACAAGGTCGTTTCAAAATCGTTGATTGGGCTCATCTTGTCACAGCTCATCTGATTTCCGGTCCTGGTATGATTGAAGCGTTGAAATCGGAAGCACGAAAATCGAACGAACCAAGAGCTTGCGTTTTGATTTCTCATTTGAGCTCGGAAAAGAATTTAGTTCCTCCTAGCTATGCTGAAGAAGCGTTCTCGATGGCAATGAATCATAATGACTTCGTCGCTGGATTCATCTCCCGTGAGAAAGTTGCATTCGATCCAAGCATGATTCATATGATGCCTGGTGTGAGATGTGATACAGAAAAAGGAGATAATTTTGGTCAACGATATACTACACCAGAGGTGGCCATCGAAACCATGGGAGCAGATTTGATTATTGTTGGACGAGGTATCACATCGAAACTCAATGAGCCAATAGAATTGTTGAACTCAACACTTCAATCGTATCAAACTCGAGGTTTTGAAGCATATCAAAAAACCATTTGAGTTACGCTTATATTAATTAAATTATTTTCATAAATATTTGTTCAAAATACAATTCAAAACTATTTAAAATATTTAATTTTTTTATTGTTCTGCCAGAATAAAAAATAACTAAATAATCTCAATGAATCTTGAAATGATTAGATCTGATGAATTTTGTGACTTTTAGCAATGTTTTTCATTCGTTTCCTAATCTCTTTGATTCTAATTTGTTCAGCGAGTTCTTCCTCTTCATTCGAACGAATTTTTCGCTGTGGAGCAAATTTTCGGATCGCTTCACGCCATTCTCCGGTAGCTTTTACCGAATGCAAAATGGCGGACACTTGATTGAGACATAAATTTTTATTGCCTTGTTTCCAAAGAACGTTCTCGTCCAACGGTAATCGAAAACAAGCGATACCTTCGGATTCAGCTTTGACATGCGAGATGTGCATATGTGAAATACGATCATTGTAGCCACCAAGAATATAGATATGATCATCACTATAATTCAATAGAGGATGTTTCGAATGAGGACTAAGATAGACTAGACGATGTTTCGGGAACAAATCTGGCCTTTCAAGATAGCTCTGAGGATGGAACCAACTTTCTAACTGATTCATTCGTTTGATGTGTTTCGCAATCGCTATCATTGAATCTTTAGCTTTAGCACAGTTGGTGAAATGAATATCGAATGGAAGTTGTTCAGGATAATCACGATTGATACGATTCTCATAGTACAAGAATCCGATCTGTTGAGCTAACAAATTGATCTCGGATTGTTTCATATGTTCATCATAACTAAGATCGATGATCAATTTCTGACCGAACATTGCTGCCTGTCTCAGAAGATGATTTTGTCGATAATTTCGAAGAGATTTGTCCGTTATTCTTGAAACAATCGAATTGTGCCATAATCCATAATGTAGCTCGCCGTTTGGATCGAAGATTCCTTTCTCCCACGATGGATTTTTATCTTTGTTCTCGATTAATTTCCGATTTTCGTGTTCAATTTTTCTTCTCATCTTTTTCGCTCTGGAATTGTATTTATCACATTCACGAGTGTATAGGAATTTGATACCCCTTTTGAGTTCTTTTTCATCTTTGATGCATAAAAGTAATTGTCTCATATCTTTGATGCTGATATCGGTGGAGACTTGTTGTGTGGTGTATTTTTCAAGCTCATAGAGATTCAATATCTCTTGAATTTGAATCTTTCTCTCTGGATCCTCATTGTATAGATCGCAAAACTTTTCAATAGTGATAGGTTTAAACTCTCTTTGAGAGGCAACACATTCAGATGACGAGAGCCATTTAATATTGTCAAATGATAAACCTTATCAAATCGTTGGACGAAAAAATTTGATGAAAATTGTCAATTCTAATAATAAAGCGATACATTCTTACTTTTGACGTAATCGATTGATTTTTTAAATTTAGATTGAGATATTCTTCTCAAAAATCTCCAATTCGATAACATTTGGATTTATTTCGCAGATAGAATCAATGATTGTGAACGAACCATAGAGAATCCGAAATTATTGTCATTCGATCGCACAATATTCTCGAGAACCATATGGTTTTGCGAATCGATTCAAACGCCATCTGTTTAATTGCGAAAGATGAGGATTTAGAATTTAATTCTTTTGATTTCCTGTCCATTTTATAGCTTTTTGTCCGGAAATAACTCAATCATTTGAATATTTTGAATTATTTTGCGCCTCTCTTAACGATCTCAAATGAAACACTTGCAACATTCGTTTGATTATCTGGCCAAATTGTTCCATATTCGAAGCAAAATCATCATTCGATCTTGGTGAGATGACTTTATAAGAGTTGTAAGGTGGAATATATGCTTGAAGACAACTGAAACCGTTTTCCTCTTCTTTTTGTTCTTCTTCTTCTCCTCCTTGATTCTTACCATTATCATCGCCATCTTTATCATCGAAATTTCCCCGAATGAATTTATTGCTAAGCATCTTCTGTTTGATCATCTTTTCAATCTCCGATCTCTCCAAACGAACCGGTTTAATAGTTACAAAGACATTGTTACAATCTATTGAATCCAAAGCATAACCCATTTGATGATATTCTTTGATGTTTTTGCTTAACGAATAGCTTATATCAAGCAAATCTTTGCTGCTTAAAAGCTTTTTTGATCGTAAAAATTCCGATAGCTTTTGATAGCCAGGTGGTGGTTTCATCAACAAAGTCATCGGTATCTGATCGATCGATGATGATGCTGAAGATGAATTGCCATTGATATTGTTGAAGGTGATCCTTTGGATAGCGAAAGAATTTGTTGCACGAAGATTGACTGATCTCATTGTCTCCAAACGCATTGAAGCTAACTGAGTTTCAGAGTTTTTGTTAGTTTGTGCCATATTAGGAATGAAGTGCATCAATGTATAAATCAATGGATTAGTTGCAGAATTCAATGGTAGCACAAGGACAGCGATCCAAGAGTATGCTGCTCCAGGAATGTTAACACCACCTAGTGCCATCAATCCCATGATGATGACCGGAAACCAACAAAGAAAATTTGTTATGACTATCAATGCCATTTGAAGGCCAATTTTGGTCTCTCGGATCTGTTTCGCTCGCATTTGACGACGTTTCTCCACAGCGATCTCGATAGTTTTATACATATAGAGATAGCAGAATAGAATGAAAATAAAGGCGATAAGATTGAAGACTAAAAAGATGGCGACAGAATATTCCCATCCAGGCCATTGTCTAGCTGTGATATGAAACGCAAGACAAACTCCAGATCTTGAATAAAATTGTCCACGAAAATATTCGATAGGTAACAATGGTAAGGATGAAATGAGAAGAGCAAAAATCCATGCCGTAATCAAAAGTCTATAGGTGTGTTTAGTGTTGAGACGATAATTGGAGAAGGCGAACGAGATCGAAATCAAACGATCGATGGTTATGAAAACTAAAGTGACCACAGAAGTTTCCGACGATAATGTCGATAAGAAGCCACATAGTTTGCAGAGATTTGAGTTTTTCCAATAATCAGAGTTCTCAATGTAACGTCCTCGATAATGCTCATCGACCGAAGCTATGATCAATAGATAGACACCCATAAGAAAATCAGAGAATCCAAGCCATTGAATCAAAGTGCTACTGGTCCAATTGATTTGATTCTTAGTTTTGCAACGCCAAAAAATCACAATAATGTTGCCGATCAATGCGGTGAAACCAAGAATCCAAAGTATCAAACGTTGAACGGTGTTCGACATCAAATCTTCACAATCAGATATTTCATCTTGAGGTGGATGGCAACGGCTGAAAGGCACAACACCGGATGCTAGACAACAAAACTTAAAACTATCGGTGGCCAAAGTTCTCAACGATTTCAGCATCGAAAACATATCCTTGGAGAAATTGCTGATGGGATTCTCCCGTAGATCTAAAGCCATCAAGGAGTAGAGATCGTTGAATGCACCTTTCTCGATCGTTTCGATTTGATTGTTGATCAATGTCAAATATTGTAGAGAATTCATTTGTAAAAATAAATTCGTTGCGATCGTTTTCAATCGAGTATTGGAGATATTCAATCGTCGTAACGAGATCAATCCAACGAACGCTCCCGAATGGATCTCACTCAATTGATCATTATGATCCAATAGCAATGTGGTCACTTGTTGCAATCCAGCAAAAGCAGCCGATTCAATAATTTTGATTCGATTGTAGCGAAGATCAAGCTTATAAAGATTAGTTAGCTGTATGAATTTTCTCGATCGAATTATCTCTAGATTATTTTTTTGCAGAATCAATTCACCAAGATAGGCGAATGAAGAGAAATCGATCATCGAAAGATCTGGTCCAAGATTATTGTAGCTTAGATCTAATTTTCTGGCCTCTTTCGATATATTACGAAATGTTTCAGTGGTTAAATTGGAAAATCTACAATCAATATAATGTCCAAAACAAATGCACGATTCAGGACAATTTAGATCACAAAACCATTCATCATCACCGAGAGGACAATGACGGAAGCCATCACAAAGTTGATGCAACCAAATGCAAGAACTCTCGTTAGCACATTTGTATCGACCAGGACATGTATATCTTGCACATCCAATCTCATCGGAACCTCCAACACAATCCCATTTACCATTACACATGTAACGATATGGGATGCAATACGAATCAGGACATTTGACGTAATCGTTAGGACATTGAAATTTAGTACAATGTCGAAGATGTGATACATCACGACAACCGATTTGATATTGTAATTGATCAAACTCATAGATGCAAACATATTTCGATTGAATTATTTGACCAGAATTGCATCGGAACGTTTCGGGGACATTAGATTCATCACAATTTGATAATTTTTCTCTGTCCATTGATTCGAGTAGAGAATTTTGCCTTCCAATGCATTCTACTGGACCAATTTGAACATAACCTAGATGACCAATATGATAAACTTCTCCGAAAGCAACTTGTCTGATTGGTAATTTTGATCGATTCTCAACGTATCCAAAATCTTTAGTCCAATTGAATAGAAGTCCAGCATCACAATTACAAGAAAGATTAGCAAGACAATGTGGATAGCAGGCACATTGATTCAGATGATCACCTCCCCAAGAATATTCTCTGAGACCGGATCTCGAAACCCACCATGAGTTTGGTTTGGATGTTTTGAAATTAAAACGAGATCCAGAACATTCATAACTTAGCATTTGTCTACATTTGTTGGAGTTCTCAATGACAGCCACAATCAAATCGAAACTTCCTTGATAATTGATGGTGCGAAGAAATGATCCAGGTGAATCGAACGATGATCGTACATAAAGACGATCTTCACTATCATGATTGATTATAGTTTTAGCATGAGTTGAGTTCAAAAATTCACAATAAACATCTATAGTGAGTTGATTTTCAGCGCCAAGAGGTTGAAGCTCATAGTGACCATTGGAATTCACTTGATGATAATCGAGAAGATCTTGACAACTTCGACGTAATCGAATTTCGTTTTTGGTCAGATTACAATCAATAATTCGATTCGACCATTTTCCTTTGATTTCGGATTTTGTTTGATCAGAAGAATTGTTACTCAAAGAAGATTCTCTACGCCAACGATACGATGTTTGATATTGATTCGATAAAAGAGTAGTGTCATTCGATCCATTATGATCGTTGATGATGGCCGAACAGATCGAAGTATGTTCATCCTCGAAAAACTTTCCTGGACAATCACGATGACGATCACAAAGAGTATAGAGTGGAATACAATTGCCATAATAGCATTGAAATGTAGTGTTAAGATTACATTTACCCCAACAATTATCCTCATCGCTTTGATCACGACAATCGTTGAACAAATCGCAACGTTTATTGATCGAAACGCATTGTTCATTGTTGCATTTGAATTCGCTTGTTTTTTTGCATTGTCTTCGGACACAAAACACCTCATCGGAACCATCACCACAATCATCGATGAAATCACAATATTTACCGATGGCAATACAATGGCCATTTGCACATTGAAATTGTGATTCTAAACATCGATCACTGATCGAACATCCTTCCATCTCATCGCTGCCATCTCGACAGTTTGCGGTACCATCACAACGGAATAGATTCGAGATTACTTCGAAATTATTGCAAAGAAAGTAACGATTTTGATCGACTTTCGATTGGATTTCTTTCTTTTCAAAATCACTAAATTTCCCAGTGAACAATGTTCTTCGAGGTCCATGCTGATGGAACGATGAATTGGAATCCATTTTACAAATATAGCTATGTATTAACCCATCGTTTGGATGAACGAGAGCGATTTTTTGTCGATTTTGACTATCGCTAGTGATATTTGAAAAGCTTGATGAGTTTGGATTAGATGGATTTTTTCGAATACTTCCGGTTCCGATACCAGTGCTTGTGTTCCAACCAGAATTCCCACTATAATCTTTTCCATTGATATTGTTGGAACGGATCGGTACCACTTTTTTGCCCAGCGAACAAGGTACATCATGCCAATTTAAGGTGGAATGAATTGAATGAAAATTAATCACAGTACAATCTTCATAAGCTCCACCGTCTGGCTGTGAAAATTGATTGAAATTATCGGATTGTAATTGTAAATTTATAATCGAATCGGAATGATTTGTTTTCGATAATTTTGTGATCGATGGCTGTTGTTCATTCGCACTAAGATTGATCGAGATCGATGCCATCACTTCCGATGCGGTTGTTGAGGATGACCAAATATTACTTCGATACCAATCGGTATAGCTCATTGGATTACCATCGGACCAATTGTAGAAACCTTCACGATTCGTATCGATCAAACCAATATAGATGTTTTGATGTGGCGAAAATTTCCATTGTTCAATAATCCAATAGTGGATGACATTCATCTCTAGATAGTCATTGATCGAAACAAGATGTCCATCACGGCCTTTAGCTTTTTGTGCACATTTCTCTTCCGCTTCATACCATTGTAAGGATTGTTCCTCAACGAATGATGCATAGCAATAGCCTCGAAAATGTAACCAACCAGTGGGACAAGCATTGATTGGAAACAGTAATGGTAAAGTCTCTGGCAAGAGATTGTAACGTTGAGCATTGTATTTGATCTTGAAACCTCGAGCATTGATGCTTGAATCAGTACTGAATTCGATTAACAATTCATTCCAATTAGAAAGAATATATTTTTGTGGTTTTCTTGAATTACAATATCTACCCAGAACGATTCCAGTTGATGGATCAATGAATGAAAGATGATCGAAAAGACAAGTCTTAATCGATGATTGGCGACGTTTTTTTTCTCGATGTTTTGATCGATGTCACAATCTTCGATGAGATCGTTGTCGAGTAAGAATCGGCTATATCGAAATCTTCGATAGTAATATTAAAATAATGACCTGGAGGTGCACGTATCAACCATCTACATCGATGATTATTCAAATAATTTAATGGATAATTAATCGACAGAATTCGACCGCATAGTGAAGCACAATTGTGAAGTTTTGAGCAACGTAGATCTCCGATACCGCAACCAGGACAATCGGTTTCTCGATATTTCACCATGAAACCTTGATAACGAGTCATCGATGTACGGAAACAAGTTCTTAAATTCAAAGTCACAGGACCATTCGAGATGATTTTTTTGGGAAAATTTTGTTGACGAATCAATTGCGAGCGTTGATCTTTACTGGAGCCAGCATCAATCAAAATTGGAGTTTGTTGCGATGAATGATAGATGAATAGATTATCGTTACATTTTCCCGAACTTTTTTCCGCTGGTGCCAAATCTAGAACAATAAAATCAAGTTCAATATGAAGGCCAGGCTTTGAAGGTTGAATGTTCCAAACGCAAGATTTATATTGAGCATAGTAGAATGGATAATTCGGAGAGGTTATAATGCCTGATTGCGATGCATTCAAAGTTTTCGAGCAAAAATCTATACAAACGAATGGAAAAAAACTAAATAAGTTTCAATTGTTAGAATTTCAATCGAGAATGATTGAGATTAACTTTTTTTATCCCCCCGACAACCGATCAATTCTAGTCGCATACAAGGACCACCACGAAATGTTAGAATTTTGACTCGAAGAAATTTAGCGATCACCGGCTTCAAGAGATTATACATCACCACCTCATCAGGATCGACGTGTTGAGCTTCACATTGAACACAGCGATAAACTTTTTGCTTTCCAATTGGTTCCTCTTCGTAGCTCCAAACGATTGAATCGTTACTAAAGAGTAATTGAAAATTGGTCACAAAATAACTTTTAAATCCATGCGGCATTCCTTGCATAGCGATCCCGACAATAGTCATATAATTGAAATCATTCGATTTTTCATCACTTCCGTTCTCGATCGCAACGGTTCTGGGTTCTTGACCACCGTTCCAATTTTTTTGTAAGCTTAAATCAATCTATGCAATCGAAACGAATTTCAAGATTCAATTCAATCGAATTTCAATTGTCGAAATTATTTAAAATACCTGAATGAATTTCTCTGTATCTTCATTGGTTGCACACCAAGCAGCAAAACTATTGAGACGAACATTGTAGGGATGATACACAAGACCTTTGGTTGTATCGAATGACGAAGCGGTTATGGCGCTATCCAAAATCTCTTCGGTCGCCATCCCTAATGGTCTTCCGCAAGTTTCTTCGCCAAAGACACGAACCTCGCACAATTGAAGAGCATCTTGACGATCTTTCATAAAAATGATCACATATTGACCTTCTATTGGTTGCGTACAATTCAATGTAATCTGATCGAATTCTTCTCTCGTTGTACCATAATTAGCACATTCAACTGCGGACAAGAATGGTTTATTCACTGATCTAGCGATACCAGTATTGGTATCATGAAATTTCCCATAACCAAATGTATCCGGTGTTGTATCGACAAGAACTTGGAAACCTTTCAATTTGTCAGCAATATCATAATAGCAATAGTGGAGAGTGAGGCCACGATCGAATAAGGTCACATCGATACGCGGATGAGGATCTTGGAATTTTAGCTTCTGTCCAGTGGTGAAAACCATATTAGGAGTAGAACCAGGAATGAAGAATTCTTCCTCGTAATGAAAATAATGTTCCATCTCACTCATACCGCTAACCTCTTGACAAATTCGACCATATTGAAACAAATAAAATGGTCGCGTTCGTGGCAAATTGATCGGTTTAGTTGGATCACCATCTTCACGGCAACAAAAATAGATTGTGGTGTTGTGGGTAGTATAATTTCCACTCGGCATCGTACCATTGATATAGTTGTACAATTTTGAAGAGCTATTTTGTAATTTCTTATCGAACCAAGTGATCGATCCTGTTTGAAATCCATCTGGACAAGAATCACCATATTTGATGATACAATATTTGCCTGGCTGCCATAAACATCTATTCGAATCGTTGCTTGCGTTCGTTGAGAAATCTTGATGAATACAAAAGTGCTGCTCGATACCGGATTCAGTTGCACCACCTTTCAGCATAATATTGTCTGACCAATAACGTATCTTATCATCATATGGTTTATCATGTTGGACCGCATGAAATCTTATCCCATGTAGCCAACGATGTTGCTCATCGAAAGGACATCCAGAGACTGGCATTGGTAACGCATAATTTTTAGCTGGCCATTGATCGCTACAAAAATCGAATGAATTTCGTTCCAACAACATCGATGATGATTGAGGTGCTGGATCGGAACGTTTACCTACGTAGCCAAAAATTTGTATCCCATAGATTCGGTGTCGTTTTTGAAGATTAACACGCCACCAAGGTTCTCGTTCATAATTTGTTGAGGAACATTTTGTGGATTCTTTTTGCTCAAAATTATTATCGACAGCTAACGATGATTCTCTTGATGACCGTGTAGAGCTTTGATCTGTCGGTTTACCTTCCGCCGCATTCTTACTCCAACGAGGTTTCGAGGTGATCAGTTTCGGAACAGATCTAACTGTAGCATGTATTCCACGACTGTTTCCGACTTTTTTCAATGTAGTTCTGAGAATCAATTCCATTCGATTCGTTTCAGAGAGAAACTTTCCAATATTGAAACGATTAATATTACAATAATTGACATTTTTTGTTCCATTTTCTTGGATCGTAACTAGATCAGCATCACAATTATGTTGACCAGGTGTTGAGATTACATCGAAATCATTGAATTCAATTTGAATAAGATTCTCTTCGATTGTGCTTAGATTCCACGATTGCAATCTAGGGTTACGATCGAAAGATTTTCCAAGCAAATAATATGGATAAGGATAGCCTTCGGAAAAGATATAGATGCATTGATCTGGTTCGATATGACACTGACCACTAGGACAAGTGGAGCATGTAGATTTACGAAATTCCACTCTGAATCCTTTGTGTTGAGCATTAGTGAAGGTCGATGCTTTTCGTGAATAATTCTGATTACAAGTCACAAATCGCATACGAAACAAGGTTTCATCACCATCCGTAACGAAATATGGTGGAGTGAATTTCTCTCTACGAATCGAATGTATCAGAAACCAATCAGTAGCGTTAGGTGATGATCGTTTCAATATGTCTACTTCAAGAGCATGACGACAACCTGGAACACTTATATAGGATCCATAATGAATGATATCGTATTCAGAGAAAACCATTTCGATTGATTGATTTTTTTGAACCAAAATTGACCATTCGTAACGCCGAAAACTTGATGGATATCGATGCGGGAATCCGGGCGAAGTGATCGTTATAGGTGCTTCGAATTCACCCATAGTGATGTTCCGATGTCCAAAGGTTCTACAAATCAAAGGACCTAGATAATATCGGCCAATTTCATATGATTCACCGGTATCGCCAAATCTTAATTGTCGAACAGGTAGACGATCTTTGATCAGAAGCAGACCAGAATCTTCAAGCCAATCCGTTTTGATGTTAGCATCACAATTGCAAGTGGAATTTTTCGTTGTAGGATAACAATACGGAAAACATCCACACGTATTGAAATCGGGTTCGGCACCTCCCCAATACGTTTGTGCACGAGCGTAACGATCAAGCCACCAGCTATGATAATGTTGATACCAAAAACTAAACACTGATCCTTTACAATCCCAACGTATGAATTGTTGACAAGAGAAAGAGTTCTCGATAATTTTGATGATCGGTTTCAACATCGAAGATTTCATAGCATATCTTTGATTGTAGATGATGTTACGTTCGAATGAACCTGGTGATTCATAACCTTGAACTAATCGAGGCTCTTCAGAATCATGATGGATTATCGTTTTGATCTCGAAAATCTTCTCACTTTTATTCAAACGATTTCGATCGAAATCCTCATGAATTTGTATCCGATCATTCATATCACACTCAACATCTATGATTGTTGCAAGATCATTTCGATCCAGAATCAAAGTATAATTACCAGATTTTTGTATACCATAACGTATCCAAAGATCTGTACAATCGTTAGCTTCGATCAATTGTTGATCATCAAAATGTTTGTTTTGGATCGTTTGAATTTTTTCCAAAGTTTCAATTTCAATCATCGAAAACAATATGGAAAAATAATAAATCAAAATGATTGTAATCGAAGCGGAACGATTCAAACTTTTAGAAAACATTCTCCAATTAAATTTTCGGATTCGATCCATTTGGAAAAGTATAGAATTCAAATCTATTGAAGTCTATTTTTTTTTTTTAAACTGATCCATCAATAATCGTAGAGAATCATAATTTAATCATATGTTTTTGGAAAAAATTAATCCCAAAATTAATCGGATAACAATCAAAGATTGAAGATTTCTTTTTTTTTTCATTTGATATCATTGCTACGATATCAAATGATATAATATCCATATAGATTAGCTATTGAAATTTGTTTGATTTTTTTTGTTTTTCCCTTTTTTCTTCTCCAAATTTAATCTAATCAAAATCACAAGCATTGCTATTATTCGAATCGAAATCATCCAAAAAGTTATCGCTCTGTTGGATTCTTCGTTCTTTCTTTTTTTTTTCGATATTACTTGCTAAGGCTAAGCTTAGAATTTTTTTCCATATCGAACCAAACTTCAGTAGGAAGGGTCCATTCAAAATCTTTTGTCGCTCTTGCAACAATACTAATCAGAGAAAAAAAAAATGTTTTTTTATCTAGATTTGATGCAAGGAAAACACCTGTGGAATTAGCTATCTAACTGTTTGAAGAGTTTCGAGTAATTTTCTTTCGAATGTAAATATCGATCGATGAAATAAAAAAATAAAAAAGAAACGTAATTTGTATTAAAGAAACGGGGGGGGGGAGGGAAGGAAACAAAAAGAAAAAAATTGAATTTTTTTCCATCATCTAATGATTTGTTACAACATCAACGTTTATCTTTCTAATTTTCTTTTCTTTGTCTCTCACACTCTCTTTTCAGCTATTTACCAATGGTATTTAAATGTTTCCCATTTTGGATCACAAAACTGGTTCTCAAATTGTCTACAGTAATCGTTTGAGAGATAGATAGATAGATAGATAGAGAGAGAAAATCGAGTGAAATGAAATCGTTTCTGACAATAGTCTACAAAATGAAGCAAACGAAAGTGAAGAGAGAGAGAGAGAGAGATTTTCCGAAACAAAATCAGCTTCCTGGATTGGTCCCGAAAATTTATCTCCGTAAACAGAAAGAGAGAGAGAGAGAGAGAGAGAAGAGCTATAGAAAAAAAAAGCGAAAGTCAAAACTAGTTTTGATTGCGGTTTTAGAGCGGAAAACGTCAACACCATTATGTCCACCAATCTTCTAAAGGAGATTTTTTTTTTTTTTTTTTTGATTTTATAACATCCATTCATCGTTTTTTTTAGCTGAAGAGTGTGCTTTCATTTCCGCTTTATTTCACTGGCGAATCAATTTATGCTAGCGATTGCTACAAACCGTCGATCATCACTCGATGGTCAATGATCTTAGCTTGCTTGATTCACATAGATCGCTTCGAAGCGCAAACAATCCAATATGGTCCATCAGTAAGTTTGAGATCCGCAATTAAATTTTCTTTTTTCTTATAGTATTTTTAAACGTTTCATAATCAAACGAATCCATTCTGTGATGTAGAAGTTACGAGACGATGCTAGAGGAATTGAATGTTCTGGCTAATTTTGAAGATTCAGATTTTGATCCAATTCTTCTCGATCAAAATGATCAGAAAGAGGAAGAAGAAAAAGATGAAGAAAATCTTGATGAAATAGATTCCAGAAGCGAAGTAAATAATCATCGAAATCAAAATGATACCGGAAACGATACCCTAATCGAATTGAATCGAATCAATCATAACAGTTTCGATCGAAATCAATCAATCAAATCAATTGATTCTTCTTCCGAATCTTTCTCATCTCTATCGACAAACAATCAATCAACAATACATTCGATTGATGGTTTTATGATTCGAAACGATTCCGATCTAAATGATCAAAATCATCATTCACAATCGATTCCGTCGGTAACGTCGTTGTCTCGGACAGGAAATGTTGCAACGAATAAATCCAGAATAGATTCGAATTTTTTCGATCTAATTTTTTTCATCTGTTCATTGTTAGATTTCTTCATCATTCAACCGATGAACTATTTCACTTCGGACGAGAACATCTCTAGTCTACCATTCTATTTTAGTTTGAGTTGATTTCTATTCTCTCAATTTAATTCACTCTTTCACTGATTCGATCAAATAATTTCTATTCTCTCTATTTAGTGTTGAAAAATAAAATATAAATTTTTTTTTTTTATAAATTTCTCATCTTAATTCTCATCAAAAGGAACAAACAAATAAGAGTTTAATTTTTGATCAAAATTTTAACAATCAAATACAATTTTTTCTTTTTTTTTTGCATTGAATTTTTCATCGTTTTCCACATTTTCATTTGAATTGGATTATTTTGATCTATGATCGATAATCTATAATGTAATATGTAATCATCATAATCAGAATGGATAGAATGGTGATGGACTATTACAAATGATATTGCCAAAATTCGCTCCAATATCATGCTCAGTGAACATAATGTTTGAGGTTTTGCTAGGCTCCAGTCCAAGCTTGATCGTTGCCAATTCGATTGCTTCTCGATTGATATCCCAACATTCCATTAGAAGTTTATCGAAACCATAGAATTTATGTGAAGCGTTGTAGATAAGAACCTCGGCGATATCGATCGATGTCGAATATAGTGGCTGTGGAATGATTGTACCTAAACGATTACTTCGACGAAAAACACCATAGCCAACACATTTTCCATTATGAAGATTTCTGGCCATAATAGCGATCGAGCTTGGTTCATGACTGGAGAATTGAATGAATTGTGCTCGATTAAATCCACAAACTTGTTCATCGTAAGCGATCACATCGGGCAGATTTTGAGCTACGTAAAGTGGAGAAGAAAAACAAAAAAAAACAAAAAAAAAAGTTCAAAATCGATTCGTTTTTTTTAGAATCAGATTTAGAATGCAAAAAATTATTAAACTAAAATAGAGTAGAGAAAAATCATCACCATCAATCCATTCGAAATCACATTCCAGATGATGTTTGTTTAGCATAAACAATTGTGGATAGCCAACATATTGGATTAATTTTCGTGATGGTATCACATTGAAGCCAGATTTCTCTCGATACTTGGTAACATTTTTCGCTGTCGCCAGAATCGCACAATTTCGATTGGAACAATGTTCGATGCATTGTTTCCAAAGAAGATTACCGATACCGAATCGTCGATATCTTGGAGCGATCGCGTACTCGCCAAAGATTGCATTTTTTTTGTTCAGATTGAATCCACTACAAACACCGATCACTTTGCCTACAAATTCGGACCCCCACCCCCAAAAAAAAAAAGAGTCCAGAAGAAGTAGATTCATTCAAGTTCATTTGTTTGTTTGTTTCAAAACAAATCGTTGAAAAAAAATTAATGAATGAATGAATGAATGAATGAAAGAAGAGAGAAGAATTAAGATTATTTTTTTTTTAATTCATTCCAAATTTTATAAATATTTTCTATTCCCAAACCATTATCGATATCTTCAGCAATATGTAGACAATTGTGATCGATTTTCATCATAGTCAAATTGATTTGATCACCGATGATGATCTGTGATTCTTGGCATAACGCAAGAACATCATCATTATCGTAGACATTCATTGCACGAGTGATGAAATTTGGTATCTCGTTCGGCATCATTATCGAGAAAGAAAGAAGTTAAGATTATTTTTTTTTTTTTAATCGAAACAATTATCTCGAATTATCTTTGAATCGAACACAAATGATTCGCATTCAGATTGAAAAATACAAAACAAAAACATTGATTTCAATTTAGCTTATAAAAATTAGCTTCACGAAATCAATTGAAATGAATCGAATGGTTTTTTTTTCGGAGAAGATTATATAATCCAATAAGCCTCTTTCTCTCTCTCTCTCTCTCTCTCTCTCTCTCTCTCTCTCTCTCTTTCTCTAAGCGCTCTTATATCGCTTTTATTTCGGAAATTATTTTGTATTTGAGCAGGTGTGAGTGTGTGTGTAGGTATGTGGATCATCCGATCCAGAATATGATCATCACTGAGAACAATCAGTACAATTACAATTACAAATTCTTCTCTTTCTCTTCTCTTCTTATTTTTCACCCCCACCGCGCTCATCTACGATTGAGTTTGGTTTAGAAATATTGAAATAATAAAAAATTTGCTCTTGATTTTGGCTTCGCTTGACCGTGATCTCATTTGGTTCTGAATCGAAATAAAATCTTTGTATGAAACTTTTCGAATCAAAGTTTTCGTTTCGTTTCATTTCGATTCTATATTATAGCTATTATGACGAAATTGAAGCTAGAAGAGAAGAATTCTCTATCGAAAATTTTACGATCACTTTCGAAACCTAGAGAGAGAGAGAGAGAGAGAGAGAGAGAAGGTCCTTATGCATTCGGAATTGCTAGTCAAATTATTAGAAATTAGTATCCATTAAATTATTAGACAAAAACAAGAAAAAACTAGGTTAATCGATGATGAAAGCTATCGTTTTAATCAACTCATCAATGAATTATTGTCGGATAGAAATATCAAAAAAAAAAAAAAAAAAAAAAAGGATAAATTCAAGGATAATTGTTGAGAATCGATCTTTCACCGGCTCTACAACAATTAGAAGAAAAGAAAAGAAAAAAAAAAAGTTAATTGCCGCAATGTTTCAATAATGAAGAATATCTCTCAGAATTTGATTCGATCACGGCGAGTCCTTCTGTGAACCCATTATGCAAAGCCACAACGATCAACCTTGTGCTTTTAATTAGGCAAACGAAACAAAAAAAAAAAAAAGAAAACAAAACCAAAATAGCCGCAACTCATTTTTATTTGGAAAAATCTATGAATATTTAATGAAAATAATTCTAGTAATCAAAAAACTAAGGGCTGGATCATTCTTTGCTATCGCGATACTGTTCGCGAAAACTAATAATCCAAAAATGTTTAATTTAATCTGAGGTAAATTTCAAACTCTCCTCTAATCGAAATCTCAAACGTAGGCGTTTAGATAATTTAGTTTCTTCTCATCATTAATCTTCAAACCAAATTTCTTTCCTTTGCTCTCAACGAATCGTTTCGCTGATAGAATATTGTTATCGAAATTTTCTTTCAAAATATCTCCTTTCTCTTTCGTTAAGGATCGAAAAAAATTTGGTATCCGTTCCGGAACAAGATGATTCCAAATTGTTTTCTCGTTTGTCATATGAAAAAATTTCCGATCATCTTCCGGTAGCCATTGTTGAACCAATTTAAAAACATATTGTAAAAAAAAAGGTAGCTGATGGATGATGATCGCATCGAAAAGTTTTGGATAATATTTCGAGAACGTTGTTACAATAAATTTAAGAAGATCTAGATCTAAATTATTCAAACCGATTTTGTTGCAATCGATCACCAAAGTGACACCTTTACCATCAGCATCTTGATCAATTTGTTCGATTTGATAGAGAAAGAATTTTTTCAAAATTGGATTCCATTCTGATGTTTTTTGATGGATATTCGCACGAAAATAGATCACTTTTGCATCGTTTCTATCCCGTCCATAGGAAACAATATAGTTTGATTGATAATATTCTAATGGGAAATCGTAACGTAACAATTGTCGAACTTGTTGTTCGAAACGCCATTTCATTGCGATCAGTAAAGATTTGATGCAAAGTTCATAGTTTAAATGATTTTCAAGCAAAAAACGTTGAATTTGCCATGGATTGTTTCGAATCTCATCCAAATCATTGTGATCGTATTCATTTGGATTTTTTTGAACTTCATCGAAAAACTTTTCCCGTACCTTCTCCACAAGATTTGGATCTAAATTTTCGATCTGTTTCAATGCACTCACAGGCGGTGCAGGCATCGTTCAATTAACGATCAATCGAAAATTAATTAATTAACGTAGTATTTTTTTTTATGTTTTGTTTTTCTTTCTTCAAATCTTTTCAATAAAACAATGGTGGTTGAATTTTTTTTTTAAATAAATTTTAATTTCAAAATTATTTTCATTTTGAATTAATTATTTGTTGTTTGAGAAGAGAGAGAGAGAGAGAGAGAGAGAGAGAGAGAAAATCGAAACGGTTAAGATTTTAGTTTTCGTTGAAATTTCGTAATGATATATCGCATTCTCGTTTCGAGACAAAAAAAAATCAGAAAAGAGATTGAAATATTAAAGAGAGAAATCTGGAGAGAAAACTGCATAGATCATTTCGAAATTTGCTTGAATGAAATGTTTAGTGAAAAGTCTTTCACAACGTTCACATTCGATCAAACCGAAACTATTCGGTAATCTTAAAGAATCTGGATTCGCATCGATACAGTTCCAAATGAGACCATTCGATCGGATTCGATCCAAATCGTTTCGAAGTAATTCTTTCACCAACATTCTAGCTACAATCGATCTAAATCGTTTACGATTATCATCATTCCCATTTTTATCGATATATAATGGACCAAGATAGAATCGTTTCGATAAACTATGCTGCCGTAAACATCCATAGCCTTTAAAAAAAGAGATTATTTCATATTAATTGACGAAAATTAATTACGATTCTCTATTCACTCTATGTGAAATGAATGCCAACAGATCTCATACCTTGGATTCTATCGGTATTATTCTTATCCACCGCCACCATTGTTGAGTAACTCGAATCGGTAAGAATGAATCGTAGTAACCTTGACCGAGATTCTTGATGAACTTTGGAATCGAAATCGATCAATTTTGTTTCGAGATCATCATCTTGATTAGTTGAGCGATCAAACTTGATGATTTTGATTGATGAATCTATTTCGCTGTCACAATCATCGAGAATTGTTTCGTTCAAAACGCCTCTGAACGATATCATCGCTTTGCCTTCTTTCAGTTTGAAATCGGTTTGATGAAGATATTTTTCGAGCATTTTTGGAACCGCATACAATCCAGCATTACGATCTCCAATTGTACTTACGCATTGTTGAAACAATCGCGTACCGATTCCGAACGAACGAAATCCGTTTGCGACACCATAGAGGCCTAGAAAATGAGTTTGGTTCGGTCCGAAAGGACAACCGCATACTCCCACAATCTTCGAAGAAGATTTAACTATCGCAATCCAAAACGAGAGCGAATCGTTATGAAAGAATGCCGATGTTGTTGAAGGGCAATCAAAACTATCGAGATCATCATTGAAACATTCGAGAACTTCTTCGATGTTATCGTTCGCTAACAATCGACGTATGATAATCACGGTGTTGTTTGGTAAACAAATCGTTTCACATTCATCCATAATTCAATGATGAAATTCGAGATGAAGTGAAGATTCTCAGTGCAACCGAATCAAAGATGATAGTTTTCTCTCTCTCTCTCTCTCTCTCTCTCTCTCTCTCTCTCTCGATCGACAATAATTTTGATGCCAAAAAGAACAATGACATTAATTTAACTCGCTTTTAAAGTTAGAGCGGAGGTAACAGAACTACTAAGCGGCTTAGAATCTAAACATTTGGATTTTTTTTTCTCCAACTCGAAAACCTCACAGAATGTAGCGAAAATATTCGAAAGCACAAAATGATTCGAATGGTAGAATTGTTGAAAATTTCGTTTTTTATTTTTTCGATAATTTTCCACACAAATATTTCGAAAAAAAAAATTTAACCTAAAGTTTTTTTATTGAATTATTTCTAAATTTCTAAACAATCCAATTCAATCAGAGGAAATGAGAGCAATTAGGGAGGCATAACAGAATAGAATAGGGCTAAATTCGATACGTTCTGAAATCTCTACGATTTGGGATTGAACAATGACCTAGTTTCGAGAAACGATCACACGATTCCAATCAAAACATTTGAATCATCAAACCAAAAAGTTCGATGAGCTTTATGTTTGATTTGAATGGCTTTTATTCAACAACCAAACTGTCTCTCGGTTTGTTTTTGTTTTGCCTTTAGATTTTCGTTTAGATTTGGCCTATTTTTTGTCCCCATTGCATTGGCGATTCTTAAACCTCTCGAAACAATCGACGCTTTTCGGCCTCCCATTTACAGTGTAATATTCCGGGGTTTAGCTCAGAATCGAATCGTTGAAAGCTCAAAAACGACTCGCGAACGATTCAAAAATGAGATCAGATTTTAAGCGACACAAACACCTCTACTTATACTTATGCTTAATTCATCTTTTTTCAAACGATTGCGAAGAATTTTCTTATCCAACCAATCTTCGATGATCACTGGAGCAGTTTATGATTATGATATAGTCTGATTATGTTATAGTGCATGGTAATGGAACGATGAAATTAGGACATTTTAAAAGTTTATTCTTCGAGTTGAAGAGAGATTAGTTTGAAAATTTTATGCTTTCAATTTTAATTAGATTTCTACGAATCGGATTCGATTGACATCATTGGGTTAAGTAATGTATAGCTTTCACTCTCTCTCTCTCTCTCTCTCTCTAGGCTTTGCTTCCTTTTTTTTTGAGATAATTCAAGCGAAACGAATTAAATGCTCGATGAAACGAATTCGATTTGTATAAAAAGTGTTTTGTTTTATTTTATAGATGCCGTTTAAGGATGTTTTAGAAACTTTTTGATGATTGAATCGCTAAAGTTCTCAAAATTCAATAGATTGAAAATGTTTCAAACAATATTGCAATCGAACGAGCTCGTTTTGATTGATTTCGTTCAATAAATGAATTGAATTGATTGAATTGGTTCCGGCAACCAATCGATAAGTGGACAACTATTTCCATTTTTTTTTTTTTTTTTGGATTAATAATTAGTGTGCGCTTTCTCAACGTACTCGGGTGAAGAATTCGAATCCTTATTTATTACTGACGGAACTTGAACAACACACCCACACTAACACTTCCACTTTTGTATATCTGCTTAAACAATTTTAAACAACTTCTTCTCTTGTCGTTGACGTTGACACGATCGGACAACGATCAAACATCAGAAGAGATTTCAAAATATCAATTTCAATGTTCCTCATTGTTTCGTTGTGGATTTTTTTCGAACTTTTCTCTCGAATACATTCCAGTTAGTGAGCGATTTCGATTGATCAAATTTAAAAAAAAAAAATCTAAAAATCTAAATCTAAAAATCTCTCTCTCTCTCTCTCTCTCGTTTTGGAACAGTCGGAACTTTGTTACATGCTGGTCCATCTTGTATCATCAAACCACAGTCTCAATATTCTAGTCAAAATCTGATCGAATACTCTTCGCTGAAACATCGTGGAATTTGTTATTCAAATCTACTTTGCAAACAGAAAGGCGGTGTAGCGATCGGTAAATGTGGTCTCGGTAATTCTTGTTGTGTTTGTAAGTGAAGATTTTTTTTTCCTTTGCTGCTGTTTGATTATCTAATATTTTAAAATATTTTCAAACAAATTGAATCAAAAAAAAATTTAAAATTCTCCATTCATTTCTCTCTCTCTCTTTCTCTGTGTCTCTCTCGCTCATTCGATTTCCTCTTAAAGTTCCACAAACATGTAACAGTATTTCCGTTCGTAATTCAACCTATTTCACTAGTCCTGGTTATGCAAAATTTTTAAGCAAATCATTACGGTTGGAAAATAATCATAAACATAATCGAAAAGTGAATAATAATAATAATAATAATAATAATAATAAGAATAAAAGCCAAAAAAGATCTAATCTAATTGCAACAAAAATCAACGAAGATGATGGTGTTGATGGTGGTGAAGAGAATGTTATCATACAAAATGAAGACAACGAAAGCTTAGCGATAGATTTGGAAGAATTTAAACATTCAAATCTATGTCCCCTTACCATTCATCGTATGCCAGGAATACAAACAATCTGTCGGATAAGGTTAGGTTTGGTGGAAGTTTTATTTTTTTTTTCTCCGAAATTTATCTTTCTCTCCCACCCCCCCTCTCCATTTTTTTTACTCTATCTAAAAATTCACGTCTTTTGTTTTTTTTTCTTTTTGTTGTCCACATTAGATTAGATTTCATTGAATACGAGATAAAAGGAAAACGATTGAATTATAGCGATCCAAACGTTTGCATCAATCAAAAGCATACGAATTTCGACAACAATACGCCTATGATGAATAATTCAAATACAAACCTAATGGATTGGATCACACTTGAAACATTGCACGGTGATCATCATTCAAATATAATCGAGCCAATTTGTTTGCCCTCGAAACTAGGCCAACATGGTAAGAAGATAATCAAAATCAAACGAGATAGAAAGAGAATCGAATCAACACAATAAAATAATATTAAATTCAAAATCAAAAATTTAATCTCTTTTTTTTTAAACACAAACAAATTCTATAATATAATTCTTCTCTTTTTTTTGAATTTGATAATTTATATCTCTTAGTTATCATCGATGTTCATAAACATTTTGGTCCGTTCCTATTGACGGTCCATAAAGGAAGTGTTGATGGTATACGAAGATGGAACATTCTAATCAATCAAGTTGCTTGTTCTCAACAATCCAATCCGAAAGTGATACGAAAAAATCAATTCAAAGAGCAAATATCCAATATGATTGATTCGAAATGATAATTTCATCTTAAAACATCTCTCTCTCTCTCTCAATCCAATTTATTATATTTGAAAATTTGTTACAATTTTTTTTTTTTTTGCATCCAATGTAAATAGTAAATCAAAAAAACGAAAAAAAACCAAAACAAACAATTGAATCTAAGAATTCAATGATTCAAAATTCAAATCGATTCAGTTTAAAATTATGAATTCAGTTGAAATTAAAATATTAGTTAATTAACAAAAATTAATTCATTTAAATCTTAGATCATAATTGATTGCTAGGTCATTCCGTAACCAAAATTCTTCCCCCTACGCCCATTTGACCTTCATTAGTTTCGATTAGTGTTGTTATCAATCTAGATTGTCATCTTTTTTAACATTTGAGCCTTGAATTGATCACGAAGATGACGTTTATGTTGATTATGTTGATCATCAACATCATTCGAGGTTTGCTGCTCTTCCGATGGGTGTGAACATTGATCAAAACGATTTTGGTGTGACTTGAATGAACGAGACCAGAATTTTAATTTATCAATCGTAGATTTTCTACCACTCTCCAATTCATTCGCTCGATCGTTTCTCGATTGTTGCTGTGATCTTCGTTGTTGATTATGGAGATTAGATTTCGAAGGAAACGTTTCAGTAACATTGATGACAGTCGAGCTACCTTTAGAAGTTTGAATGATTGGATTCTTTATCTCGGTCCGAGCTAAATGATTGATATTCATCTGATCGAATGATCGATTAACCATCTCATAGTTTGCAAGCGATTGTTGGCGATAATTTCGATAGATTATGAACGCCGATATCAATGAGATTAGGATTAAAATCAAAAGAATGGTAACGATCAAAAGCAATATGAAAGCTTGAAGCGGGAAGGGAGAAAAAAAAAAACGAAACAATTTTATGATTAATCAAATTTATCTTTTGGAATAGATTAAATCAATTCGAATTACTTGGTAGATTTAATTTTTCAATTTGAGATAGATTTTTACGTTGAACGATTCGTTCCGATATTTTGCGATCGTTTTCGTTCGAATCATCATCGCCATCATCATCATCATCATTTTCATTATCGTAAAGATTTTGTTCATTATTCAATGCTCGAAACAATGAAAGTACAAACAATGTTGTCGATAAGATTGATAGAAGTAGAGATAATCGACAAGCGATAATCGCCCAACGTAAATCATTCGGTGATTTTGTCAACGAATACGAATACAATGATAAGAATCGCATCTCGAAAAGAAATTTTCTTAAGATTCTTTCGGTTCATCTCTCAAACATCAATTGGATTCTTCTTGAAGAAAAAGAAAGAGAGGAAGAGAGGAGAGAGAGAGTTGAAACAAACATATCTTTGATCATCGAGTGATTCAGTATAGAATTCTAGCTTGAAATAAAGTACATCGAATAGATCAATCAATGATATTCTATGATGTGGATTGTAAAAAAAAAAAAAATATTTCAAACCTCATTCTTAACATTCGACAATGGAATCTAGTGGAAAAATTCCATTCCAAAAGAGAGAGAGAGAAAAAAAAAAAACAAAGCAAATCGCTTCGAATCGATTGATTTCTTTAGGACAACAATTTCTAATGTGAAACATTCCACAACTCTAAGCAGAGTTAGAGTATTTTTTTTTTTTTTTTTTTTTTGGTTTTGTCTTCCTTACCTTTCAATGTTTTCGATGTCCTTCAACCGAAACGATTAATTGAAACGTAAATTTCGATAGCAGTGATGAGAGAAGAGAAGAAAGAAATTTGAAGAGGAAGAGAAGAAGAGTTAAGTTGGCGGTTTTGATCATCATCATCATCATCATCAACAACAAATGATGGTTTGGTGGAGAAAATTATTAATGAAAATGATTGCGATATCATTACGACAATGATGTATGATGGTGCAAGACGAACCAAAGTCAAACCTACGCTAATTCTCTCTCTCTCTCTCTCTCTCTCACCAACACACCCGGGAATAATGATGGAGATTGAAATGCAACCGAGAGACAAAGATAGAGAAAGAGAGAGAGAGAGAGAGAGAGAGAGAGAGAGAGAGAGAAATCAAATTGAAATGCGATTTGGATTTCTAAACAAAAATAATCGAGAAAAAATTAAACAATGAAAATTATAGTAATTTAAATTTTCTTTCTCTTTTTTTTTATTGCAATAAAATATTTTCAATTTGATGAAAGAATTCAATTGTTTCTCGGGATCGAAACTTGAATTTCAAAATCCAACCGATTAAAATAATTGAAAACAATATAATCACGAAAAATTTTCAAAAGATTAAACAATCGATCGAAAAAGCTAATCGAAGATCTTTACTCGAATCAAGAAGATTCGATCGGATTTGTTGCGAAGAGAATTGGTTTGTAGAACCATTTCGGAAAGATACGTTTGTAAAGATTCATTAGAACAGTATCTTGCGATTGAAGCTGTCGATCGAAGATACATTTCATGTGTCCATGGGTACCGATCGGCTCGATTATATGTCCAGTACGGCCGTATTTCGTTCGTAATTCGATCGGTTTGAACCAGAGAATATCTTCACGATTGAAGAACATGAAACGAACGACCGCATGTTTGCGATTGATTTTGAACGGATGGCCCGAAAGAATCAATCGTTTGATATTCAATCGATCTGGAGAGCAATCCAACAGCGAACCAATAGCAATCAATTCTAATTGATTAGTGTCGTCGTTACGACGATAAACAAGAACCGGAGCCGGTGGATAGGTGATTGGAGCATATAATGTAGCGACACAGACCGAATCGTTGCATAAAAATTTCTCATATCGATGTTTATCACCGATGGTATGTTCCGAGAAGATCGGTTGCGACCAAAATCGTCGATAACCGACATGAAAAAGTAGAGTCTCTTTCGATCGTATAGGTTCGGTAAATGTGGATAATTTTTTCAACGCAATATTCATCACCGACATACGATGTTCATTGATTAACAATTCGAATAGAATCAATGGTTTCGATGGATTCTGATGATAGTGATTGTAAAGTTCTCTCGGAACATTGATCAAATGGACACGAGCGTAGAAACCTGGTTCGATACCGATCGCCGACGAATGCAATATCTTCTTTCGCATCGCGTGAAAATTTTTAAATTTGAATATTCTAGAATAATCAGCTGGTAGATTCTCTTCAGGATCCCATGTGGAGGTACGAAAAGATTTAAGACCTCGATATTTTCTAAATCGATCTTTGGCGAATTGTTCCATCGGTGTATCGATCTCATCTGGAAACATTTCATAATCTTTTTCCTCCCTAAATTTTGCCAACATTTCTCTGTCTTCGTCGAGATCAGTGTCATCGTTGAAATCTATTCCATCAACGTTTTCTTCTCCTTTCAATTCTTCCTCATCACAAGCGTCATCAATATCTTTCGATCTCTTCATTTCATTCTCATCTTCCATTTTGATTGGGGCGAATTGCAACTTTTTGATTTGATTAATAATTTCGTTTTCTTCATCGCTCTCCACTTCATCATCTTCTTCTTCATCATCGATTTCATTATCAGAATCGACCAACCATGCTGCTTGATATTCTGAGGTACCTTTGGGTACAGATTTTTTCTCTACAACAGTATTTTTCGATTCAGAATCAGCTTTGCATGAATCATCGATGATCATCTCGATCGGATTCTCTCTTTCTAAATCCGGCCTCTGTAGTGGATCAGAACTTATCACAAATTCTGTAAATCTATTCGTTCCATTCAAATGATCATTATTAATAGCTTCGATTTTATCAATTTGGAATTCACCAAATCCAGAGATGTAAATCAAGGAATTAGGATTCAAGGCGTTGTGGCGAACATAGCCTTCCACCTGAAGGTTGCCAATTTTATCATCATTGTCGTTGGGGACGAAATTGAAATTTTCTACCAATATTTGACTTCGATTATGGCAATAACTATTCCGTTTGTTTTGACGTTTTTTAGAGGAACAAAAATATAACAATTTAATCAAATCATTTGTGGTATCTAATGAATAAAGTTTTTGATTATCGACCGATAGCATTCCAGGATAACGAAGTGCTAAAAATTCTGAAACATTCGATTTGGATCGTTCTTTTCGATGAAGACCATCAGGTCTTCTCACATCGGCAAGAATTATTTTAGGTAGACAATGATTGTAGATCGCATCTAGAAGTGCAGTTTCTTTGAGATCTAAATGTCCATTCTCGTTTTTTGTCTTCGAGGAATGAATTAAAAGAAGATAATCTGATATTTTAGTCAAATCTAAAGATGAATATAGATCGTTTGGATTCAGAAAACAAATCTGAAATTTCGTTTTTAGTTTTGAGATGAAAAGATTTATCAAGCTTCCTCTCTCAGAAAACTTGACAGAGTTTGTTAGATCAAGTGATTGAAATAATTTTTCAATGTACGTCACATCACCAGAACAATCAAGAATTGAAATCAGAATTGGTGCGATACAACTTGAACGTTTAGGTTCTTGAATCTTGCTTAGTTTTAATTTTTTCAATTGCAGCAAACGATTTTTTCGAACCAAACGAGAAACATCTTTTTTTGAACGCTTCGATGATGATCGTATCGATCCAAGCGAATTAATTGAATCTCGACGAGATCGTTTCTTACCAGCTTTATGTGGTTTATTTTTCTGTTTGAAACGTCCATGTCGATGATGATCCATGATGAGAAAGAGCAAGAAGATCCGAATTATCTAAGAAAAATATATTAATTTCAAAAAAAAAAAAAAAATCCAGTTGATTATGCAATCGATTCGCGGATCAAAACAAGACCATGTGCCGGAAAGCAGAGCGACTAAATAGATTCAACGAGCAAAAACAAGCAGTCAAAATAGTAGGTTAATTATTAGACCTAATTAGGATCCTAGATTCGATCCAAACATCTTTTCACTTGGATTTGATTAAAATTCATAGTAATCAAACAATTTGCTAAAAAATTTTGATGAATAAATTATTTCATAATTTCGCATAAAAATTTATAAATTATTATTTAGCAAATAATTTTGCCAAAATCTCTCTAGAAATTCTCCAAAAATCATCGATTGGTCTCAAGAGAAATTCTTTGATGATTAGTTTCGATTTGGAAAGATTTTTATTCTCTAAATCTCTTCGTTCTTGATCCTCTATACTTGAATCGGTTGCAGATCTTTCTTTTTTAGGTGTTTCTAAAAAATCGAAAAAAGAATAAAATCGAAATTATTCACTAATTATCTATCAAAATTTACTTTGATCTATGTTATTGATGGTTCCGATAGTGTTGGTTTCAATACTAGCATATTCTCTAAGCAATCGATCTTCTTCAATAGATAACTTTCTGTTGAAACAAAAATATTTTTCAAATCAAAACAAAAATCTAAAAATTCTTTATACTTTGGAATCAAGATTTTCAGATGAACGTAATGATCTCCATAGCTAGATCTCTCATTATCTTTAAGACCTTTATGCGCTAGCTTGATTGTCTGGTGAGAGTCGGTTCCAGGCTCGATGGTAATTTCCTCTTCCGACCATAAGCCATCTATCAGAATCTTCCCACCGAATATCGCTTGCGGTAGAGAAATATCAGCAGATGAATGTAAATCAAATCCATCCACTTTGAAATAATCTGATGCTTCGACTTTGAATTGAATGAATATAGATTGTTTGTCTACTGTTCCTCGATACGCATCACTATCTGATGGATCAACATTAATTTTTAGAATTTCACCATCTTTGATGCCAGCCGGAACCGGAATCGACAAATTTCGTTCGACCAATGTTTTGCCAAAGCCAAGACAATTTTTACATTTATGTACAACATTATGACCTTTTCCTTGACAAAATCTACAAGTGACTCTATAACGTTCATCAACGCCTTCAACAACTTCATGACCGATTCCATCACAAAACGGACATAGCTGTATCGATCTTCCGGGTTCACTTCTGTGAATAATTGAAAGAATTTGTCATCTCAGATAGGAAACAAAATCGGAAAAATCTCACCCGACTCCCATACAGATTTCACAGATGGTTAAAGTTTTAGCGTTGATAATTTTCTCACAACCTTTTGCCGCTTCTCTAAAACTCAAATTGACTACGGTCGTTTTTGTTGAATAGCTGTAATTTTTTCCAGTGGCCGCATAATCGATCCATTCTCGATCCATTGATTTGAGGTGATCATCATTCAAATTTGTACCGAAGATTTTTTTAAACAATTCTTCAGCATTGATTGATGAATGAAATGTTTCATATTTGGATGTAAACGATGCCTGATTGCTGGATCGACGAAATGATTGAAAACTTTGATAAGATCCCTCAAAAGCTTCATCATAAGCTTGACGTTTCTCTTGACTAGAAAGAACAGTATAGGCGATGGCTACTTCTTGGAATTTTTTCGCTGCATTCTCATCACCTTGATTTGTATCTGGATGATATTTTTTAGCTAATTTAAAATAACTATTCTTGATCTCCTTTTGTGATGCATTTTTAGGTACACCAAGAACTTTATAATAATCAATCTTGGTGGAGAGTGATCGTTTTAAAAATCGAATTAGACCAAAAGTTCGAAGATCATTTTCTAGTACAATGAGAGAGATAGGGAGATGTTTGATTAGCAATTAATTCAGATCTAAATCTCATTCTGATGCCTACTATTGATTCTGAACATCGTTCAAATAATGTTCGATTTGGATAATTTACATTAGAAAAGAGCTTGTTTCAAATTAATCGTTGCATTTTCATCATTTTTTTTTGTTGAAAAGAAATTTTCAAATCAAATTCGAGATTTCGAAGCATCTGATAGATTTGCTGAGACAATTTTCAAGAAAATTTTGACGAAATTTTCCTGGAAAACATCTCAAAATTGGATTTAAAAAAAAAATTAATTTAATAATTGATATTGATGATGAAAATAGAAGACAAAATAGATCCAAAGTTTTTTTTTCTCGAATTGAATAAATAAATTGATAATCAAACAAAAAATCTAGTCTTAATCTAATCAATCATATTATTACTATCAAGGTACTTTGATACCAGTAATAATTAAACGTTCCTGCTCTTCATAAGTACCCTCTTCCATAGAACAACAGCAACTACAAACTCTTGACCAAAGTTTTTGTAAAACATCGGTATCGTTCTCCATTGATTTGAGAATAGCTAACATTACAACTGCAGTGATGACCAATAAAGAACCAAGTACTGATGACCAATGAACTATCACATCTAACAGTAAAGTATCCCAAATGAACGCTAACACTATTGTCAATGTGCGAGAAACGGAAACGATCCCGGCTGATTCATATTTGAAAGCTAATGTCATGAACAGTTGGTCTCCTATTCCAGCAAAACCGATCGCTATCAACCATAGCCACGACCGGAGGTCTTTCGGCAATACGAATTCGCCAATGAAATACAGTGTAATAAAAGATGAAATTACTGTCGTCACTGAGAACCAAAACACTACGATAGCTAATGGAGTTTGTTTCAGTTTTCTTAGCATAATCATTCCGAAAGCAGTCGAAATCGCAGCGACAATAGCCAGAATGATTCCTTCGTAATTGATATGATCCAAAATAGAGATGTCGAAATATTGCATAATGAATTTAGGCTTAGAAACAAAGACCACACCAATCAAAGCCATCAAGCCAATTAAGATGTGCCATACGTTAAGATTTTCACCGAGAATGAAATACGCCAGGACAAAAACAAAAACTGGCGCAGAAAATTGAATTGTTGATGCATCAGCAAGCGGTATCAATCGATAAGACATATAGATTGTTACCGCAGCAATCGAACCGAAAATTGCTCTAAGAGCAACGTCTATTCGATGGCCGGAAATGCCAAAAAGAGGTAATCGAAGGCGTAGAATTGTAATGAGGAAGAAAATGACTTGAAAAATAGATCTGAGAGACGATAAAAAACAGTTCAATTTAAAAAAAAAATTTAATCAAAATTTTTTTTCAAACCTTATTCCTAGAATTTCAAGAGCATGGTATTGGGTTAGAATTTTCACGATCAAAGAACATAATGAGAAACAAATTACGGACAATAACGACATCAGAAGCCCAAAAAAAGGTACTTTCTCGTTTAATTTATCCATTAGAGATGATTCATTTTTATTCTGATTGGCAATAGTGTTCGACTCATTTGATCCATTTTCCGAAGAAAATTCTTTTGGAATACAAGTTGATGACAATGGATTGGGCATTATGAACGAATCTTGTTCCCAAAAATTGCTACTACTCAACATCATTCCGATGATTGAATGATGATCGACCAATTTGAATGAGTCGAGCAAACAACTTTAAAATTTTGATCAAAGTAACACAAAATTGTTCTGTTTGGATAGGGTATCATTGTAAAAAAAAAAAAATAAATCACAATCTCTACTATAAAGAAGAGAAATTTTTTTTTCTCTCCAACTCCAAAATAATGTTGTATCTAAATGTCATCATCAAATCATCAATACCAAATTTAATTATCGATATTCAATCAATTCGAATAGCTGATATCATTGTGATATCAAGGATGAAATCATCGCAATTGTTATCATCTGAAAATTCTTTTTGATTACAAAACAACTTTGTTGATGTTTGTCCGTAGTTTTGTATCATCAAATAAATTAATTTTGTTTTTTTTTTTCCTTCAAAATTCGATTTTATGATTTTTTTTTTCTTAAACTTGCAAAGAATCTTTCCTTTTTTTTTTTTTTTTTTTTTTGAATAAATTAAATTTTCAAAAAATGAAAATCGATGTTCAACGACATCTAACGTCTTTGAAATGATCGATATAGTTTCAACGACAACCATGTTGTTCTTCTTAACAATTCAATTCTATCTCCTTTTTGTGATGATCACAAGTAGTGAAAGTGAACGAAGATGTTCACTTTCTTATGCCTCTACTTTAACTTCAACTAACAATGAGGCGTGTATATATCTATTGGGGGCAATTTTGTTTGCATTCGAGATTTGAGAAAAAGTTTTGATAGCACTTCAACTATTTTTTATCGTTCTCGTTTGTAACTAAACCAATAGGTTCAAATGGAATGTTTTTTTTTTTTTTTTTACGCTCTATTCGAAACTAACCTTTAGCTTTTGTCAGTGTGTCTTGAATGCGATACAATTCGCTTACACTAAGTAAAGACCTACTTTAAAACGTTTAATGGCCCTCATTTGAAACTTTTTGTTCAATCTAAAAACGCACCATCTCACAGACTCACTTCGTTCACATTACACAGCAGAGCTACGGGCGCATTCACTACGTTCTGTTAGTTCTCGTTTTTTTTTTCTTCTTCTTCTTCTTCACTTTTAGCTTTTACAAACACACACACACACACACACACACTGGTAGAGCTGCTCAGTAATTTCGTTTGGGAATTGTTTTGCTTTTTTTTTTTTTTTTTTAATTTCTTTCCTATTCAATTGTTGTGTTGATGAGATTTCTGTTCTTCTTGATTTTTTCCCCTTTTATCCGAGATTAAAGAATCAAGAAAGAATCCGATTGAAGAAAGAAAGAAATCTTTTCTTTTTTTTTTCTTTCTTCATTTTTATTTTTGCATTTTTGCATCTGATCTAATTCTTTCGCAAATCTTTGTTCTAGTTTTTGCGATGCTAATCTAGTTATTTTTCTCTCGTAATTCTTCGAAAAGATATTGCCTTTGATCGATTATCTCGATTTGATTTGAATTCGAATTGATCAATCTTATCTATTGCAATCTATCATTGAATTTGCAGTTTGATTCGATCAATTTCTTTCTTGGATCTTTTAGATATTTTTGTTTTGAAAAAAATTCAGATTTGCTATCGGAGTTTTGTTGAGAGAAAATCGTAAGTATATTCTTATTCATTTTGCTTGTTGTCTCTTTACTGATTTTCACCCTACTTTCGCTTGTTCTCTCAATATAGCTAGATAAATTTTGTTGAAAACATCTAATTCAGCTGGATATATTATTTTACTGTGATAAATCTCGGCCACAAAATTTGTATAAGATCATAGTATTCAGCGATTTTTATAATCGATTAGGATCATGGCTTGTGTAACTTTAAAACGCCCTCTAGAATGGGTTGATCCATCAATGTCTCCTGAATCAGGATCGTCATCACCGACGCATATGATTATTTCCAATTCTCCTCCACATCATGGTCTGCGTTCTCCTAAGAGATTGTGTTTGCAACCAATCAGTCAAAATTCTGCATTCACCAACGCCCCTATTTCTTGCCAATCGTCTTCATTATATAATTCTAATGTTTCAGCTAACTTAAATAATCCAAATAATTTTAAATCAATTTCATCGTCTGAGATCGCTGATCAAATTCGTGAAGAAATGTATCGCCTTCGTATTTTGAAGCGAAATCATAATGCGACAAACGCTTCGAATTGTGGGAGTATGAAACTTAAATCTAACGATAGCCAACAACAAAGACCCCTCTCCCTTTCATCAGCATCTCAAACTGATAAAGGATCTCTTATGGAATCTTCTTCGATCAATTCTTCGCCATCTTCCTCTCCGACACACCAAGATGAAGGTTTGTCTCTTATTCATTAAATTGAATGATCAAAATGTAAAATTATCTCGTTCATTATCGACAGCTCCCCGACCTGGCTCGCCATCAATCATCTTCAATTTATATTCAAGCTGCTTGAATGAAAGTGACGACCACAATCAGATGTCTTCCAAAAAATCCAACATAGCATCCAAACCTGTTGGAATTGGATCAAATAACAATGATAAACCATTGTTTTCTTTCAATCAGGTCATAATGATTGTGGAAAAACTGTTCCGACAGAAAGAAGAGTCGTTACGCCGAGAATTCGAAACGGTCTTAACTAATCGGTTAGCTGAACAATACGATCAATTTGTTAAATTTTCTTATGATCAAATCCAACGACGGTTCGATGCTCAATCGTTGCCAAGCTATCTCTCTTGAATAGAATTGGTATCTCAATCTGTGCGATATAAATTGTATATTCTTTTTGCTCTAGTAGAAATTGATCGATTCAAATTTTTCTCGAAATTTTTTTTCATTTTACAGATCAAAATTCTTTTACATTCTGATCTATTGTTTCTCGCTTTTCAATTACAGAAAAAGTTTATTCTTTGTCAAATCTCTTATATTAGCCTACGATTATAACAATCATCAATAATTTTTTTCTAGATCGTTTCAAGATCTTATCGCTTTACAACAGAAACATGTTCATTTTGAGTGATCAATTTTGAAATAAATCTAATTTTCTTTGTAAAATTGTTTCTCTTGGTGATGCTTGCTTCAACTAGATGGCGATCGATCGCCAAAAAAATCTAAACTAATTCTCTCATAGTACCCATCGCTGATGCAATCGTTCCACTTTCTTAAGATTGGGAATGGGAATAGGGCTGATAGGATGGTTACCTTTTAAATATTTGAGAGATAAATTTCTACCTTAAATCGCTGATTATTGGAATTTTTTCTTCTAGTATATGTTTCGAAAAAAACATATGTTGTGAAGTTTCATGATTTTTTAGTAGTTATGTAAGCTTAGTTGCCGAACAATGCACCGATAAAGCCATTAATTTTAGAAAATTTCAAGGGACTCAATTCGATTATGCTGTGAAGACATTCTCTTGCACTGATCATTTAGATCCTATTCTAGAGATAAGAAACAGTCAATTATTTTTGAAACAATCAAACGTTCGATGGGACAATTTTTATTGAAATTTATTGATCAATCGAATCTCCTTTGATCCCAAAATTAAAATGAAATTTTTTTTTCACAATTTAATTGTATTCACGACAAAAAAAATTTCGAAATTCCAATCAAATGGCTTTTTCTCTCATTGTACGAATCAATCGAATGTTTGCTGTAGCACTTAGTCACATTTTAAGTGTTCGAATTCGAATCTCAAATTCAAATTCGAATTCGAATTTGACGATTAGATTCGCTGTTTTTTTTTGGGAAAAAATTCAAACTAACTGTGAAGATCATTTTTACTCATAGATATTTCAACTAAATCGAAACAGCGAATTTAGCTGATAATTCTACAATGCTCTTTATTACCAAAAATCGATCAGTTTTATATTAAAATTTTAAAAGAGTTAATTCAATCAATTTAAATTAATTAGAAGTTTGTTCAATAAGCGATTTCAGCATCAGTCGGCCTTAATCCATTATGACATCCTCCCGTTTTTTAAAAATCGAAATCGGCACTCGTTCTCTTCGATGGCTTCATCTTTAAAGATCTTTGACTTTTCAGCTAAATCGAAACAGCGAATTTAGCTGATATTTCTACAATAGTTTTGTGAATTTTTACTAGTTCTCATTTACCGGAAACTACGGTAAGTTGGTTGCATATCAAGGCTTGATGTAAACGCTGAATTTTACGTGTCAGGGCCAAAGATTTTGACTTGATCGAAAATTCTTCTTCCATATTAACCAAATATCACAAATACGACAAGATTAGATAAAATTTGAAATTGTTACGACTTATTGAACGGAAATAAATGAACATGTGGATTCAGTCATCCTACTGACTTTTCAACTAAATTGAAACAGCGAATTTAGCTGATAATTCTACAATGCTCTTTATTACCAAAAATCGATCAGTTTTATATTAAAATTTTAAAAGAGTTAATTCAATCAATTTAAATTAATTAGAAGTTTGTTCAATAAGCGATTTCAGCATCAGTCGGCCTTAATCCATTATGACAGATATTACTCATGAAAATTGGACAAAAAATCTATCAAATCTAAACAAAACGTTATATGATCTAAACGAGAAGCAAATTGATAATTATAGAACGAGACCAAGTTTGGATTCGCCAAGCATAGTTGATGATCCCTTCTATGGTTCAGAAGAGATTTCTATCAATTCAATTCTGTCAGTGAACTTTTAATTGCTAAATACCATAAACATTCGAAATGCCGAATTTATTTTGATTGTTTTACTTGACGATTTTGTTGGTTAAATTTATGATCGTCTATTTATTGCAAACAAAAAAAAATACGTATCCAATCCAATCCAATCTCGTATTCGTATTCGAGAGAATTCGCAAGGAATGCCATTACAGCAGTTTGAAGATTATTATCTCTCGATGTGCCAATCTTCGCAGTGTTGTTCGGCTCGCATTGTATTCGCTACGATCGCCTGGTTTTACGATGCTTTGGGAAGAAACATTTTCTAGTGAATAGGGGTGACGAAAATTTCCATTTATCTTATCAGTTAAAAATCTTTTCTACAGATTGAAAAAAAAACATCGAGAGAGATATTTAGTGCTCGACGGATCTTCAATGACAGTCATGAAGCTTAATGTTTAAGCTTGAATTCATTCCCAAACGTTAATCATTCGAGCTGTTATCTAGCTAGGTCATGAAAATTTTGCACCACAAGCTCCACATTATAGTTTCGTATTGAAGAAATCTATTCTTGAATCTTTGAAAACAATCTGTGTTATGAGAAAACAATTATCGATTCTTTGGAAAAAAATTGTTCATTTTTTTCCTATTTCTATTTCGCGATATCCTCTCAACAATTTTTGATTTGTTTATCAAACTTTTCATAAATTACTACAAACAAAAATTACAAATAACAACTACTTTCCTGAAAGAAATCGAGAGCAAATCGTTAAAATTCGTCTGGAAAGCGAATCGCATCTTTAATTCCTATCTATCAATACAATAATTCCATCTTCAACAAAAATCACCCAATTAATCGATCAGTTCGCAAAAGTTTGGATCTGTAATCGTTTTTTTTTTTTTTGTTCTAAACTTTTGACTTCTAACCTTCTCTCTCTCTCTCCCCTAATTTATGACCATTGAATAAAGAGATCTACGAATAAAGAGAAAAGCCGTAAGCTCTTTCATTCGCTTTGAAGGTTTAGGTTCGAGATGAGAACAAGTTCACTGAATACCTTCACCCTCTAATAGCCGTATCTACTAGCCTAGAAAAAAAAATCCCAGCCACGCCAGGCTGCACCAAAACCAAAGATCACCAATGCAAGTTTTGATTAGATTAACTCTCTCTCTCATCGTTTTATTGATAAAATTCTAAATTACCCTCTTTTTTCTCCTCTTTCTTCTTCCTCATCATTCGATGAATTCTCTTTTGTTTGTTTTTCGACAAATACCAAAAACAAATCTAGACTCTCTCTCTCTCTCTCTCTCTCTCTCTCTCTCTCTCTCTCTCTCTCTCTCTCTCTCTCTCTCTCTCTCTCTCTCTCTCTCTCTCTCTCTCTCTCTGTGTGTGTTCCTAGCTTTTTAAGATGGATTGATTTGAATCATTATCCTTTGAATCATTGAAGAGATTCAGAATGTTCTCCAAAAATTGAGATAAACTCAACAAGCTGAGTAAGTAATTGCTATCATTAATAAATCGAATTGATCGCATATTTATTCCCTGTCTATATTTTTTTTCGAAAACATTTTCAATTAGCTAGAAGAGAAGTTCTTTAAGTTTTTGTTGTAGATCATAAGTCTTTGAATTTTTTCTTAGATAATTTATTTGTTCATTTTTTAATGAATCCTAGTTTTTATCAGAATTTAATCATTAGAATCTAATTGATGCAATTCTTTTTCTGGTGTGATCGATTCATTTCAGTATTTCACATTCGATTCGTTGCGGTTTTCACACATCAAATCAATGCAATTACTCCATCCACAATGGCTCATCAATCATTTGTTGATGGAAAAATGTGGAGATTTATGAATTAAAATCAAACATATCAATCAAACTTGTTCGTCCAGTATGTAAATAGATCAGAATAGATAAGATAAGATAATTATAGAAAATAATTGAATAACTTCGAATCTATTCAACAATTAATTACACTCTTTTTTTCTCGTCTACTTTTGATTCGAAGAAACAACAACGAATTAGAATTAGGTTTATCATTAAAAAACTCAATCGGATTATGATTGTACTAATGTAGACCTCTCTGTTCCCGCCAATTCACACTATTGTTATTCCATCTAGCTTCGAAGATCAACATTCGAAGCATCTTATCTCGATCAGACAAAATTTGATATAAATTCAATCGGATTTTAGAAAAAGTTTAGCTTCAAGTTGAAGATTAGATGTCGATTCGTCAAAAGAACTAAAACAATAAAGAAATGGTGAAATTTTCAGCTCGAAAACTTTATAATCTTTTCATAATCTATTGCCATAGTTTCTCTTAGAAAAATTTAGAGATAATTAAGATAATTCTTTTTAAATGCTTTTCTCTACTAGAGCAAATTGACTGAATTGAATCATAATGGAATGCTTAAATTCAAACCCCAAACTTAAGCTTTATACGAAAGGACCGAATGTAAATCAAGAATTATCGACGGCTTCGAAACCAATCGGATTATCTAGGCCCATAATCTCTGACCGCAACGAGACAAATCTAATCGAATTGATTATTAATATCATACAGATACGATCCCAAATCACCAAATCGTACTCTGTCTTGTTGGAAGTCGATAAAGAGAAAGCTCAAGCTATCGAGTTTCTGGATCAGTATCTAGAAGACTTCGATTTCCAAACTTCGAATTTTAATTATCACAATGATTTTATGATAAAGTTTGAAAATTTATCAAGTCTATCTTCGAATAAATCTGAAATAATGATTCTAAAAATTTTAGATTCAATATTTCTCTGAGCTTGAAGTTCATCGCTGATTCCTCAGAGGATGATCATGGAAAATTCATTCCAAATTTAATCAAACAACTTAATCGAATTCTGGTTGCAAAGACTAAAGTTTCTTTAGTGTTTGAATTGCCATTCAATTCAATCTCTCATTTGGTTTTTGCTGAAAATTCATTCGAGTCTTCGAGCCTCAATATGAACTATCACAAACTGCCTATTGTTTCGTTGGCGATAGGATCAATTGTTAATTTGTCAACTTTCGTTGAACGTTCATTATTGTCTCCTCTAAAAAAACAGAAGCATCAAAATGATCAGATCATTATAGATTTAGGCAATCAAACAATTATGATTCATTTTAGAAATTTTCGGTGAGTATTTTTCAATACAAAGATGATAATTCTGAGTGTCGAATAAAAATTTCATCTCGTCTTACAGATATAAATTGAAAATTTTTTTTTCCATCATAAACTATATTCTCGTGGACATCAAATCTAGCGAGCATTTCTATGTTTACATTGAGCTTAATCAGCCTCCGTTTTTGTTGGAAAAGATCCCGGAAAATCCATTCTATAGAAAAACGAGAAAATTTCGCCTTAAACCCAATTTAAATTTAACAAAAAATGACTATCAAAGAGTAGATTGTTTCGGACGGATTGAGAATTTTGATGAGAACTTATTGGGATATGCGAACGGTTACCGAATCGAAGTTAGATCGAAGAAATTGATTTATTCACTATTGAAGTTCGGTCATGAATGCAAAACATATTTTAAAAATTTCTCATTTTATTTTGGCAAAATCAAATCAAAACTTCCAATTTGTTCTCGGATGGAAATCCTTATTGAAATGATTGATAATTTTTTTCCCTCAGACCAATTCCCCTTGAATTACGCCTGTCGAGCTCTCTTTAGTAAATCCTATAAGGTTTGTTTAAAAATTTTTCCCTATCGAATTTCATCCTATTGAACCCTGTAACTCTCTAGATCGCCGACTCATTTGTTCATAATGATTTGGGAAATTTTCTAAAACAAATTCTTGAGTATTCTCTCTACAAGCCTATTATTACAGAAGAATGTCTTTTCATTCTGAAATCCTATAGCAAAAATCGTATCATAGATTATTTTAAACAGTTCATCATAATCTACGAGCAAAAAATTCATAAAATTGAAAAGAAGACATTGGCAGAGACCGTTGGAATTATCGATCGGAAAAATCAAGTGCTCATTAGGCGAGCCATACTTACGCCGACTCGATTAGAATTTCTCCCTCCGATCGCTTTGCTACAATCTCGTTTCACCAATATCGCAGATCCTGAATTCGCTATCCGGATTACATTGCATGAAGATAACGGACAATCTAAACAAATGCGAGATAAAAATTATAAATTCTTTAAGAATATATTCAAAATGAAGTTGCTTGATGGAATCAAAGTTGGTCATCGACAATATCTCTTTTTAGGAAGTTCTAGCAGCCAATTGAAAGAAAACGGGATTATGTTTTACGCTACTGATAGCCGAAATCAATCAGCCTTAGACATCCGATCAAAGTGTGGTGATCTAGACCAGTTCAGACGTTTAGTAGCTAAATATATCGCAAGGTTTGGATTGATGTTCTCCCAGGCCATCGCTCATTTTAAATATGATCCTGCCAATTATAAAGTTTGTTGTACGAATGATTTCAAAACCCTGGATGATAAATTCATTTTCAGTGACGGTGGGGGCATGATCTCTATACTTTTGGCTCAAAAAATCATTCAAAATCTCAAGACGCCCCCTAATTATTCACCCACTGCATTCCAGATTCGGTATGGCGGTTGTAAAGGGATGCTAGTGTCGTATAAAATGCCGACCGAAGCTATTATTTTCCGCGGCTCAATGAAAAAATATCATTGTGATGATAATATTTTGAGGATTCTCAAGTTCTCAGCTCCTCGAAATGTTTACTTTAATAGACCGTTTATCAATATTCTTTGTCAATTGTCTGTTCCACCGCAAACTTTTTATAAAATATTTAACCGAAACATTCGTACTTTGACTGGTTCATTGTTTTTTGAGAAGGATGCTCTTGACTTGACTCTCAACTATAGAAATCAAAATCTACCTTATGAAAAATTATCCGAATCTGGTTTATTGATGCTCAAAGAACCATTTCTGAGACAAATTATTAATCACCTATGCACTCATCGAATGGATGTATTAAAATCAAAAAACAGGATGATTTTGCCTCATAACAATGCTCGAACTGCTTTTGGGGTTATTGATGAAATGAAGTTACTGAATCCTGGAGAAATTTTCTTTCAATACACTCTAATGAATGATGACGGATCACTCACTGGTGAAACTGTCATATTGGACAACGTAGAAGTTATGATAACTAAGTTTCCTTGCCTATCGTTGGGAGATGTTCGCAAATTTAAAGCTCGCAATTTATCATCTTTGTCACATGTGAAAGATTGTGTCGTCTTTCCAGCTAAAGGCGATCGTCCACATACTGACGAAATATCTGGATCAGATTTAGACGGAGACGAGTATGCCATTCTTTGGGAAATCGATCTGATTTTTCCTGGCCCTAATCATCAAGCGATGTCTTATAAACCTGCCCAACCATTGACTTTGGATCACGATATAACTTTTGATGATATTGTTGATTTTGTTTGCGATTATTTCATCAAATCCAATATTGGTGTCATCGCAAACAGTCATCTAATGTTTTCGGATTTTCATCCAAAAGGTCTTCGATCCGATGAATGTCAGATCATAGCGAATGAGTATAGCGTCGCGTTAGATTTTCAAAAAAGTGGTAGAAATTCTGAACTCGATCCGTAAGTAACAATCAAAATTCTTAAGAATGCACTGATTCTGTTATAAAAATTGATTTCTGACAGAAAATATTGTGCTAGTCGAAATTGGATCAGACCAGATTTTTTAAAAGCGAGCTCACCAAAAACGTATCTGTCCGAAAGTATCCTTGGACAGTTTTATCGACAATGTTGTCTTGCAGCCAGCATAATCAAATTCACTGACCAATTTTTTCTCCAAAAAGATTGTGACAAATTGAAATTCAATCAGAGACTGATAATGAAAGGCCAGAACAATTAACCCGTTGATTATTAATCCGATATGACTGATCATAAATTATTAATCCGTTGTAATTATAATTTGTCTCTCTTTTTTGAATAGGTTGGCGCAAATTCAAAGAGCAAGCAAGAGAAGCTTTTTGTGAGTATCATCAATTAGTTTTAGAAATCATTGAAATGATGGACCTCGAATCGGAAGTCGCTTTAATAAGCGCTGCATATGAAAGATCTGAATCAAATGTCTTGATATTCGATAATTTATTCGGTCATTTCAATACAAAATTTGAGAAACAATCTACTGGCCTCAACGAATCAGATCGAATGCTATTGATATCTTCTTGGTACGCCATTTGCTTAGAGATGGTTGATCGAATTCAGTTCCAGTTCCAAAATGAGCCTCTTCTAGGCCTACCATTCATGGTGCCTGATCGTCTAATTGAATTGGCAAATTATCAAAAAATTGTTCTCCCAAAAGATTTTAAAAATATTGATAGACATTTACTTATAGATCACACATCTCTCACGTTCAAATTAGCTATCGATCTTATAATGTTCTGGGTCGAGAATATCAACAAATTATTAGACTATGATTTCCAATTGCTGATCATCCTTGAGAATGGGACAGAATCATGCATTTTAGAACGAGATTTGATTGAGCAGCAAATAAAGGTTAGTGTAATTTCATTACAAATCTTTAATCTTTAATCTATTTGTAAAAATTAAGAAACAATTGGACACTAAATTGGACCTGATTGGGTCGATATCTTCAGATCAAAATGATGAAGATGAAATCATTTTTCTATTCAACACCTTCATTCTAGATTTATTTGATCAATGTAGTAAGGTCAACGAGATCATTATGTATGGGACTCTGGAAGAGAATTTGATGCTCCGATATGCACCTTATTCATTGAGTTTCTATCAAAAACTTAGCGTTGGCAATACTGGCAAGGAATCTTGCGACGAACATTACCTTATGATCTATACAAAAAAACTTGAAGAACTTTTTGATAATCTATGCTTGAAAAATTTTTGTCTGAAAAGTTCAAGACAAATTGAACGTTTCGTTCTAATCGATCATCATCATCGAGACAAAAGATCGAATCGTTTGAATTTGAAAAAAGTTTGAAATTTGATTTCTATTTTTGCATTATTAATTTAATTTGGTTTTTTTGTTACTGTTTCAAGGTCGATAAAATGTTCTATTCCAAAATCAAATTGATTTGTGGCGGTATATCGAAAATGATTATATCTGATGAAGAAAATCATGAGCTCTTTAATAGCTCGACTAAATCTAGCAATGGCTCGTTACTTTTGAGACCAAGTCAGACAGAGGAATATGAAGATAGTAATCTTTTACTCGATGAAAGAGTAGAAGGCTATAATTTAAGAATGTTCAACATCAAATACTTCAATTTCGAAATCGAAGGTTACACGATCTCAAACAATTTAGTCAAAATATTTCTTTCGCATCCTGATTTTTACTCTAGAATTTATAAGAAATTCCAAATCTTTGAGTGAAACTCGTATTTCAACCCACATGAAGGTATTATGAATCAAGTGTTCACTCTCAAGTCAAATAATTACCCTAGTTAAATCAAATAAACGTTATTCTCTTAGAAAACTCTTGTCATCTGAATTAAAGTTTTGCTATTGTTCCTTTAATCTTCGAAATCTAGAGGAGGTCAATTTTCGCAGGTACCTGATGAAACGAAAATGATTCAGTGCTGAGTAGGACCTTTCCATTGGCTTTCATTCGGGCTTCATTGCCTGTGGTGGATTCACAAATCAATCGTGGTCGAAGAGATTTGAGTGCTCTTACCATGGACGATGTATCTCGTCGTAAAATTCTATTGCAAACTTCCAAAAATCAGCCAAAAATCAAATCCCTTGATCATAATCGCATTTGTCAAAATATCATAAGCTGCTAGCATGCTGTTCAAAGCCAAAGCTTTGTTATAGTCGGAAAAAAATTTAAAATCAAAATTTCAGCAATTTTAAGAGAGGGAACCATAAAAACAAACCAAATTCATCAATGATATTCTATGATGTGAAAAAATTCGACCATTAGCGAATCGATTTGCGAAAGAAGATTTACCGAATTTTTTTTTATCGACTAGGATTAATTGTTGAAACCAAATTTAAATCGAAAATTAATTCCAGACTCTGCGTTGCGAATACAGTTCAGTTTTCATTTTGGATTTTTCTTTCTTCTTCCCATTGTTATTTTGAGGACCACATTGTCGTTAGATTTCTGACTTCCTATCGACTGCTGTTGATTTAATCCAATTGGAAGTTGGAGTTTTTTTTCGCCGAGAATTCTTGATCAATAAGATAGATCAATAGAATTCTAAATGACCTAGTGATGATGATGAGGGACTATCAAACAAAAGATAACCACAACGATTGTTGGCTCTCGATAATTGAATGATTTTTTTTTTTTTTTTTTTGAAAAATAATTTTCCATTTTTATTTTGTTCATCGATCCAATAGCTGAAATTATTGTTATGTCTCGGTGCTAGATCGGAAAAGGAAACTAGCAAGCGTTTCGCTGATGGAAATTTAAGATATTTTAATGAAGATATTGTAAAATTGTTCTACAAAAATTAAATGATCGAAATTCTTACTCTTTTAGCGTTCCACACAAGAACTTCCGTTTTTGAGGGACGATCGAATGTCTCAAATATATCAATTTTATAGACTTGGTTTCAATAGTTAAGATAATACTGATCGATTCTTGAAACCACATCTAATCGAATTTTTCCCCAACCGATCGGAGAAGATCGATCACAAGCGATCGTTGGGGAGTGAAAAAAAAAAAAAAAAAAAAGACTTTGATCCTTTTTTGTAATTGTAATTTAGCGATGAGTAGTGAATGATATCTCCAGATTTATTATCTCTGTTAGGAAAGTAATTTGGAACAGAATCATTTTTGAAATGATTTGATCGTTTGGTGGTGATGGTGGTGACGAATTTGATCGATTCAATGGAATCTTTTTTTTTTTTTTTTGATTTCACTTTTACCAAAAAAAATCTTTCTCCATCGAGCGTTATTTATTTTTTTTTTTTTTTTTGATGTTTTGGATTTCGCTATAAAATAGGATATATAACCTATCTAAGAGCCGGAAAAGAATCTCTCACCGGAAAGTTTTTGGATATTTTTTTTTTAATTTCTTCAAGCGCAAACTCCGGCGGTTACGCATCAATAATGGAAAAAAAAAATTTTTTTTTCTCTCTTTCACATCGAATTGCTTCTATTTAACACCCGAATTGCTTGAAGTACTGTTCAATGCTACCAACACTATTCCGGTCTATATTCCGGTATTACGAATTTCTACAGCGAATGATATGGTCAATTTTTTTTATTTTTTTTTTTTTTTTTGATTTCGAAATAAAAACCCAGGTATGAGAGGTGATTGAAGAAAATTCTTATTCCTATTCTAAAGATTATTTCATTCAATTCATTGTGTTCAAGATGTTTCATTTTGAATTTTGATTCAAATTCATATCCAATCTATCTTCTTTTCTCTTCTCATCTCATCTTTGAAAAATCTTATCAAAACTGACGAGAGATATTCTTTGATGTCGATCGAAACGTCTGTATGAAACTAAAAATACTAAAAATGTTATGAACGAAACGATTTAGATTGTGAAAAAATAAAAAAAAAAAAACACTGCCGATATATTATTCTGATCACTTAGTCTACAATATCAGCAGTATTTTTTTTTTTTTTTTTTTGCGATGATCAAATTGATTGAAATGATGATGATGATGATTTTTACCGTAATAATCATTTTTCTATTGTTAAATTTCAACAACAATCGATGTCGATCAGATCAAATCCGTTTAATCAATATCAATGAAAAGAATAGAAGTGATAAGGATGATGATGATGATAATAATAATAATAATAATAATAATGATGATTTATTAATAGAATCGAATGATCTAAAAGATTTTGTTCGATACAATACGGAACAAGATCAAATTTTTGTTCCGTTTCAATTCTCTTCAAGAAAAATTCGTTCCACAAACAATTATGATGCTGATTATATGAAGCTGAAGCCATCAAAAAAATCCCTTCAAAATTCATTGAGAAGAACATCGAATAGAAAACAAACAACCGATAAGCAAACATCAATCAACCATAACCATAACAATAGCAACAATAAAACTAATTATAGCTATACCTTTAGAAATAATATTTACAACGATTTCAATGACGATGATGAAGATGATGATGATAATGATGCTGTTGATGATGATGATTTGAATGATGAACATTATGATTCCGTATCAAATTCGAAACCAATCTTGTTTCGAATAGGTAAATTGAATTTTTTTTTGTGATGAACTTACGACTTGGATTCGGTGAAGTTTTTTCTCTCTCGTAACCTCATTGTTTCGAAAGCTTTTTTGAAAAGATTTTAATTAAAAATTTTCATTATCTTTATCCAATCTCTCTCTCTCTCTCTCATTAATTATCTTTGATTAGGTTTGTTTGATTATCTTTTTCTTTGTCCCGATTCTACTTTGTCTCGTTTGCGTTTATTTTTTTTTTTTTTTAGAAATTTGGTTCAATTTTATTGATTTTTTTTGATTTATTGAATTCGAACGAAAAGATAATTTTCTCTATACCTTAATTTTGTATTCTAATCTAATCTCACAATTGTTTGTTTGCTTAAATTTTCTTTCAATTTAATTGAAATTGTCTTTCGTTGATTGTTTTCTATTTGTTTGCTGATTTCGATTTTCACATTTTTTTTAAAATTTTTTTTCATGTTCCAGGAATGTTTTTGAACAAAAAATCTGATCATCATGAAATCTATCAGACTGTGTTCCGTTATGCGATCAAATTTTTTAACACTCGAAAATTGAATAGCAATCGAATGTTCGATAGTGGACAAAACCATCAACATCATCCACAACAAGATCCTTTCCATCATCATCATCATCATCATCATCAACAACAACAACAACAACAACAACAACAAAATACTCAAAAGAAGCAAAATTTCTTCCATGATGGTCCCTCTTCGATGATTGCGTTTTCTTCGATGAATCGTTCAAATCAAAACAATCAAATCGTTTCCTCTTCACAATCTCAAAATAATTATTTCTTATCTCGAAAAACTTTAGAACCAATATTATCATCGCGAAACGTTCAAATGATACCTTCGATAAGCTACATCGATCTTGATGATCCATATGAAGTGATCCAAGAATGTAAGCGAAATCAATGTTCTCGATATCAATTATTGAATCAAAACGATTGCAATGAAACTACAGAAAAAAAAAATAATCTCGTTATTTCACTCAAGCATCAACTCAATTTCGAAGATAATCGTTGATAGGAGATCAATTTCTTGTTTGAGTAATTTCCGGTCCAAACGATTATTAATTCTCATTCGTTGGTTGGCAATCGTTGATTACTCTCGAAATTCATTCGATTAAGTAGAATAAATGGAATATATTTTTTTTTCTTTTTTTTTTTTTTTTTTTTTTTTGCTCAGTAATTAACTTGATTTTCAAGGTAGAGCTTTCTGGAATTCGAGCTTAGCTCTGAGTAGAGAAGAAATATCAATCCGATGATTCGGTTCAACTGACTGCCTTGATTAGATTTTGTTTTCCAAATCGGATCCCATGACAATAGATTTAAAACTCGTGAGGGGAACGAAAAAAAAACCTGGATAACAATTTCTATCTTGTCTGAGTTTTTTTTTCTGTTTTTCCTGTTTTATTATGTTTGTCTTATCAATTTTCCGAAAAACCATTTTTTTAATAATGCACTCTCTCTCTCTCTCTCTCTCTCTCTCTCTCTCTCTCTCTCTCTCTCTTATTACCGCCCAAATAATGACCTAACATTTTATATTTACTTATGAAATCAGTGAAAACGATGATGATCTAAACAGAATCTAATCTTTTTGCTTGAGATGATGATGATGATGATGATGATGATGGGGATGAAGATTTTCACTTTCAATGCTTCTCTCTTCTCTCTAAGAGAGAAGAAAGCATTTTTAAAATTCTGATGAAAATAATGACAATAGACAATGAATGATAGCGAATAGTGAATCGTTTTACTTTTGGTTTTGGTTCTAATTTCAGATGAATCAAACATCATCATCATCATCCACACATCAAATCAAAATAGAGTTCCAAACAGAGTTGGAAGAAAGAACAAAGAGAATCGTAATGTTCTAATCTTTGTGTTTGTAGTGAAATTGCTTTTGGAAATCTTCACGAAATAATCTAATTTTCACATTAGAACAGTTTTTTTTTTTTTTTTTTTGAAAATCGATTCTCTTCTAAGAACCAAGAGAAAGGTTAGCAAGAAATTCAAGGTATTCTCTTGATTTTTTTTTTATTATTATTATTATTTAAACTGATTGCATTCGAACTAATTGTATACTCTGTTTTTTTTTTTTGTTTGTCTCGACATTCAGTATGCATCATTATTAGATACTTTCAACTTAATGGATTAGTGGCTGGATGTGAATTTTTTTTTTTTTTTGAAATAGCGCTCCAGAAAGATTTAATCGAATCGATTCGATTCAATCGAAAACATTAACACAGTGGATGAATCCGATAGATTGAGACTAGACTTATTATTGATCGGAAGTTCTTCAAAAAGAAAAAAACCTAAAACTGGAAAAAACTAGGCCCGTTAGATGTTCAAATTAAGGCAGTTTTCTTTGCAATTACCTTACCATTTTTGATTTAGTGAGAGATACAGTCAGTAATTAAGCATTCTATATTTTTACTTCTATTCTCTATTTATTATTATTAGTTTTTTTATATTCCACCTAGATTTTAATGTCTTTCGGAGGGCTAGATTATTTCCCCTCCTCCCCCCCTTCAAAAAAAAAAAAAGAATAAATAGATTAGTAATTTGTTGCTAAATAATCTTTCGTTTTGTAATTAACTATCTAATACCAACTACCTAATCTTTTTTAATTGATATTTGTCAAATCAATCTAGTTAATGATCAAACAATCGGATCAGAGAACGATTTTTTTTTTTCGCTTTGAAAAAAAGATCTATAACGAAACAAATTTAATGGCTTTTGAACAGACAGACAACTCTCTATAGAATCGGAACAAATAATCGAATCGAATCGAATCGAATCGAATCGAATCCATTTTCTTAATTTTGGTTCCTATTCCAAAATCAATGACAAAAAACAAAATTAGATAACTATCATCGAGAAGCTTTAGATGAAACCGGAAATTTTTGAACCCAAAAAATCTTTTTTATTCGGCAAAGTTTTTTTTCTTCAAAAATGTTCTCAAAATTGAATATTATCCTAGGATCAAACAATTCAAATTGATATCGTAATTCATTGATTTTGAATACGATTTTTTTTTTTTTTTTTTTTTTTTTTTTTTTTGGTAATTTCTATTTAAAAAAAAAATTTTTTCATTCATCCATCTGTTACACTTTTGTTTTCTCCGAATGCAGGCAATTAAAAATGAATAAAAGAATCTCTTAAAGATAAAAAAAATAGAGATCTAGTACCCTTTTTTTTCTAGCAAACAATCACATCCTAGGTGTTATTGGTTTTGAATCATTTCTTCGTGAAGCTGCTTGATTGCATCCCCTCGGTCTGCAATCAATTTTTTTTATCTGCACTCTCTCGTTCTGCAAATTTGTTGGATCAAATTTTCTCTCATGTTTTGTTTTCCCGTGTTTCCGGATCTTTTAAGTTCTTTTCATTCTACATCTTGAAACTTTTTCGTTCTTTTCATACCACACAGAGTATTGTTGAAATTTATAATTATTTTTTTTTTTTCAATTTAATTTTGTTTTTTTTTTTTTTTTTGATGTTCAATTTTTCTCATTTGTGGAAAAAAACAAAAAAAAAATACTAAACTAGTCTGCCTTCAATTGAATCATGGCACTAGAGCTTTCATTGTACCACCGCTTGGTCTTTTCGCCAGTCTCGAAACATTACGAGCGTACTCAAAAGCCTATCAGGTTGGTTGGTTTGTTATGAAAAAAGAAAAAAAAAAAAATGAAATTAAAATTGTTTCTGATTTCTTGTTCAACAATATTTTTCATACAAGCTTCCGATGGTTCTGACCTCAATGGCACCTTTTGTTCCATCGCTAAAATCTAAGCTTAAATTATCCTCTCAAATGCACTCATCATCAACATCATTATCGGATTCATCAACGAATAGCACTGTATTCAATCTCTTTCCTGATCTCACTGATTGCATTGTGGAGATGATCAAAACCTATCAATGGTCTAGCATAATATTTTTGTACAATACGGATTCTGGCAAGTTTAAATCTGAAAATTTTTTCTCATAAGCAATCTAAAAATGAAATCAAGAACAGTTGTTGGATTATTTTTGTTTTTTTTTTTTTTTTTTTGAGCTATGAGCAAAACTCTTATGTGATTTAATGAGCCTCTATCTCTCGAGAAAACATTCGTTTGATTACGGATTAGCGATGGACAATCGAGAGCATTTTTTTTTTTCTCTCCCATTTCTCGATCAAATCATCATCACATCATCATTATAACACAATCACCGATACAATAGTACTGGTCCGATATAATCTACATCCAATGGAGAATTGCATCGAATTAGAATACTTTTTATTCTTTGAAGATAGAACTCGACTATTCTCTCTCTCTCTCTCTCTCTCACTGTGAGCCATTCATTCTCTGTTTTGTTGTCAATCATAAATGGTTTGTCTAGTACATCATTGTTAGATCGTTTTTTTTTTCAACGAATTGACCAACAAATAGCATTTCGATCGCACATTTGGTCCATTTGAAGTGTTTAACGAACACACACACACACACCAAGACAGAAATAGAGATGTGATTAAGCTGTATGAATTTCGTTTTCATTTTGCACAATTGCATCGCACAATAAATTTACACAATTGAAGAGAAAAGCTATAAACTCTAATGAAAAAATTCTTTCGATGAAAAAAAAAATGCAATTCATCGAATCATCATCAATAGATATTTCTCGACGAGAGAATTCTATTCAAATCTGGTAATTTCGGTTCAATTTTATTTTTATTATTATTATTATTATTATTTAAGGTTTCATTTGAATGATAAGATCGATGTGAAAATGTTTAATTTTTGATCGAATTCGAAAATTAGACAAAAAATTTTCCAATTGAAATTATATTCTTCCAAATTCTGGTAGCAATCCATCAAGTTATTCTTCTCTTTCCAAACGCAATCATTACAATCGTTGTATTGATTGTCTTGAATCTTGTTTTTTTGCGTTCATTCGAAAGTGTTTGTATTCCAAAATTTTCCATTCTTCCAATCAAAAAATTATTGATTGGAAGCAAATAAGGGAAGCGAAAAAAATGGATGCCCAGATACTCTCCTTCTAATATCTATCTATTTCTTCAGCCCTCCACTATTGAAACCGAAAAATTCCAGGCTGAGAAAAGAAATACATTTTGATTTTGGGAATTTCAAAAAAAAAAAAAAAACAATTTGTTTGATGGGAAAAAAATTTAATAAAAATAATAACAAAGTAGTATTAGTCTTATCACAAACAGACAGCCACACCTCTTCCTAGAGAACTAAAAACAAACGAAAAAAAAAATGAATATTCTGGAACCCATATGCCACTCAGGTAATAGAATTTCGGAACTAAAATTTTTTTTTCGAATCTTCGATCTAAACTAAATTGAATCATTTTGATTTGTGTTATCTTCTCCACTCGTTCTTCTTGTTTTTTGATGAAATTTTTTTTTTTCAAAAGGGTTTGAAATTTGAATTTTGTTTCCGTTTTTCGAAACGAAAAACAATCAGAGATCACTGCTTCGGTAGAAACTATCTCCCGTACGAATATCTCTTTATCTTTCGATATAAAATTTACTATGTTTTCTTCTACCGAAACTAAATTCGTGTCTAAACCTAAACCTCATTCTCAAAGAATAAGAGAAAAAAAAAAGAATAGACTAAAGATACATTGAACTCTTGAGACGTTTCCCTATAGACGATCGAAACAATTCAAACTAGAAAAACTTCTTTCGATCGAAATGAATATTTCATCAAATTGCTCTGGTACTCTTTTCACTCTCCCATACACAATCTCGATCTGGTTGATATTTGTTTGTTTCAATCTCTAGAACCGCTTACTTGAATTTTATATTAATGTTTTATTCTAGAATCTTTTGGAATCTCTCTCTCTCGCTGAAACGATTCCGAATTAATCATTAAATGTAAAACTTTTATAGACTAAGACTATCATTGTTGAAAAACATCAATTTTTTGCTAAACAAATCACATCAATTGTTGTGATGCTGTGTGATCGATGAAATTCAAAGCTGTAGAAAAAGCAAAAAAAAAAAAAAAACAAAGTAAGATGAGACAATCTAAAAAAAAAAAAAAAGCTTCCAGTTATAGATTGGTTAGATTGTCTCTCGATAGAATTCTTCTCAGTTATTTTTCATTTTTTTTTATATTGTTGTCGATGTTTATATTTTTCTAGATGCCAACCAAATGTTTTTTTTTTTTTTTTTGGTTCTTCCTCTTCCTCTCTCTCTCTCTCCAGGAGAGATGTGGAGAATTTTTTCGCCTTTACAATCTTCGATTATCGATTAGATTGATCGATTCATAATGATATTTTTTTATTTCGAAAGAAAAAAATCTTTAAAAATTTACACGTTTTTAAAACGTTTGTAAGTCTTCGAAGAAGCGAATGAAAAAGGAGTCTCTCTCTTTCTCTTTCCATAAATCATTGCTTCTAATTAGTTGATTTATTTCGTTCGTCAAATAAAGCTTGGCAAGATTTTATCGAAAATTTGGCTTGAAAATTAACAAACGGAATTGAAGTTTGGAAACGGAAGTTGGAGGGAGCATTTTTGTGAAAGAAATTTTCGATATCGATAAATAAAATATTGAATGAATCATCAAGCGTTCCCTTTCAAACCACGATGATTTGATAGTCATTTTTTTTTTTTGTTAGAATTCTGGATGATAATGAGAATCTTTCATCTCTCTCTCTCTCTCTCTCTCTCTCTCTCTCTCTCTCTCTCTCTCTCTCTCTCTCTCTCTCTCGTTCGATTGTATTGTTGTCAAAGAATCTCGATCAAAGATAATTGGTAAATGTCTCGATTTTATGTGACGACAATCTAGACATTCTAATTTTGATTCTTTCACGTTTATTCAAAAGTTCGTTAACTAGACTATCTTGAATCGTTCGATGCTAAGATAAGTTGATGTCATTAACGATACTAAGAGAGATGTTTGCTTCAAGCGAAGTTTTTTTTTTTCTCCCTCCAAATTTCTTCACCATCAATCAATTATAGAAAAGATTGAGAGAAAGAAAAGAATCGATTCATTTTTCATGACACTAAAGAGAGAGAGAGAGAGAGAGAGAGAGAGAGAGAGAGAGAGAGAAACAGAGTGGTCCAATTAAGCTCGCTAGGTACAGGTGAATCTTGAAGTGTGCGTGTCTGGTTTCATTTTTTACCTTTGGAAAGAAAAATTTCAAAGATTTTTGAAAGATCTCGATTTTTTTTACCGATTGCTTTTGATTTCGAAAATAATTTTTCCTTTCAAACGATTAACTTTAAAAACTATTTCTTGCGCTATACAATTTTTTTTTTTTTTGAAATCGATTATGACTTTTTCTTGGTGATTTCTATCATCAATCATTTTTTTTTTCGCGAGGTTTTTTTCTCGAACTTTTTGGTTCGGACTGATTTTGGTCTTCTGGTGAATCAATGTCGAATCCGTATGGATTATGAATAATAGATTGCGATGCGATAGGGAAAAATTCAGAGAGGAAAAGATTTGATCAAAAAAATTCTCAAGAAAATTGAGACCAAACAAAACTTTTTTCTCGATGTTTCGCAATCGTTTCGTTTTTTTTTATTGTCTGACTAAATTTATCTTCTCTCTTCTTAATTATCGCAAAAAAAACTCAAGGTCTATCGAGATTTCAGAAAATGATACATCTTTTCACTGAGAACTCAATGAATTCGATCGCGATTCGATTGATCAGACGGTTCGAGACGATCGAGGAAGTAAATCTTCTACTGCATAACCTTGAATTGGATTCTGGTCCGCTTGATCACAAATATATCGTTCTCGAATGTCGACACTTGAAACAAGCACGTTCGATCATCATCAATCATGTTCGTGATATATTCATCAGTGCTCGAAACTATCATTTCATTGTGACGAACCATTTGATTAGTTTGGATGAATTTTTCGATGAACGAAAATTTAAAGAGCTTCAAGTTGTTAATATTACTTTGATGCAATTATCTATTAGACAGAGAATAACATTACATCAAAAACCATCGAATAGATTTAGTCAATCTTCACAATCTCAAAACAATGATTATGATTTTGGTGAGATTTTTGCCGGAAATCTTCTAGCCGAATTCTATCGGCTATATCAGCAAGAAGAATTTGAAAGAAAACCGATTCTAAAGAAAGATGTGATAGATCATAATGATGAATTGAGTTCGGCTGTGAAAAGAAAACTTCTCTTCATCGATTGGCTTCGAACCCATGGTCTTTTGATTATCGATGCTGTCGATCTTCTATGGAGAGCATTTAGATCATCATCGTCTTTTTCTTCATCGTTGTTTTCGATGCGAGACAATAATTTATCGAGAGAGACAACACTGTCGTTGATAAATATGAAAAAATCGCAACCCATCGATAATAATTCTACCACTAATTTTAAAATTGATGATAATTCGAGAATTTGTTACGCTCCAAGCATCGAATCGAAATTATTCGGTCAAAATCTTCGCGATTCAATCGCTAAGCTTGAGAATCAAGACAATGATGGCCTTAGCGGTTCGTTCGATTTCGATCGATTCGGGTCTAGAATCAATTTCACAATTGATATCATTGAGTCAGGTTTCAACAATCCTCCTCATAAGGTAATCCGATGATCTCTATGATTGTTTTCTACCTGTAACCAATTTTTCATTGATTTTATAGATTGGCAATTGGTCATTCACGAATGGTTTTCGTTTGAATGAAAACTTGACCACTAGGAACAACAAACTGAACAATGAAAATGATTTCAATGATAAAATTTATTATGTCACATCGATTGTAGAAGAACCATATCTGATTGTTAAGAATAATCCAGCGAATAAAATCTTGAAAGGAAACGATCGATTTGAAGGATATAGTAAAGATCTAGCGGATTTGATTGCTCAACACCTCAATATAACTTATGAGATGCATTTAGTGAAAGATTCAAAATATGGCGGTATCGTTAAAAATGATTCAAAAGATTGGAATGGAATGGTTGGCGAATTAATTCGACAAGTAATTTTCTAAGCAAGAATGAATTTCTGATTCCATATAATAAAAAAAATTGAAATTTTTGAAATTATTCGTTTTTAAGGAAGCAGATATCGCCATTGCACCATTAACGATAACATCGGCTCGTGAAAGAGTTATTGATTTCACCAAACCATTCATGTCGTTAGGAATCTCCATTATGATAAAAAAACCTCAGAAAAAAAATCCAGGAGTGTTTTCTTTCATGAATCCTTTGAGCTATGAGATTTGGATGTGTGTCATTCTAGCCTATGTTGGAGTTTCAGTCGTTTTGTTTCTAGTATCGCGCTTCTCTCCTCATGAATGGCGATACGAAGAAACAATTTACGGACCTCACGTATCGAATGATTTCTCTCTTTACAATTCGCTTTGGTTCGCTTTGGGAGCCATCATGCAACAAGGCTGTGATGTTTATCCTCGCTCAGTTGCCGGTCGTATTGTTGGATCTGTTTGGTGGTTTTTCACTCTGATTCTTTTGTCAACCTATACCGCTAATCTGGCCGCTTTTTTGACGGTAAAGTTTTCAAATGTTTTTTTGTATCGCTCATAGCTAAATGTCATTTTCATTTCATAACGAAAGGTTGAACGTATGGTGACTCCGATCAATTCGGCTGACGATCTTGTCAAACAAACCGAAATCGAATATGGTGTTCTTAGAGATTCATCATCGATGGAATTCTTTCGGGTTCGATAGCTGATATGTTGGTTTTGATTCGATCAAATAAATTTTTCTTCAATCTCATTATTTAGAGATCAAAGATTGCTGTACATCAACGAATGTGGGATTTTATGAAATCTAGACAACATGTTTTCGTCGACTCGTATGCTGATGGTATACGTAGAGTTCGAGAATCTAAAGGCAAATATGCTTTTCTCATTGAAAGCACCAAAAATGATTATGTTAAAGAACGAAAACCTTGTGATACGATGAAAGTTGGACGTAATTTTGATGCCAAAGGATATGGAGTTGCAACACCTCGAGGTTCAATTCTTAGGTATATTCATTCTCTTAATTAGCATCGAGAAAACTCAATAGTATTTTTTTTTTTTTTTTTTTTTTTTTTTTTTGATGTTCTATAGAGAGAAACTAAATTTAGCTATATTATATTTAATCGAGAACGGTGATCTAGCTCGATTAGAGAATCGATGGTGGTTCGATCGAAGTGAATGTAAATCTGAAGAGCAAAAGGATACAAATCAATACACTTTGACATTGAATTCGGTCGCTGGTTGTTTTTATATTCTTATCAGTGGGCTTGTTCTGGCGATGATGGTTTCGTTTGGGGAATTTTTTCTCAAAGCGAAACATGATTCGATTCGATACAATGTAATAATCTATGACAGTCTGGATAATGTCCAATCGATAATCAGACAACAAAAATTATTTAGACTAATTTCAATTCTATCTTGTTCTAGATAACCGTTTTGGAGGCAATGCATTCGATTCTTTCGATCTCGATCACTGGTAGACCGACCAAAATAGTTCGCAACTTTCAAACGAAGGTTCGTCGATAATTCGAAACCCATATTGTTGATATTTGTGAGAATTTTAATTGATTCAAATTAATCTATTCTAAACACTAGATTGATAATCAAAATTTGAATGAAATAGTCCAAGAACATCATTATGATCATCAAATTTATTGAGAAGCTTCGAGAAGGCGAATGTTAAAGGAAAACGGTGCATAATGTTAATCGTTTATTTAAAATTCAAATGAAATAGAATGAAAACCAACAAAATGATTCAATATTTTTCACATCGTTTACAATATATTGTTAATGATATCTGTTTATCCGCACATTGTTTATTGCATTTTTTTTTTGTTATAATAAATTATCTGGTTTAAGTTATGTTATGTAATTGTAAATTTCTTTACAATCTATCTGCTGCGATTGATCTCTGACCGAAAAATGAACAGTAAGTTATCAACCATATGAATGGAATAAAGCGCAAACTAATCGGATTCGGTCTCAGTCTCAGTCTCTTCGTCTTCTTCATCTTCATCGCTAGTCTCTACTGCAGTTAATTTTGTCGAATGATTTGTTTGATTCGATGGCTTCAAGTTTATCGATGCTGTCGATGTCACTTTGGGTTGTTGCAAATTATTCACTTTTTTTGTGACGGTAGTCGTTTTGACAACCGGATCAATCGGTTTGAAAACGGTATGTTCCATTTCATCATCGTCATCATCATCGTCGTCATCGTCATCATCTGAAGAAGATGATGAGTTTTCAGATTCATCCTGTGAAGATTCATCCTCATCAGCATCTGAGGTCTTATTTTTGTCGACAATTTCATTGATTTCGTTCTCATCGAGACCAATCTCATCCCAATCGATATTTTCAAGACCAGTTTCATCAAGTTGATTCAGTAGCATGTCGATCTCGGCATCTTCAAAGTCTTCATCGACAGTCGACATGTTTTTACTGAAATCAGCTTTCGATTTAGTTTTGATCAATTTCAAAATCTCTGCCGTCGATGAACGATTCAGACCTTTGGCTTTTTTACGAGCTTCGACCGACCGATTCACTGATTGATTTTTAGTCTCGCCAAGAGGAGTCTTTTTGAAACCAGATCTTACGCTTTCTTGAGGTTTATTATCAGCGACGAAACTCACATTCGATTTACGGTCCACTTCTTCATTGGCTTTTGGTTTATTGCTAAGATTATCATTGATTTTCGCATGGATGTTTCGATTAGAGGAGACATTCTCATTGACTAGAGCTTTAGTAGATTTCGTTGATTCTGGTTCTTTGTTTTTGGAAATGGTTGGTTTTGAAACCACAGGTAGCTATGATTGGAACAGAGAGAAAATCAATAGAGAATTGATGGATCATTGCGCAAAAGGTTCAAAGAAAAAGACAATCATTAGAATGATTTCAAATTAAGAATTTTCGAGAGTGAAGAGCAGCAGTAACATAATAAAATTGAAATGGATCAACAATAATTTCATTCAAATTTAGTTTTCAGTGTCTGGTTATGTTTGTGTGTCTGTCGATTTGAAAAAGTTTGAGACAATTAAAATTAATAATCAGTTGCAAAACACAAATTATCCGTTGTAAATTTATTAAGAGTTGTTGAATTCGATGTAGACCATTGTAAGTTACGTGGCGAGTTGGATCTTTGATGGACGATTGGCGTCGGTGAACGACAAGCGATGAAATTCTGATTCTCTGAATCGTAGAAATTCATCGGCGGTGGTGTGATAGCTTGTCGACTTATACAACGATTCTGTGTGACTCCTATGTTCAAGTTTTGACCGAAATTAGAATGATTTTGATCTCTCTCGAGCTTCGGTGAAACGAGCGATGGATTTTGAGCCATCTGATAGACGTTGGCAATTATTTGCTGATCTGTCATCGAAATGTTTCGATGTTTATTGTTCCACATTCGTTCGTTGGTGGTATGACGACGAGTGATCGGAGGATAGTTCTCTGGCATTTCTAATTGATTGCGTATCGGTTGAGGATGGTGTTGATTAGGAGGCGGAGATGGTCTGCTATTAACGGAAACAGCAAAGATGGGATTTTTTGGAGCAATTACATTCTTTGCTGTTGTTTTATTCTGATGCGAAAGCGACACTGGATTATTATTGACATCACTCTGAAAGGACGGCATGTAAGGTTGTCCAGCAGAATTTCGAGGCTGCCAATTTAATTTCTGCTGAGAAGAGTAAACTTGCGGATCCGGTCTAAGTGTAGGCGATCTCCGGTTGTGAGTGGTAGAGACTGAATAAGAACGATTCAAGCCTTGATAATTTTGATAACTGTTCACAGGCGAGATTGATCGAGGTGTCTGTAGGAGATTTTTCGCTCGAAGATCTTCGAAATTCTTCATCGCCGGTGATGGTGAATTTCGACGCTCATTAACAATCGTGTAAGGTTGAGGAAAAAATGAATCAACAACATCGATGTTAGAGATCAAGATCGGTGGAGTCACAGGCGATCGGGCGTAAGAAATCTTTTTAGAAAAAGTATCCGTAATACAAATAATTCATTATCACAACAACAATTGAATTCAGTGAAAAATGAATTATGTGGAGTTTTAGTGTGAGTGTGTGTGTGTGTGTGCATAATCATCGCAATGAGGTTAGAGAAAAAGCGAAAAAATAGACCTAAATAATTTGTTGAGTAGCGAAATAGATAAAAACTTACATCGTTTGCTCCATTCTCATTAGCTCCGATGTTTCCAGCTCCACTAAGACTAGTTTTTCTTGGCGGTACACGTCCGAAAACTTTTTTAGATCCACCAGGCCCAGGAGAAGGACTATGTGAATCGCGTATATTAGATGTGACTGCAGGGGATCGGCTTCTGGTCGGTGTCGAAGTAGGAGTCGATTCTTTCAGATCGTTCACTTGCTCTCTTAGACCCCAGATAGGTTTTCGAGGAGCTGCTGGTGTCTCAGTGTTAGTGATTGGTTGAGTCGAAGTTCTTTTTCCATATTGCATTTGTCGTCTTTGAGTGCCTGGAGAAGAAAATGGCGTAGATGATTGACTATTGCACTCGGAAGAGGCCTCGATCGCAGCCACAAGATCTTTCGTTGTGCGACGTTGTGGTATATCGTTATTATTTGCATCTTTCTTTTTGATTATTATCTTTTTCTTTGGTTCTGGTGATGCGGTCGAAACTGTTGATGACACTGGTTGTTGCTTAGTAGCTACAGGTTCATTAGAACATTTCTCCCAAGTACCTAGTTTGTTCTGACGACTTGGCTTATTTGATTGCTTCACAGTTGCGTTTTGTGCTGTTGTCTGTGCTGGAGTTACTGGTTGTGGCTTGATGGGTTCCGGTTTAGGAATTGTCGTCGGCTGCTGCTGTGGTGGTTGAACACTAGCATTGGCACTAGTATTGTTCGATATAGATTTCGTTTTTTTGTTAGTCTTTATTTTATCTTGTTGCTGCTGATTTTGATTCGCTGTCTCCCATAATTTTTTCTGTGCTGAAACTTTGATGGGAGTTTCATCAACCAGATCTGAAACTGCCGTTTTTTTCGGTGTCTCATTGTTCTCGACTAGATTGATGGGCTGCTTTCTTGCGGTTTCGAGCTTGTTTTTCGGAGCGAAAATTTCATTTTTCTTGTCCATAGGAATTTTCTGTACAACTTTATTGGGTGTTGATTTCTTAGAGACTGAATTAGAGTCGTTGAATAGAGACGGAGGTGGTGGAGGTGGCGGAGCGCCCTTAGAATTCATCAAATCATTCGGAGGAGGCGGCGGTGGTGGCGCATTGACGGCTGGTTTTGGTGTAGATTTTTTCTTATCAGCGATCGGTTGTGGAGCGGCTGGTTTTTTCTTCAGCGGTAATTTGATTGGAGTAAGTGCTTGAAGTCTTTGAGCGTAAACCGATTCCAATTGAGCTCCGAAAGATTTTAACTTATTTTTGACTGACGAAGTTCCTGAAGAAAATCGATTGAAATTAAGTTCAAAAGAGAATATCTATTGAAGCAGAATATTTCAATTTTTATTGCAGCCAAGCTTTAACTATGCAAAGTTTTATTTGAAGCATATTTTTTTGGACGAACCGGAAATCGCAGCTTTCTCAGCTTCAATTTCGGCCCTTTTGCGAGCCATAAATTTATCTTCCGACGAATCTGGGGCAGCCATTTGACCGAAAAGTTCATCTTCATATTGTTCTAATTGCTTGGCGAAACCTTCATTAGGTTTGGCGAACGCCCTTGCTTCACGAACCTAGCGTAAATTTAAAAAAATTATAATAATGAAAATAGTTTGAATCATGACAAAAAATGCAACTAACTGCTGCCAACGCCTCTTTATATTTCATTTTGTTTATCTTCATCAAATAAGCGCAACAAAGAGTCGTCGATCGAGAAACTCCGGCATTGCAATGGACCAAACAATTGCCACGTTTGATGCCCTCTTGAATGAATTCTATACAATCATCAAAATATTGTTTGATATCGGTCTCCGGAAGATCAAGAATCTCGATCTTTTTATAGTTGTAGTAATCTTCGAAAGCATTTTCAACACCGGGCGCAAGATTCAAAATATGCGTAACTTCATAAGTTTCAAGTATGGATTTATCTTGAGCAACATCTTGAGAAGCTGGATTTGAAAATGAACGAAAGATTAATCGAAGTTTTTATATGATATGGAGAGAGAATATTGATTTAAAATAATTTGAATCCAAATTCTAGCTTTGGTTTATCTAAATGGTCCGTGGTTAATCGAAACAGAGGTCGTTTTCAAACCATTAACATTTTTTAATTTTGAAATTAGGACCACAAACAGAGAATCTAAATCAGAGAGGAAGACATACGAAATATGTTCGCGAATAAAGCCTTGAAAAAATGACCTAAATTCTTAAAAATGACAGAACGGAAACCTCAATGATCGACCTTAAACCAGAAAAAATTATTTTGTTGCCGCTTACAAATCAACAAACATTGAAATTTTCATTGCTAAATCAAGAATTTTCTTGTTCTCATAGTGTCACACTAGTTAATGATATTTTGCTGATTATACTGCTTCGAACTAAACGCTTACGTTTGTGGTGAAAAACTATAAGAATTCTATAGGCAGTGAAATACACAACAAGAGAATAGTTTTTTTCGCCCACGAAACTCAAAATGTGACGTCATTTCGAGTTAATTTAGATTTACCAACAAATCTAGAAAAAACGATGGGTTAAGGCTAAATACGAAATTTATCGAATTTTTTGAAAAAAATTCTAGACTCAAGATTCTCGAATATCAGGTGTATCGGTGGACAAAATAGATCGAAGTTTGCGGAAGAATCGAATAGATTCGAATCAATATCGTTCACTTACAAATTAGTAATCCTGGTATGATCATACCAACTTGTAGATCAGGTTTGGTATCCACTACATAACCGACCGCATTTCCAACATCAGAAGAGAGCTGTTGTAGACCTTTTGGACTTCGTTTTTCAGTTAACTGTTCACCACTTCCTGTCGTAACTTTTGTGGTTACTTTTTTCAATTTTCTTTGTGAGAATTTCTTTATCTCATCGAATAGTTTGCTACGATTTTCATCATCAGTCATCATGATTGCTTTCGGATTCGGATCGGTTCGATTTCTTTCTGATAAAGATAACTAATGAAGAATTAGGACGAAAAAATAAATAAGAAGAGGAGGAGAAAAAAAAAGTAGGAGATTTAGATGATAAATCAAACAAACTTTTTTTCACTGCTGTTCTCGATGTTCTGAAGATTGCACTAGAAAACACAAGAAATTTGGATAGAAATTCAATTCGAAGAGAATCATTGATTTGGGATTTTGTAGATCAAAACTCTAGTATTTTAGATCATCGGAAAGTTTGATCTGGAAAGATCTCTACAATTATATCACAAACACTAAGATTAACACTTCAGAGACAGATGGAATCAAACAGAAAAAAAAATTTTTTTGGAATATTTTTTTCTCCGGATCGTTCGTTGTTCTCTTCTCGAATCTCATATTCTTACATCTCGATCCACTGAGATATCGAATGCGACAACATTCAAAATCGATTGGATCTAAAAAATCAAATCTCACATCTAAAATGATAGAATAGAATTGTTTGAAAAATTTTCCAAAACAAAGAATGAAAGAGAAAGAATGAATCTGATCGAATGAAAAGAGATTAGAGTTTTGATGAGAAAGAAAAAAAAATGTCTGCCGCCGATTGACTTTGAAATCTCTCTCTCTCTCTCTCTCTCTCTCTCTCTCTCTCTCTCTCTCTCTCTCTCGCACTCTATTATCTTACATCGGATTCGATAAATTTGGGCGAAAGATTTCGGTAATGACGCCAACAACAAGTGACGAAGAAGAAGAAGATGAAGATTTCTAGTGAATGAATTTTTTTTTCTAACTAAGTTTTGTTTTTGTGAAGAATCTATTGCTTCACTTTTCAAAAAGAAGTTCGCTCTCCGATCGCGCTATAGAATCGAGGAAAAGAGAGAGAGAGAGAGAGAGAGAGAGAGAGACAGAGACAGAGAATCTCAAAATTTTTTTTTCGCTTCGATGCCCTTTCTTTGAGCTACAATTCTGATTGAGAACTGAAATTCTCTGCTGATAGAAGCAACAGAATTAGAAACAATTTAAGTAAGCGAAACACAACGAGAAAAGAGAAGAAAAGAAAAGAAAAAAAATTAAATTAAATAAATCACAAGATTGCCAATTTTCGTTTTCTTCGTTTGCATCGTAAAACAACAGTGTAGCATCAAATATTTCTCTCTCTCTCCCTCTCTGGCGAAAAAATGGCGTTTCGGTGTAAGACCTAAAGAAGCGGATGGCGAAGCGAAGAAAGACCCCAAAGATTGATTCATTTCAATCAGCTCTCTCTTTGTTCCGATCGATATCGATCTCTCTCTCCCTCTCATTTCAAAAATCTTCGATTCGATCTATAAGAAGAATAACTATGGCCTAGTTATTGTAACAAGTAAAAACTTTTTTTGATATTAGCGGTGAACTGATCCATTTCTTGTGTCTCCGCTTTTCGTTTTTTTTTTTTTTTTTTGCTCTCAATCATCAAACAATTATTCGATTTCGATTTCTTTGCGAAGCAAATCACTAAGATTTTCAAAGATTTCATCATCACACTATCGTTAGTTGAGGGAAAGAAAGTCGATGTTAATTTCATTGATGGTTTATGGGTTAGGTCGACAAAGTGGAGTCGAAGAGAATTTTTTTCGACAGAATCTCTACGCTGCCAATATTTCTCTTCTCTCCATCTCCATCACACTTTTTGCCATTTATATTGAAATTCGAAATTTCTAACGAAAGATAATTGGCTAAAATAAAAGCCAAGGACGTAATTGAAGGCAAAAAAATTGAAAGAGTTAGTTAGAGCGAGAGAGAGAGAGTGAGTTATGAACTGCCTTGTTCTGCTTTTTTTGTTCCGGGGCTTTTTTCCTCCAAAAAAAACCAAATCAGAAGAAAGAAATCGTAGAATAAAGATTAGATGACATATGGAATAGGATTACCATTCTGTCACAAAATCTAGACCCTTTTTGAGAGTGGAAAGCGGAATGTTCTTAGATTGGTCTAGCAAAACAAAACTCTTTCTGGCTTCAATCGAATTTCTCTGGCTCTAGCCAAAATGGATCGAGTCGGTATTGAGAGAGAAAACGTTCACTAAGATAGATTAAGGGAAAAGTTATTCTTGGAGAAAATCCACCTGGAATGGACCCCAATGGCATTGTTTGTTTAGAGATGTTTGTTTTTTTACACCGAAAGAGGAACCAAAGTTTCTCTCTCACTAATTCAGTGCACAGAAGAATCGAATGAAGAAATTAGAATAGAATAGAGAAGAAAATGCAAGCATCACTTTAGGTGAAGTGAGTGTGTTTGTGTATAAACTTGAAATTTATAAATATACCTAGTCTCGGTTAATTTGAAGGCCTCGGCGAATGAGAAAAATAGATCATCACCATCACCATCATCATTATCATCAAGAAGATAGATTGAAGAGAATCATTCGAACAAACTTTGAATAGATCGGAAAGAATTTTGAATAAGAAAAGTTAACAAAAAGAAGAAACAAGAAATCGAATAAAAGAAAGAAGAAAGAGAATCAAAATATTACCGAAAAAAAACTTCGCTAATTAAAAAAATCTCATTGAATATTCTCGAAATGAAATGTCAAATTTTTTCTTTGTGTTCGCCATAGCTTTCTAGATCACAAAATCCACCAAATTCGAGCGAAGAAAAAAACAAGGTGAAACTAATTTGAAGAAATTTAATCCAAACATAAACAAAAAAAAACAATTCTGCAAAGTAAATTTAGAGTTTAAATTGGATCAGAGAAAAAAGACGTAAATCGATTAATTTTTTTTTTTGCTTACAATTTTCGAAAGAGTTCGAAAATTTTCAAAATTCGAACGAAAAAAAAAGAAAAAAGAATTTCGAATTCTTCAAAAAGACTCTCAACAAAGAATCGATCGCTCTGACTCCTCTTTCTGCTCCTCCTTCTTCACACACCTGAATTCTTTATGGAACTCTATTTTTTCATTTTAGAATTTCGATCCAATAAGACTAGATGGCAGTAGCGAAAGAGAAAGAGCGATTGATAAAAGTGGGAAATTTAAATTTATTTTTTCTCGTTCATTTAATATCTCTTCAGGTGAATTTATCCGAATCAAAATCTATTCGATTCGATCCTTGATAATCAGAATCCAATCATAAATGAATGATCGAGTGAGATAATTATCCCATTGAGATTGAATCAATCTTGATCTTTTTTTTTTTTTTTAATCATAATTAATCAAAATTTGATCCATCTCTTGTCTAGCTATCATCATCATCTTGATTGTCGCTTTCGATACAAAAATCATTGAATATAATCAATGATGATGGTGGAGAAAAAAAAAATTCGAGATAAAGATAACAATTATTTGTGCTACCTTGAATGAAAATCAAATACATTGAGAAAAATAAACGAGAAAAATTTTCCAAGATAATTCTCAGATAAAGATATCGATAGAAAAGACGTTCTAATGAGCAATGAAGCTAATGATGATAATGATAATGATGATGATGACAATTACGATGATGACGACCTATCATTCAATATAATTACCTTTCAATTATCTTCTCTGTGCGAAATTTTCACGCCAAAAAAAGAGTCGATAAGAATGGAACTAATATCAATTATAATTTTATCACCAATCTCGAATCGATATCTAATTGGATATTATTTTTCCGTTTGTTTCTCATCATCAGTGAAGTGAATGTGATTTTTGAAGATAAGTAATCAAAGAGTGAAAAATTTATTTATCGATAATGAAGAATGAATAATGTGATCCGAGAATCGATTCGAATTCCAAATGTAAATGCATTGCCAATGCTGAATTCTCGAGACTATCTTTGGGGCTATCTCTCTCTCTAAAAAATAGACCAGAAATTATTTCCAACAGATTCTTGTTGATTAATATTTGAATCACACACATCGAAGACAATAGAGCAGTTCAGAATTTGACCAAACTAGACCACAGAGAGGACTAGAGTGAAGAGGAAGTGAAGGAGGCTCTAGAAACTGGCAACATTTTTTTCTCTCTTTTTTTCTCTCCTACAATAAGAAATGAATGAAAAACTAGAAACGAAATTAGAAAAATACGTGTCCATTTTTTTTTGCGATTTTTTCCCGAAACAATCAAAAAAAAAGCAACGACAGTTTTTTACTTGCTCTCTCTCTCTCTCTCTCTCTCTCTCTCTCTCTCTCTCTCTCTCTCTCTTGATCTAATTTAATTAAAGTCAAAATGATTTCAATATGGAATATGGTCTCAAAGATCTCATTCATTTGGACAAGAATATATTTCACACAATCAATCCTAAACAAAAAATGATGGATTGTTTTGAAGAGGAGGAGAATTTGAAAAATGGAATGTGAAAAATCTTTGGGAACACACAACAAACAAAATCAGAGGAGAGAGAGAGAGAGAGAAAGAGAGAGAGTATAAAATCTAATTTAGGGTCTAGCAAAAATCCAGCATTGATATTTAGATTCGAAATCGAATCAAACAAATCCAAATAGGATCTTCAAGAGAGAGAGAGAGAGAGAGCCGCAAAAGAAGAGGAGAGGAGAGGGAACAAGGAAAAAACGAGACCAAAAGAGAAGCAGAAACTCTTTCTACGTTTTTTTTTGTGTTTGTATTTAGATGATGAATTAGCTTAATCTAATTACTTTAATTACTACGAATTTTGTTCGCAATTTTTTTTTCTAATTCAAAATGAAATTTGAAACAACGCGCTAAATCCACATCCCTATTTGAAAATTGCTATTGTCGTCATTGTCTCGTATCGGTATCGTTGGTGATGTATTGGATCCATTGATCCATTGCAATCGCTCTCTTTCTCAATAAAACAGTTTGGTATTTCATTTTTGAATCGAAATCAAATTGGGTTGAATTTTTTTTTTCGAGGCAATTTTCTTCCTTTTTTTTAGAAAAAAAAATTTCAAGTTTAATTACTCTTATTATTAATATTATTAATATTATTGGCTATCTGAGAAGCAAAATGCACCTTCAACACTGTTTCTGCTGTTGCAGAGAGAGAGAGAGAGAGAGAGAATGGGGGAAAAGTTTCAAGAGACAAAAGTTTATGAAGAACATAAAAGGGTTAATTGTTGTCGTTGTTTTCTTGCAACATTGATTCGATCATCGAGCACAAGGTCGTTTGTTAGTTTTTCTCTTTCGTTGTATTGCAACCGATTTCCCCCTTCGCCCCTCTCTGTTATGACACAATCATAGAATGAATTATTTAACGAATTTATCTTCTCGCAATAGGCAACGATAAATAGGTTCTTTTTTTTTTTTTTATTTTTATTATTTATTTTATTCCATTTTTTTTTTAAATATATTTCGTTCATTTGTCAATTGTTAATTGTTGTCGATCTCCTTCACAGAACGAAACAAACAGATTAGCAAAGGAGAGAGAGAGAGAGAGAGAGAGAGAGAGAGAGAGAGAGAGAGAGAGAGAGAGAGAGAGAGAGAGAGAGTGGAGAGAGAGAATTGAGAGGTATTATTCATTGCATTTCAATTATTACATTTGGCTATGATTATGTAATGAATTGTTTTCATTTTTCTCTACGCTATTATTTGCCAGTATTTGTTCTCGTACTATTTCAAGATCATAACATCAACAAAAGAAACGAAAGGGTTAAACGAGGATGTCAGTCGGGTTTATTTATTAATCATTTATTATTTCATATTAATTTTAGTTTTTTTCTTTTTCTTTTTTTTTTAATTTTTTTGCCTATTAATTATTAGATTTCTTTTGTTTTCTGTTTATGAATTTATCATTTCTTATTGGATATTTTGTTTGAAAAAAAAAATTTTATTTCTCTCAATTATTATTATTATTATTCGAAGAAGAAGAAGAAATTCATTTCGGACACACTCGGATCGTCACACACACACACACACACCTTGTCCAGGTGAGATTGTCTAAGATGTGTGAGAAAAGAGCTCAGTGAAGAAATCAATCCTAGCTAGCTAGCTAGATATATAGCAATGTTGAGAAGAAGAAAAAAAAATCTACTAAAACTAGATCATTACTTTTTTTCTTCTATTTGTTTGTTTGTTTGTTATCCCATCCAAAAAATTTTTTTTTTGGATGGGATAAATAAAGTATAAGCAATTAATAGTGGAAGCTAATGAGATCGATGTGATTTATTTTGATTGTTAAATAGATATTCTCTCATCACTGCTATTGTTTTGTTTGCTATGGTTAGGTTAGGTTTTTGTTTTTTTTCCTCTCATTCGAGATTGTTGAACATAAGAACAAAAAAAAAAAAAAACAAGAGTAGAGAGAAAGAATTCGAAAAGAAATTGTAATTAAAAATTCATCACATTTCATTAGGGATATTTTTTTTTTCGCTCAAAAACTCTATCATTAGTTCATAATCGGTGGGGGAGGGGGGGGAATGACGAAAATATTACAAGATAAAGATGAAATAATTGATGATTCGAGAGATCGGAGAGAGAGAGAGAGAGAGAGAGAGAAATAGGAGATGTGGAAAAATCTCATAAAAAAAAATATTTCACACAATCTGTTCGATGTCCGAAATGGTTATGGAGACGGAAAGAGGTAAAGCAACGAAAGAATCGTTTCACATTGCTACACATTGCATTGAATTGTATTGTTTTCGTTACCGGAACGAAAAATCTTTCGAATCGAAAATAGGAAGAGAAATTCTCTGGAAATTTTTTTTTCCCAACGAAACAATCTCGGATGCGATCGGATCGTTTGCTTAGAGTATTACACATTTGATTTGGGGAAAAAAATCCGATCCAAATTTGTTACAAAAAAAAAAATGAAATTATTATTATCGAATAAAGTTTTTTCCTTTCCCATTCGATCTCTCTCACTCTCTAATCGCTTTGATTCGAATTTACTCTTCAATTCGATTGGAAAATTTTCACTTCAATCAGAAGAAGAAGAATCTTCGATTGTCTCTAGTTTGGCTAAGAAAAAAAAAACTTTCTCTTCCCTAGAAAATGCAAGCCTCGAAATTTTCGAAATTTCGAAATCTGAAAATTTTGAAAAGGAATTCAAAGTTCACCTTTTGATGGGGAACGAGATGATCAAAATGTGAAAATTCTTTCTCGAATTTCACTCCCCATTCACTTCGGAATCTCTTTTGACACACCCACACTCATAATCCAGACATTCCTAGCAGACACAAATGTTCATAATGTTCTCGATTGTGATTACAATTGGAAAATTTTAAGAGAATTTTATTAAAAGTAAAGATTTTCTTGAACTTTGGAAATTCAGAGTTATCTAGTGAACAAGAGTGGGTGTGGAACGAGGAACACTTTTCTAAGAGTCCAAGGCTATTGATTCAGAATTTTTGCTATGAAAGAGATTTTTTTTTTTTTTTTTTGATGAATGAACTAGAAAGAGAGAGAGAGAGAGAGAGAGAGAGAGAGAGAGAAAGAGAGAGAGAGAGAGAGAGAGAGAGAGAGAGCGAGAGCATTTAAAACCTAATAATCTAATTATGTAATAATAACCTAATAATCTTATTTCAACACTCTCACTTTTTGATAGAATCGAAATTTTTTGTTTTTGATTCGATCTGATAATCTAATTGATAGCAATCGGCAGATTGTCTTGTCTGTTTGAATGAGATGTTAAAAAGGAGAGAGAGAGAGAGAAAAAATACTTGCTCAAATCGAATCGAATCGAATCTCAACGATAAGAGAGAATAATTCACTCAAGAACTTTAAGAATTTTTCTATCTAAAAAAAAAAAATTTTGGATAATTTTTTTTCTACTAAAATTCTACATTCAATCTAGATTGTGAAACGATCTAGACCAAAAAAAAAAATCAATCAATTTTTGAACCAAAAAAAAAAAAAAAAAAAAAGATATTCAAAGAATCAAGAACGAATGGGGGCGGTGGAAAATAAGAAGATTCAATCTTATCAATCGAAATCAAAAAAAGGGAAGGGTCTCTCCTTCTACTCAACCAACCTTTCTCTCTCTCTCTCTCTCTCTCTCTCTCTCTCTCTTTATTGGCGCAAAAAAACGCCTCAAATCAAAAAGGGTTAAAGAATGAAACACACAGAAAGTGAGAGAGAGAGAGAGAGAGAGAGAGAAAAAGGGGAAAAAATTTAGACCAAAAAAAAAAATATTTCGCTATAAAAATATTTCGGATGAAAGAGTGAAATTTTTTTCTCCACTGTCTTTCGTTTTCTCGTTTCAAAAAAAAAAAAAAAAAAAAAAATTCTTCAATAAACAGCCAGGAATGGATCGAAAACAGAGAGAAAGAGAGAGAGAGAGAGTCAGTCAAAATTCAAAAACTTCTTTGTTGACATTTGTTCCTCTTTCGATGACTATCTCTTTCTCTCATTCTCTCTCTCTCCCGCCTCTCTGAATCCATCGGGTTAGCTTTTCATTTCGTTTGATTAACTCTTTTTTTTCTCATCTCTATTTCCATATTTTTTCCGCCCCCTCAAACAGATCATTTCACTTGTCTTGATCTTGATCGTTCCCTTTCTCTCTTTCTCTCTCTCTCTCTCTCTCTCTCTCTCTCTCTCTCTCTCTCTCTCTCTCTCTTTCTCTCTCTCTCTCTCTCTCTCTCTCTCTCTCTCTCTTTCTCTCTCTCTCTCTTTCTCTTTGTTTATATCGGTCTTGTTTGCATCGTATCGTAACAATGATATCTATGAAAAAAGATTTTGTTTGATTCGAGAATTAAAATGGAAAGTTTTTTTTTCTTTTATTATTTTTTGATTTTTTGTGACGTTATTGTTGTGATTGTCTTCTATTGATTTGTTTGAAACATTTCTTGCGACTAAAAAAAAAAAAAGACGGAACAGTTTGAGGTGTGAATGAATGAATGAATAGCTGAATGATTGAAAATCCTCTTCATTGCCTATTCATTGGGTTTCATCTCTTCTTTTCTTTCAATTTTTTTTTTAAATCATTTTTCGTTCTCCAGAAAAAAAAATCTGCATAATCATCATTTTTTTTTTTGGCCCAAAGAGAGAGAGTGAGAGAGACAGTTCCAAAAAGAAGCGAATATAAATCTAAAAAAAAAAAAAATATTCGGTTCCAATATCTTTTCATCGATTTATTTATTTTCATCACCGATTCTAATCTTGAATCAGCACAATGGATGAATGTCAAACACCGAATTGGCTTCTAAAAAAAAAGTAAAAAGATTTTCCAAAAATATCTCGATGGAATTGAATCTAGATAAATGATTCAATGGTGGCAAATTTCAATAATGTTTACGCTTCAAACCGAATATCAAATTGTCTCACTTTTTTCACTTCCATATTTGAAAACGCCCCAATATTCTCATAAGATTTTCGTTATTCAATTTTGAATTGAATTCGATGAATCGATCACCAACATCATGCCATTATCTCAGATAGTTTTGCATCAAATCGGTGCATTGATTGTACTATTCTTTTCTTCGATGATAATCGCTTTCTGTCCGCTGTTGATTCTACGATGGTTTTATAAACGCAAAAAACGTCGCCTAAGAAATCGATGGAATCATCAAGCAACGATTTCGAAATCATCATCCTCATCATCAACATCATCCACAACCTTCTCATCATCATCATCATCATCATCTGCATCTTCATCATCATCATCGTCACCATCATCGCCATCAACAAGTTACAACACAAAAATGTCCATCAATTCGATGGCATTGCATTCGACGTTGTATGTGCCAAATATTCTCCTCGGACAGCTACAATCACTTCAAAGTGGCCTATTGATTGCCACAATGTTTTTGATTTTCTTACCTCAGCTAAGATATTCTGTCGATATTCTTATGAATAGCTATTATTATCGATCTTCGATCGGTTCGACAGCTATTCATCGATCTACTCAATTAGATCAGCATCCGAATCCGCATCCTACATCTACGCCACATCTGAATTTTTTGGAACAAATTTCATCACCGGAACGATTCGTTCAAGAGAGCCATCATAATGTTAATGGGTCCTCGACGATCAGTCAACGATTGATTCAAACAATTTTCCGAAACAATTTCGAACCGATACCAATTGTTGAGGTGATTGTTTGTTTGGCATTTTTTTTACTCTATTTTCTTGAGGAATTCTTACAAATCACTTTCCGTTATCGTCAATACTTTTGGGCATGTAATTCTTCAATCGTTTTGAGCTCATCCGATGGTAGCTGTACATTCACATCGTTAGATTATCGGATCAATTGTACGAAACAATTTCTAATCGATTGTAGCCGTAGAACATTCAGCAATCGAAGTGAAGAGAGTAATTCAACTGGAGCCAGTAATTTAAGTTTGATCCGAGAGAAAAACAATGACAGTGGTCAAGAGATCAATCTAGCACCAAAAACGATGACGAAGGCAACCAAAATAGTCTCTACATTTGAATCTGATATAAAAAATGATGTGATTGTGAACAATGATGATGATGATCGTGATCAGAATAATGGATCAAATTTGATCGATTCCACTATCAATCAAAATGAAACACATCGAACGAATCCAATTCATTCGGATAATCTAGTCGAAAAGAGTAGCGATCATTTTGACAAAACCGATAAGTATAATGAAGAAAATAATGAGAATAACGATGAGAAGGTATCATTTGTCGGAAAACAATCAATTATTTCCAAACAAATTCTCTCAAAGATAAACAATCAAGTTGAAAATAATCGTCATCATCATACGAATCAGTATCGAGAACATCGAATAGAAAAACAACAACCAGATGATAAAGAAGAATGTCAAATTGAAACAATGATCGGTGATGATGATGATGATGATTATTCACATTGTAACCATGATTATTATCACGATCATCATCTCAATGATATTCGTAATAGTAAAACATTCGAGCCACAATCGTTGCTCTCGAATTCCTCTGTCAATCTACCATCATATTATTGGCAATCGAATTCGATGCCGAAATATGACCAGTACCATCATTATCCATGTCATCATCATCATCATCATCATCATCATCATCACCATCATCGGCAGCAGCAGCAGCAGCAGCAGCAGTGTTTGAAATCAGATCAACCGGATTCAATATTTGCAATAAATTTAGACGATGACAATGATCATCATCATGACGGTGTTGAAGATTTAAATGGTGAAACAAAACTTAAAAATATTTGTTGCCATCAAAGATATGCTACCATTATGAGTGAAATTGATGGAACTTATTTGAAATCTGATAACGATCATCACAACAATCATCATCATTGTTCATCGAAAAAATTGTTCCAAAGCAAAAATAGTTTGGAGAAAAAAATGTTGATGATTACCTCTAACAATGATTTAGATTCTCATCTTGAACATCGTTGTTTTTGTTGCTATTGTTGTTTCTGTCAAAATTCTAATTTCTTCGGTAACAATCAAAACAATTTATTAAATTGTAAAAAAATTGATTTCATCAATTGTCCCGAGACTATTTTGATGATGGATTCGTTTGGACCGAATCAAGTCACCGTACCGATATCATCATCCTCTTTCTTCACTTCCAAATCATCATCATCATCATCGCCATCATCGCCATCAATTTTCGCAACCAAAATCAATCAGAATCGAAGAGATAAGATTTTTTTAACCGAGACTACTAAAGCAAACAATATGGCATCGTTGTATCTGGGTGAAGGAGTTATGATTGCAATTCAACCATCATCGATACTAGTCTGGATTGTTTTGTTGGTGGTGTTAGGACATAAACTAACCAATGGTCTATCGATAGCGATCGAGCTACTAAATCGTACCAATGGTAAACAGAAATGTTTACCTCATTCCACAACGATTCTCTTCACATCGTTACCATCTTTAGGTTGTCTCTCTGTGATAGTTTTCAATTGTTTGATCGCATGGCAAACTAAAATGTCTAATTCGATATCGATGGAATATTCTTGTTTCAGAATGATTTTGATTTCATTATCTCTTGCGACATTGTTACATCAAACGATTTTGATCATACAGCAACGATATTGTTTTACATTTTCTTTGAATGATTTCTATCAACCAGAATCAAAACAATCGAAAAAATTTCGAAAGAAAAATTTGGTTGAAAATCAATCAAAATCTCGATCCTCGACATCATCATCGATTCGATCGGAAATGATTCAATCGGGTCGAATCTATTTGAATACATCTTCAACGATTAACGATGAGAATTGTTTGAAACGAGATCAACGAACAAAAAATCGAAACGAAACGAAGAGAAGAAAAGAAAAAAATTCAAAAACAGCCCATAGCCTAAAGAATAGTGATCGAAAAGTTTCCAAACATCGACAAGATCCAATGTATACCATCAATCCAACTAGATCGAATTTTCTTCACTATTTTATGATGTATTTTGGATTCATCATCATTTTGTTGGTGATTGCATTTTTAAATATGAAACATTACAAAATCTATAAATAATCTCTTTTCACAATTTCATTTTTTAAGTCGAGTGCTTTGATTATTTTTCAAAATTAATAAAATAATTTTTTTTTAATTCAATCTCAATCATTTTCGATTTCGATCAAAATTTTCGATTTTATTGAACGATTTTTTCGACCAATTGGATTATTTGGATCATTGTTTGCGGTCAAATATGGTAATGGAATCAAAATCATTGCCGAAAAAATATTGATGATGCCAGCGATCCAAATCGATGTTTGATAGATATCATTTTGAGAAACTTTTCCATTAAAATTCTTCTGATTTTCTATCTCGATTGGAGAGACGATTGAATCTTTTAATCGAGAATAGTGGAGATACGAAGTGAAGAAGCAAAGGTGCAGTGTTGTAGATGAAAGAGAGAGAGAGAGAGAGAGAGAGAGAGAGAAAAAAAATAGAATAAAATTAGCAAAGAAAAAAAAAATTTCGCATTCAAAATTTCTCTTTTGAAGAATATTTTTTTTTTTTATATATTTCAAACTATTTTGGCTATATTAACTTAGCAAAGGTGGTCCAATCAGAGCTCCGATTCCGTTGAAAAATGAAATTATCCCAAAAGAATTAGCCATCTGTTCGTGACCTAGCATATTGACTAGGACCACGGGCGTTAGACAAATATTTCCGCCTAGGCCATAGACGATTTTTTTTTTTCGTTCCATTTGTTTTTTTTTTGCAACGATTTTGCAACGCAGTTGCAACCAAAAAACAAAACCAATCGCCAGAGTTCGTTTTTATTTTGTGAGACCAAATTTTTAGAGAGAGAGAGAGAGGGAAAAAAGATGAAATCCATTTTTTTTTTAGTCAAAAATGAAATCAAATCTTAAATCAATCAAAATTTACAGAGACGAAATATGAAATTAAATAAAAATATAAATTCTCTATTATACCACAGAGGAAAGAAAAAAATTCTTGAGTTTTTAGTAAATAATTACTTTTCTTTAGCTAGTGGGGGGATCGAGGGAGGATGGAAAGAAAACAAATATGGAAAGATCTAAAAACAGAAACATATTTCTTTCAACTGTCTGTTTTATCTCAAAAAAAAAAATTTTGTTTAGAAAATTTCAAAATCAAAGAACAAAGCGAAAGAGAGAGAAAGAGAGAGAGAGAGAGAGAGAGAGAGAGAATTGAATCAAACAAAGAAAATCGAATAGAATAACATAGAATCGAAATTAAACTAAGAGAGAAGTAAAACGAAAATTCAACGAATGAATATTCAAAGAGACAATTTGCAAAGAGAAAAAAATTGTAAAATAAAAAAATTCAAAAAAAAAAAAAACAAACTACAATTACTGACTGAATCAATGAATCAAGAAAGCATCCGATGCGAAATTGAAACAATGTAACAATGAAATGAAATTCTTATTCTTTCCCCCTCCCCTCCCCTTCTCTCTCTCTCTCTCTCTCTCTCTTGGGCTCTTTTGAGAGATAAATTTGAAACAAATTAAGCAATAAAACATAAATTGCACAAACAATCTCAGCAGATTGTGAAAACGAAATGAAAATGTCGAAAGACATTCGATTGGAACACAAATGGGTGAACATTTTTGTGGGCGTTCCAGGAATCTTACTTCAAAATTTTGGCACACCCATAAAAATTTTAACTCATTTTTTTTCTAGCATACTAGACAGAATTGAGAGAGAAGCATTCGTTCGGTAGCTTTATCTTCGATAGCTTTGATTGTGGCGATGACGAAATGCTGATTGATCTTGTGATTGTTCGTTCTTTCCGAATTCAGTCTCCAACCGCCCCCTTTTCTATGAATTTCAACACCTCTTTGATTTTAATTGGACTGCGATTGCAATGAACATTAATTGTTTACCATCGAAGAGAGACAGAAAAAAATGATTCTATTATTAAATTTGATTTGCCACCCCTTCTCTCTCTCTCTCTCTCTCTCTTGGTCTCGGTAGAAACAGATCAGTCAAATGATCAATCAAAATTCCTAGGATGGGAAAATTTTTTATAGAATCGTAGTCGCTAGAACCTTAGAGTAATTCGTTCTCGTTCGTAATTCACCAATGATAATAACATTGCACAACACGTCCAGGATCGAATCTCAATCAGATTCCTTACTTTTAGTTATTATTCATTTGAGAATTTTTTTCAAAAAAAAAAAAAAAACATTTCAACATTTCAAACATATGACATTCAACATTCCTCTCTCTCTCTCTCTCTCTCTCTCTCTCTCTCTCTTTCTGATTCGATAGGAGATAGAGAAGCGAAAAGAAAAAAAAAATTTCCACTAAAAAATATCTAATTCTATCGAATTTTTGATGATAAATTTTCAAAAAAAAAAAAAAAAAAAAAAATCGAAATAAATTCTTCTTCGCGAAAACAAATCTTCTTTTCTACAGAGCTAAATTCATTTTTCCATTATCTTGCGCTATGATCTGCTTAGAATAGACCAAAAAATAAACGAGATAGAGAGAGAGAGAGAGAGAGATGTAGAATGAAACAAAAAAAAAAAAAATGAAACAAATCTTAAACAAACATAAATCGGCTAGTAGGTTTTCGAAGAAAATTGGTTTCGAAATTTCGATTTTCCAAAATTTTTTCGATCTCTTTCTCTCTCTCTCTCTCTCTCTTCACTCGCAAAGATTACAATCATTCGATTCACTCAAATTGTCGTTCGTAGTTTGTTCGTTTCTATTTCGTTACGAATAATCATAATCATCATCGGATCATTCTCATTCAATTCTTGAATTATTATTCTTCTCAAGGCCCCTCTGTCCCCTTTTCTTTCACGAGATTGTAATCTTTTTTTGGTGAAAAAAAACCTTTGTTCAAGATTCGGTATTTGTAAAACGAATTTCAAATTTCAAATTCATCGAAAACACCAAAAAAAAAAAACTTGGGGATGAAAAAAAAAAAATAACGAGGGAACGGATAGAATAGAATAGAATAGCTGAAACGAAAATGAAATCGAATTCCAAAAACAAAAACTTGCTTAAATTTCGATTTTTTTTTTTTCGATTCTCGGAACAAAACAGAATATTGAAGTGGGGAGTGTGGGTTAAAAAACAACCGACCGACTGAACAAAAATCTTCAGTCTTTTTTTCTCTCTCGGTCTTCGAATTCGGACCAAAGAGAGAGAGAGAGAGAGAGAGAGAAATTATAATCCTAGCTAATTCGAAATCAATCTTCTTTGTTTTTTTTTCGCTTTTTTGATTCATTCTAAAAAAAAACAAACAAGACATTCGGAGAGAGAGAGAGAGAGAGAGAGAGAGAGAGAAAGAATTTGGAATTAAAAAAAAAAAGATTCTACAAATCAAAAACATTTGACGAAACGAAAGCAAAAAAAAAAGATGGACCCAAAGAATGGATGGAATGAAGAGAGGGGCGTGAATTTTGGTCTCTTCTTTTAGCTCTTCGTTTCGGCTTCGCTTAGAAAATTCTCTAGATTCTCATCGAAAATCGTAATTTTTTTTTTCTTTTTCGTTTACCAAAATAAACAACCAAAGATCTTCATTTGTTGTTCACTCTCAATCCTTGTTTGATTAGATGCATTACCTTTGATTAGTCAGTAAGGTTTTTTTTTTTTTTTTGCAACATTTTCATAGCTTCATTGAATTCAAGCGAACTATTCGGAAAGGTTTAGAGAATTTTTTGCGAAACGAACCAACGAACGAAGAGATACTCGAGAACCACACGTCAGATCGAATAATAAAAGTCACGAAAAACGGATGTTTTTGTTTCTGTTTGCGTAACCTTTTTTTTCTCTCTCTCTCTCTCTCTCTCTCTCTCTCTCTCTCTCTGGCTCAGCCCTAGCAAATTTTTTTTAGCAAATTAGTTTTGGATTTTTTTTTCTCAAACAAAATCTTTTATTTACATTTGATGAAGGAGAAGGGGGGAAGTTAAGAATAAAAGTGAGATTGCGAAATCAATCGTTTTGTTAGCGAACTCCAGATGGATCGAATCCTCCAGAGTCAGAGAGAGAGAGAGAGAGAGGGGGGGGGAGATAAAATTTCAATCGAAAGAGTTTAGTTTTAATTTTTTTTTTTAAGTTTAAATTTAAAACAAACTGAAAACAAACCAAAAACAAAACAAACAGACAAATAAAAATCTATAGAAAAAAATAAATTCAAGAGAAAACCGATTTTGGACTTTTGGAATTGGAGATCAAAAAATCTAGGTCTATGTGCTCTCTTCTCCAAATGAACAGATGAGCATCAGAAACGGGTGAGGGTAGATGATGATACAGGTAAGAGACAGGTAGAGATAATAAAATGGAGAGAATATTTTCATTTCACTTAAATTCAAATTTCAAGCGAATTGTTGAGACTTTCATTTCATTCTAAGTGACAAGTTTTACTGAGACACACAAACCTAACCTTACCTAACCTAACCTAACCTAACCAAACCTAACCAAACCAACACCCATCCCATTATTAAATCAAATGCCAAGATTTATAATTAGATTAAAAAAAAAGAAAAAAAGATTCATAGAGAGCAACGAGAAACAGAATATTCTCTCTGAATAGATTAGATAACTTTGCGAAACGAAAGGATTTTTTCTTCTTCTTCTTCTTCTTCGCTTCTAATTCACAGCCTAATTCATTCATTCATTCATTTTTTTTTTTTTTTGAAGCTCTTCGCTTTTTTTTTGGATTTCAAATTCAATTTTCTCTCTCTCTCTCTGCCTTGAACAATATTTATCTTTTGTCTGCATATTACGTTTGTTATCTGTTCGTAACGTAAAGTGACGATGTGTGTAAAGTGTGTCGCATTCATCTACATCAATCATATCTTAGTTACCTGGAAAAAAAAAGTTTCAATCTTTTTCAATAAGAGATACTTTTTTTTCGGGGGTGGAGGTTCCCTAGCCTCTCTCGTTTTTTTTTCTGAGTAAAAAAAAATTGTCCAATTGATTTTGAAAAAAAAAAAAATCTCCAACAATAGTTTGATCTGGATCACTAAGATTAGAATGATATTTCCCCCCCCCCAGTAGCCTACTATTTTTATTATTTATTTATTTACAAAGTAATTATTTGTAATTTTTGTTTTTTTTTTATTATATTTTTTGAATATTTTCATATCGTTGACAAGCTCTCTCGCTCTCTCTCTCTCTCTCTCTCTCTCTCATTGTTTCGATGAAAATCTCTATTATAGTTCGTTGATGATTTTGTTGTTTCAGTTCATTTTTGGTTGTGATTCTTTCACCTTCTATTCTAATGGAGCAAACTTCTAATCACCATTATCATCATCATCATCAACTAAATCAAACTAATTAAATGCTTCAAATGTTGAACATATTTAGATTAGAAAAGCTACCTGAAGAGAGAGAGAGAGAGAGAGAGAGAGAGAGAGAGAGAGAGAGATTTGATCTTATGAGAGAATAGAAAAATCTCATCACTCTCTCTCTCTCTCTATAGCAGATACTTTTTGTTTCGCTATTCACTCTTCATCGAAGCTAATTATTCTTGACACACACCATTTACTTGTTTCCAAATCATTCAATGCAAATCTTCATCATCATCATCATCATCGCCATCATCGCCATCATTATCAAAATAAATATAGCCATTTTGTTGTTGTTCTATGATTATCGAGCTCTAAAGAGAGAGAGAGAGAGAGAGAGAGAGAGAGAGCTCTATGAAAATATAAAAAAAAACAATTAAAAGATATGAAGGAGAAAAAAAAATTTCATGGACCAAGATGAAACAATCAAAAAAAAAAAAAAATGGGAAATTTTTTTTCTGGTAAAACTTTTCTAGATCTCAAGATCGTTTCTCTCTCTCTCTCTCTCTCTCTCTCTCTCTCTCTCTCTCTCTTACTGCTTCGTTTGTTTCAGACTATTTCCATCTCAATCTCAATCACCATCATCTGAGGAGGAGAAGAAGGAGAAGGAGGAGGAGGAGGAAGATACCGTTCCACATTTATCATTTATCTTAAACTCTCTGATTGAGATCAGAAAAATTAACTGATCTTTTTTTTTTCTTTTTTTGTCTTTTGAAAACAAAATCATCAGACAGACGATTATTAATTATAGATTTCAATCCATTTTTTTTTTTTTTTTTTTTTTGGTTTCCACTATTGTTGTTTTGATTTCTCTTTCTGATTTTTTGATCATAAGATTTTGTTAGCGGATCAAAATGTAAGAAAGAAATCAAAAGAGAGCCTAGAGAAATTGGAAGATCTTTTGAATCTAACGAGAGTCTAGGAGTCTAGTTTGTTAATCGATGTTTTCTCTACAGCATCTCTCAGCATTGATTGTTTTTCGTTTTGAATTTGTTTTTCTTTGCTTTTTCCCCCTCCCACTTAATTTTTTTCTCCTTCTTATTCTTTTTTCTTCTTCGCTGTTAATTGTTGTTGCGCTTCGCAACAAAATAAAAAATCAGTTATCATTCATTCGATTCCATTCAAGACGGTTTGAATTGATTTTTTGTTCTATTAAAAAAAAAAAAAAAAAAAAGAGTAGGTATAATCTCAATTAATGAGAATTGTTCATCGAATGAGATTGTTTCGATCGAATCGTGCAAAAGATAGAAAAATTTTAGATGAAAGAAAAGGGATTGATTGAAATGAAAAAAAAAAAAAATTTAGTCATTTCATTTTTTAGATGTGAATCCAATCGGTGTATTCATCGGTTTTCATCTATATTTCATTGCGATCTCTCTCTCTCTTCTCTCTCTCTCTCTCTCTACTCTATGTTTCAATCTCTTCTTCTCTATCGACCTAGAACTTTAGGCTAAAATTTTTTTATCCAAATTTTTTTTTGTGAAACGAAAGAGAAATGAAATCAAATCAGATTCACTTCATTATCATTGGTCCCGTCTCTCTCCGATCTAGGTCTAGGTGTACTATTCATTATCTTAGTTTATTTTTCGATCTAGCGAAATACTAATACACGTTATTTCGTTTTTCGTAATCGTAATTATTATTGTTTTTCTTTTCGTTATCGAAATTGTCCATGCATCAAAACATCAGTGATAATTAGTTAGAATTAGGAGTGTTTTGTTTGCAGATTTTTATTTTTTCTTCAACTCTCTCTCTCTCTCTCTCTCTCTCTCTCTCTCTCTCTCTCTCTCTTCGAATTCTATCTTCGATACGAATAGATTCGAATCTAATTATATCAAAGGTATTAAGTGATTACCTGTATGTGATGAAGAAGATTTGTGTTTTTTTTCTCTGCTTTTCTCTCACCACTCTCTCTCTCTCTCTCTCTTATCGAAGTTTCCAGTTATGGCTGATTGAAGAATTTAAAGAAAATCTCAATCTTACTCAAACTTACCATAGAAGATTCCAATCAAACAGTAAAATGATTGCATCGAAAGCATTCCAGTCGATAGGTTTGTGATGATAATAGAGAATCCAAGACCGAATGAAATCGAAATATAGAGCCAAAGATTGTTGACCTCAAAACTGGTCGATATCCAACCGAACAGTATCCGTCCGATACCATTCGCTATCCCAAAACAAACATAGATACTGGTAGATTTTTCATTTTGATAGAGACTAGAAGATCGTTTTATTCGATCCGAAATGATTATGATTGGATAGAATAGAACTAGACTTAAAATCGCCTGTGAGATTGCTAAAAGAAGGAAATGGCGATCGTTTCGTAGCAATCGAAAATCTACAGCTTCTCTGAGAGCCATATAGAAATGTTTTTTTGTGGCTAAACGATTATCTTGGTTCGGGTCTGAACAACCAGGTTCCGCGTACAAACCAGAAATAGCCAAACAAGTTGAGATTAGACCGCATAAAATTATCATTGCACCTTTCCATGAATAGACTTGAATAAAATGATCGATTACTAATGCAAAGATTGCCATTCCGAAACCGGAACCACATTCAGCTAAACCGGTAGCTAGGCCTAATTTCTCATCGAACCAAACTGTAACAATCACAACCTGAGCGATGAATAGAAAACCAAGACCACAGCCGGCTAAAAATCCGAGCGTGAAACAATGCAAATAGATCGATCGATCGAATACTGTACTGAGACCGAGACCGAAAATGGTCAAAATTGTCCCAACGATCGAGACGGTACGACATCCATAAACTTTAATCAATCCGCTTGCGAATGGAGCTTCGAAGTGGGTTTTTTTTTGGAAAAATTGCAAAGCAAAACAAAAGCGATAAATTATGGTGGTATCGAAGAGCAGTAGAAATCTCACAAATCGAATATATAAAAACTAAAAAAAAAAAAAATTCAGCTTACAGATTGAGAAAATTGAACTAGTCATAATAGCAATGTAGATCGATGTGATTGTTTCACTTTTACCATAGACGGTCAAAAATTGTTCATAAAACTGTCCAGCGGTATAGGTATAACCATCGGCTAAAATCGAAATGATTAAAGATCCAAGAACGGCAATCCAACCAAAATTACCATCCGGTTTGTATTTGATTCTAGCTCTATCCACCATCAATCGGCTAGAATGCAACGATTCCAGATATAATAATCGTACACTATTCAAACTCATCTATGGGCTGAGAGAAGAAAATCAATGACGGACGATCGAGAGAGAGAGAGAGAGAGAGAATAATAGCTATATTTCTCTCTAAATCGATCGATTTGAATGAAATTATTTCGAAATTTCGAACCTGAGAGAGAGAGAGAGAAAGAGAGAGAGTTGGAATTGAAAACAAAATTCTATTCGAATCATTTATAATCTTTACGATGGAGAAAAAAATAAATAGAAATAATCGTTTTTCCAGAACCAAAACCAATCCATCTCTACTAGCCTCTCTCGAAGTTTTCTATCCATTTTTTTTCCACCTCCCTCCACCACTTTCTCTCTTCCCTCATTGTTCTCATATCGGTTCGTCGAGAATTCACTTTTCTAAATCTAAATCCAATTATATTTCTCTCTCTCTCTCTCTCTCTTTCTCTCTCTCTCTCTCTCTCTCTCTCTCTCTCTCTCTCTCTCTGTGTATGAGAAAAATAGCACTTGAGAAACAATAGCCAGACAAGTTATGCTGTAATAAACTGTTTCGATGCAAATTGTTCTCATCAAGGATCAGAAGCATACGAAACACTAACACGAATGAGACTATGCAATACCAAAATGGCTATACACAATTTAGCTAATTCAATTTTTTTTTTCTTTTGCGAGCTCAAGAAACAAGAAAAAAAAAATGATCGATGCAACAATCTTGAACAAAGAAGAAAAAAAAAAGGTTAACAAACATTGATCCAAACCCAAAATCGATGATGATCATAATCGTAATGGTAATCATAATCATAATCATTCAAATCATTCAAATCAAAATCATTCAATCTTTAAATCTCTCAATCGAAGATTTAAAGAGAATTTTTAAGAGAATACTCAACCACAACATAGAATTCTAGTGAATCTTTCTTGGCTCTTTCAATCATTTCTTTTTTTTTTTTTTTTTTGTTTGATTTTGGTTTAGTTTTGGAACAATTTTGGATCAATGAATACACTATGATGATGATGATGATAATAATAATAATAATGATAATAATAATAATGATGATTGATCGATCAATTTCACTTTCATTGTCTAACAATACTCTCGTTAGCTCTAGCGTGCGAAGAAAGAAAATCGATCAATCTTTTTGGATAAATTTTTTCTATCCATTTTATTTTTTTTTTTCTGGATATCTTAGTCTTCGATCCCATCCCATCCCATCATTTTGGTGATGATGATGCTATTGAAACCGATAGGTAATCTGTATGATCGATTCCATTCAAAGATAGAGCAAAAAAAAAAAAAAACAAGAAGAATTTTTGTTTGCTATGCTTCATTTATTTTACACATTCACAAATTTCGATTCATTTCAAATCCAATAATAAAAACAATGGGGAACAAGAACAAATCTAATAGGTAACGAGCTTGAAGTAATGAATCAAATGGATCCAATAGAATCATTTCGATAGGATTCGAATACAAAACAAAAAAGTCAGTAATTTTCTGATAATCTATTCTAATCTATTCATTTGCATTCTATATTCCATCGGATTTGTGGTTTGATCCAAACACAGCACTACAACGACCGTATAGAATTGATGGTCCAAAAGAAGACCAGAGAAAGAGAGAGGGAGAGAGAGAGAGAGAGATGGTCAATCATGGCAATATTCAGCAAGATTCTAGTAAAGATTCAACAAGATAAAGATCATTTATCGATTCGATAACGTCACACCTTTACATCGATTCTAATCAAAAAACAATAATTGGAACTAATAATTATCGAATTAATTGTCTAAGATAATTGCACATAAATCATTATCTTTATTGCATTGGAATGATTTTATTTATAATCTAGATTACATCGGAGAACGGAAAAAATCAATAAATAAAATAAATAAATAAAATAAGAGTAGAATTATTTCGAGATAGAAAGTGAGATATCGCAATCAATCAATTTGTTCGATCAATTAGAATCGAGATATTATATTCTGTGGGTTTGTTTTTTTTTTTTTTTTTTGTTTTGGTTCTCGAATTATAGGTTTCAGTATGAAAAATTTCCTAATGATTGATAATATCAGATCTCGATTCTAAACATCGTCAAAAAAAAAAAAATTCTGCTCCAATTTTTTACCACCACCAAAATAAGTTAACATTGTGTGAAGGAGGTGTGGTAGTAATCGTCATCAAAGTGGAACACTAATTGGGTAGAATTTTTTTTGGGGGGGGGAGGGAAAGAGCGTACGAGTAAGCTAAAAATGATGGCCTGAACCTATCAAGATCTTGTGGTCTTAGGATTATCTCAATTGTACGCGCCCGAAAATTGTTTGACTTATTAGGGTTTCCCTCGGAGTAAAGTAATCCGGGGAGATTTTTTTGTTTTTTTTCTTTTACTCGATCTACAGATTATTTAGGAACAAATATTTCGAGGATTGCTTGAAGAGGAAAAAAAAACTTCGTTTCAACATCGATCGATTATACGATCGTCAATCGATGACAATCAATTATGAAACTCATAATTTGATCCAAAATGATTCCAATTGTTTTTGGAATAAAACTTTAAAATTCAATAATAATAATAATAATAATAATAATAATAATAATAACAATAAGGATAGAATTTGATAATAACAATAAGCAATTAAAAATGGGCGTTTTGTTTTGTTTTGTTTTTCGTTTCGATCTCGATAATCTTCTAATTTTTTTTTTCTTTTTTCTTTTTTTTTTGATCTTTAAAACGATATGAATAAGTTAATTGAAAGAGCTATGTAGTGATTAGATTTCGTTCACCGAAACGATCGTTCGGTATGAGACAATCTATTGAATCAATTGAAATTTGAAGACAGAGTGAGAGAGAGTGTGTGTGGCAATCTGAAATCGAACAAGAGAAATGGAGAACAAGTTCAATCGAAATTTGACGAATCTTTCGATGAGGATTGTTGCGACTGCTGTAGCGATGCGTTCGTCATTTCCGATCGAGATTGTCTGGTTTGCAACGAAACCGATACTGATACTGTCGATGATGGTGGTGTTAGAGGTGGCGATAATGGTAACGATGTCGATGCTAAATTCATCGATGATTGTAACGAAAGTGATACGGATCGTTGCTGATCACTGCTACGATCGCTAATCATCGCTTCTTGATGATGGATGTTTTCGTTCGAATTTATCGAATAGAATTGTTCTCGTCCATCAGCTTCATTATCATCATCAACATCAACATCTACATCTAGATCTTGATGAGATTCGTTATCGATTACAGATGGATATGTTTCAGATGTGATGATATTGGACATCGATGATGATGATGATGATGCTGGTGGTGGTGGTTGTGGTTGTGGTGGTTGCAGAATCAATGATGATGTTGTTGTTGTTGTTATCGTCGATGCTGTTGTTGTAATTGTTGGTGTTGTTGAAATCAACAATGGAGGTGGTTTCACAATGAAATCCGAATCCATCTCAAAAATGAATCCATAGAATCGAATCAATAGCTCAATGGTTCGAGCTTGTGGGGCAGCTTCGAAAACTTCAGTGTATAGATCGTTGATTGTATCTCTACGATGAAGAAAAAGAGTGAAATAAATCGAAAAAAGAAATGTTATTCGATTTGCATAAGAATTGTAATCTTGAGAAAATTATTGATATTGAGAAAATGTGATCGATTGGAAAGATTTGTGAATCGAAAGCAAAACGATTCCACGAAATTGTGATAAAATCGAGAGAGAGAGAGAGAGAGAGAGAAAGAATAAACGACGACAATGTTTGAATGATTCGCGTTCTTTCTTACAAATAAACAAAATAAGTTTTATTACCAAATTTATTCGCCTTCTTCTTCTTCTTCTTCTTCTAAATGTTTTTATCGAACATTTACCATAGCCATTTATTGAAAGATATTAATATTATTCTCCGACTTTCTTCGAAATATTTATTTAGATAAATTTATTTGAAAAATCTACACCCAGAATAACAAAAACAGTATTTGAAACCGAACAGTATTGTTCGGTTTTGTGATTCCCCATATTATTCGCCATCATTCGTTTCACTTTCGTTTTAAGAATGTGGCGGTGGAGTTGGTGGTGGAGATTGTGTGGAGAAGAAATCAATATTCAAACTAAATTAGATGAATAATATTGGATTCAATTCAAGTGTGACGAAATTGATTCCATCGAAATTGAAATTTCTCAAGAATCTAATGATCATATTTTATCGACAGCTTCATCTCATTGATAAAAGATAATAAAATTCTCTAAATTCAAATATAGAATCTTGAGGTTTAATTCTCGCTGATTCTCATTCCTCATCATTACAATGGTCATCAGTGTTGAGAGTGGATATTATCGGATCTAATTAATTATTTTAATTTCATCAATCATTAATTGATTTCTTTGATACTGGAATATTCTTGTAATTCTATTGTGGGAAAATTCTCATTACTACTCTCATTGAATTTGCAACGATTTGTATTTCTTCTAGGCTTTGAATTTTTTTTAAGATTTCATCGATACAAGAAAAGATTGATTCGAGCCTCGAATATCTCTCTATTTACTAACAACATTCAAATTAGTAATAAGAGATAATAAAAATTTTTAAAAATTATTCCAAGATTTTTTTTTTTTTTCGTTTCTATTCAAATTGCTTTAAATTTATTCTATTCTTTTTTGAAGCCCAAAGGCTAGAATCTCTCAAACAGAAATCAAATCATGATCGATCAATCGTAAACTTCTTCAGAATATATCAATTAGTTTGAGTTTTGGGAAAAACATTCGGCTACCCACTAAACCCGGATCCAAAATAATAATAATAATAATAATAAAAATGATAATGATAATAATGTCAATTTCGATTTCGATTTCGATGTGTTGATCATGTTTTTTTTTTTAATAAGTTTTCATCAAATTTTTCTTTTTCACTTTCACTTTCATTTTCATTGATTTAGTTTGAAATCTAAAAAAAAAGAGAGAGAGAGAGAGAAATCATTGATTCGGAAATACGAAAATTTCATAACCAAAATGAATGAATAGAAATATCAATCGAAATTAAAAAATTTTATAAATTGAATCTAATCATTTTCTAATGATGAAAAAAGTGATCATTTGAACATCTAACAAGATCTTTTGAAATTATATTAAGAAAAAAAAATGGAATCTAATTTCGATTTTCCAAAATCGAATCGTTTCAAATCGTATTGAAATTCAAAAAAAAAAAAAATGTCAAAAATACTTTCGAGAAAAAAAAATGATCGATTATATGGAACATCATTTCGATCTGTGTGTGTGGGTGTGTGTGTGTGAGAGAGAGAGAGAGAGAGAGGAGAAGATAAGATACTTGGACTCTTTTCTCGATTCTTCTGTTTGATTCTAATTGATTGAAATAGGAGAAGAAATTTTTGATTTTTTTTTTTTGGAACATTGGAACAATGTTTTTTTTTATTTATTTTTCGTTTTCGTTTCGAAATGATTCTTCTCTCTCTCTCTCTCTCTCTCTCTCTCTCTCTCTCTCTCTCTCTCTCTCTCTCTCTCTGTATCAATATTTATTTCATTCATAACCGTTTATTGCTTGAGAAAAGTAAATTTAAAGAAAAAAAAAATTAAATTTTTTTTTATTACTTTCTAATCAAATGGATTTCTTTTTTTTCGGTATGGAAATGAATTTCTCGAAATCTATTGACTAAACACATCTAGATTCTTGGTTGAGGGCATTTTTTTGTTTTTTTCTTTTTCCTTTTCACTTCGAACCTACCTTGGACGAAAAATGGTCGGAGCAAATATGATGCCCAAGGCTGATGGTGACATATTGTTTAGCTCTTGAAACGATGAAACATGATTGAGATGTTCGATTAGATATTTCAATGTTGACCAATGATGAGGGGTAAGTTTTCGAAGCGCTTGATGGATACGTTCGAGCATCGTTGAATGACCACCGATAGCTAGACCATCGTTGAAGAGACAGCAATCGGTTCGAAATATTCTACCGATACTGATGAATTCTTTATAGACATTATTCGTTATCAGTGGTGTTTTGAGCTTTGGATTGGAGAAACAAAAAGGAGAGGGGAAAAAATTTTGATTCAGAATCAATTAATTGAAGCTATAGAAAGCCAAAAAAAAAAAAATCTTTGCAATCAATTTTCTTACCTCTCGAAGAAAGATTTTCACCACAGAGGTAAGATCATTGACATTAACATCACTGAGATCGATTAGATGTGGACCACTTTCGAAACTTTTGAGCAATTTTTCCACTCTTGATGCGACGCCCGTCATCCGATAGATTCCAGGTCGATTCATTGAACGGCGTTCAATTTCGTTGATACATTTGATGATCAATAATGGTACCATCTCATCGATCGGTAAAGAATCAAGCTCTAGATTAAAAACGGATGATTTTGGAGGCAACGGTGATTTAGGGCAAATGATTGTCATATTTTTCAAACATTTCTTATGACAAATCAATTGACACTGATCAAATTTTCATCGAATTCCAACGATCAGGAGAGAAAGAGAGAGAGAGAGAGAGAGAGAGAGAGAGAGAGAGAGAGAGAGAGAGAGAGAGAAAAGAGGAAAAAAAATGAAAAAAAAAATCTCAAAGTCGATCCAACCGAATGAAAAGGGAATCAAAAAAAAAATGTTAGACAATCCATATTGAAATATGATAATGATGCGACATTTCGGAGAAAGGTAAACATTCGATGACAAAGCAAACGATTAGATTCAATCGAACCGAAAAAAAAAAGAGAAGAGATGGAGAAGAAAATGGAAATTTGGTAGCGAAAATTTTTGCATATATTTTTCGAATTCGCGAAGAACAAAAAAAAAAGAAAAAGAATTAGAATTCTGTGTTTTTTTTTGAGAAAATTTTTCAACTCTTCTTTACAATCAAAAGCTTAGAATTTGAAATCGAACAATAATGAATGAAATGGAAGTGAAGAAATTTTTTTTTTTCTCTCTAAGCCCTAGACTCTAGTGGAGAACTTTGGAACAAAAAATGGAATCATAGAATGAAATGGGCAGACAATCAAGATGATGAAGATGATGATGATGATCAAACACAAGGAATCAATCTCTGGTTCTCTCTGGCCTAGAAGGCCATTCTATTATAATGTTTCCTCTGTTCCCAGAGAGAGAGAGAGAGAGAGAGAGAGGCGAATCTTGGACTGAATTGAATTAGAGAATTCTTTCCAAAATTTGAGAACCTCGGATGTGATGATGATGATAATGAAAAACAATTGATAGATGATGGAAATCAAATTCAATATTTATTCTTTAGAGCCTCGATCTTAATAATTATAATAATCGAATCGAGACCAAAAATAGCGAAAAGAAAGAAGAGAGAGGGAGAGAGAGAGAGAGAGAGAGAGAGAGAGAGAGAAAATATGAATATTTCGATCGATAAAAAGTATAATATTTTGAGACCAGCAGATCCGATCCAAACTGAAAGACTATTCCGGAATGAGGTGTCACTAATGTGTTACTTTGCCCCATCGATCCAAGTGAGACATCGAGAGAGAGAGTGAGAGAGAGAGGGGATAGGAAAAAATGGAATGGTAAATTTTTGATGAAAGATAAACATTGAAGATGGAGAGAGAAAAAAATATAGATTTTCTCGTTTTTTTCTCTCTCGAATGTAGTCTATTATGAAATGATGAAAACGCTCTCTCTCTCTCTCTCTCTCTCTCTCTCTCTCTCTCTCTACATCGGTTAGAGATATTCAAAATCAATTATCTTTGAAGAGCTCTTGAAAAAAAACCCGAAGCCGAGAAAGAAGGAAGGAAAAAAAACTATCGATAGAGTTTCAGGGCTCGATTCAATTCACTAGGCTTTGTTTGGTCTCTCTCTCTCTCTCTCTCTCACCGAGATCGAGAATGTTTGATTTGTTTTCAATCAGAGATGAAAACGTTCCCAGTGTGTTAAAGCGCATTAATAAGTTAAAATTTTCAGGGACAAGCTAGATTCCTTCATCACTGTTCCAGTGTTGAAGCCGATTGAATTCTATTAGGAAATCAAGAGAGAATGAGAGTTACGCAATATATACGCATCATAATTTGGCCGAAAGAATTTTTTTTTTTTTTAATTTGGTTCCTCTCGATTTTTTTTGATTAGCTAATTTGTTTTTCTCATATTAGCGATCAGAACAAGAAAAGTCTTTCCATCGTTTTACTCTATCATCGAGTGTTGATGTCTCTGTGTTATGTGTCTACGTTTGAAATCGAGAGAAAATTTTTGATGAAAAATGCCATTTCTCTCTCTCTCTCTCTCTCTCTCTCTAAAGAAATCGAAATAGAAATGGAAATGTGGGAAATAATTGGAACAAATTAGAACCTTAAAAGTTAAAAAGAAAGAAAAAGAAAAAAGCTCTTTACCAATTTTTTGTTTCACTTCTAATTAGATAATTTCGCATCACTTCTGCTTCTGCTTCTCTCTCTCTCTCTCTCTCTCTCTCTCTCTCTGCTTCGCACGCTAGGCTCAGATATTATCTGATAATTAAATATATTTCGAATTGTTTTGAATTTAATTAGTTCAATTCAGTTGATGTCGATGCTGTTATGATGATAATGGTGATTTTGATCATCATCTAAAAAGTGATGATAATTGTAATTCGTAATGAGTTGAAAAAGAAAACTCTATTTTCCTCTACGTACCATAATCGGATCCTTTTCTATTGATTTTGCTATTGTTGTTTTTTTTCAGCTCTCATAAAACTGAATAAAAAGAAAGGGAAAAGGAAAAGGAAATGATCCATTCATTCGAATAAAAGAAAAGATATATTAGCTGTTGTTGTTCAATCTTCGTCTCAAAAAAAAAAAAAAAAAAAACGAACGTATTGTCGAGAATTTAGGTGCGAAACACTTTGATCGTAGCAGCAATGCTGAAAATTTCGATACCAAAAAGAAATTTCACTTACTTCTGCTCTAATGTAATTTGGAAGGAAAAAAAAATCTCCAATTCTAGAGAGAAAAGTGAAAGCTTTTGATCATTTCATGGATTCCAATCGATCCTATCATATAGTTAACTTTCTAATCTTGAAACTTCGACTTTGAGAATAATTCAATCGAACAAAATCCTATCGAACAATTTAGATACATTTAGAAAGCATTTATAAAGATGAAAATAAAAATTACAAAATCATTTGGAATTTATTGAACATTATCGTTTCCGAGAAGAGAAAATCTTATCTAATCTTTAATTCATAACCTCAATTGTTGTTACTTCTTCTTGACGTTCAGCAACGAAAAATCAAATCTGAATCTATCTATCAAACGAATGTTAAGCAATTCAATTAGATCACAACCATTTCGATCACAATCTTCGTTGATCATTGATCATAAATAATTAGATTAAATTATATGACAAATCAAAAATAGAGAGAATCAAAAATAATAGCATTTCTGCTGCTGTGATATTATAGCTTGGATCCGAAATGAATAAATCGAATTGTTTCAAATTCTCTAGCTCCACTCTCTCTCTCTCTCTCTTTCTCTCTCTCTCTCTCTCTCTCTCTCTCTCTCTCTCTCTCTCTCTCTCTCTCTCTCTCTCTTTCTCTCTAGCTGGCATTTCAATTAGCCAACGACTGATAAATAAATGACGAATCGAAATACTACTAATACTTCAATAATAATTCTCTCTCTCTCTCTCTCTCTCTCTCTCTCTCTGTGTGTATGTCTGTGCTGGTATGTAGTCCAATTCAATCACTAGTATCGAAATCGATCGAAAGAAAGAAGAATAAAAAAAAAAAGATACCAGAGAATATTTAGAGCCTAGATAGATTCCAGGAGTCTAGGTGAAAGAGAGAGAGAGAGAGAGAGAGAGAGAAAAAAAAATTCCATTTTCTCGCTTCATATTGTTCGAAACTAATTTATCATCAGTTCATCAGTGAATGAATAGCTTTTTCTAGGTATCGTTTCTAGGCCTCTAGATAAGCTTGAGATCTACGAATAGGTTCGATCGAACAATTGGGACAATTCCCAATGCCAAAGTGAATGTGAATGGAAAATGAAATTTCATCTTCATCAATTATTATCGTTGCAATCTTTGTCCAAAGCTGCACTTTTGGTGTTGACAATTTTGTCTCTCTCTGTCTCTCTCTCTCTCTCTCTCTCCTATTATTGAAGCTTTCTGCTTTAATTTAATTCATTGGTCCCTAAAAGATTCGATTTTGTTACTTTTCTCTCTCTCTCTCTCTCTCTCTCTCTGTACAAAACGGAATCTATATGAAGACTATTGGAAACAAACGTAAATGAATCGAATGATTTGTAATTAAGTTATCAAATTTTGATGAGATTCAATGATTGAAATAAGATCAAATATGATGATGTCGTTTGATGATCGTCCATAGATTCTCTTGATTGATGTTTGATCGAAATAAAATCAAAAATAAATTCAATTAAATATGATCAAAAGCTGTAGCGGATTGAAACGAATCAAAACGGACACCTCGATATTGTTGATGGTGGAATGAGAAAAGATTGAAAATTTCTAATTTAATCATTGATAATCTAGTTTCGTCCACTAGAATAGAGTTTTAAATTTATGAAACATTTTATTGCAGCAGAAAAGAGGATCGATCATCAAATTCATCAATGCGTTCAGAGTGTCGATGAATCCAATAAATTGTTTCACTATATTGTTTCGTAATAGTAATCGTAGCGAATCTATTATATTCATTTGTTTTAGATCAGTTTTGAAAGACAAAAATAAACTTTGCACAGACATAGATAGATGGACAAAAGATGTAGAGAAGATGATGTTAGGTTAGGTTTCGGATCCGAAACAAAAAGGGATAACAATCAAAAGTTTGTGAATAAAGAATTTCGAATGGAACGTGATGCACTGTTTCGAATTGAAACATGACAAAAAGAGCTCGTATCGATAGGAATAGAATTTTGATCGAAATCTAGATCAAAATTATTGGTCTAGTGATTTGAAGGAATTTTTCCTACCCTCCCGCCAAAAAAAAAACTTAAAGTTTAATTTAATTCAGAACAAACAAAATTACTCTCTGAATTGAATTCGTTCACACAATAATAATAATAATAATAATAATATCTAGAATTCTAGAATTCTAGAGAGCAAATGAGCATTCTGTTTGCATTTTTTTTTCTCTCTCTCAAATTTTTTTTTTGATGAATAAAACTAATATTTGATTACAATCAAAACTATAGTTTCATCATCATCATCGTCATCATATCGAATCAATTATCAATTATGAATGAAGTTTTTGGTACAGTTTTTTCAATGAAATTGAAACAATTTCTTCTTATGATGATGTTTGGATGATGTTGATGATGATGAGGAGGAATACAACAAGCAAGTTGAGCAACATTGCAAGCTGTGATCGATATGAATCAGTGAATCACAATGATCAAGAATGTGAATATCCGAATCAAATGAAATAACAAAAGATGGAATATTTTATTTATTTAATATATTTTCCTTCTTCGAAAAATATTTGATCTCTGTAGAAACAAAACATTTCAAATTTGATCGATCATCATCATCATCATCACTAGTATCACCAGCACCAGAAGCAGCACCAGCAGAAGCGATAGTTTCTTCGGTTCAATCTCGAACAACAAGAAAAGAAAAGCTTTTGTTCTTGGTAAGAAATGAAACCTTTTTTTTTTTTTGGAATTTTCTGCCCACTTTCCCGATCATCATCATCATCATCATCATTCGAAGTTATACTTTGTTGATGATGAAAGATGAGTTAGTTCGATTCGAAAAATATGTTTGTCGGAATAAAAAATTAGATATTATAGTTCATCATCATCATCATCATCATCACATAATAAAGTTTGATGATAGTAATTTAAAATATTGTAAAGGAGAGAGAGAGAGAGAAAATCATTTCAGAATCAAATCATTTTTTTATGGAACATTCTTGGAACTTTTCTCTCTCTCTCTCTCTCTCTCTGTCTCTACGTCTTGCCTAAACTTGCTGTCTCCTCAAGCTTGGAAATGATCGATGATCGAGATGCTAGTTTTTTTTTTTTTTGAATGATAGGGTTCTCTAAAGTTCCATAATGGTAGCTGTGGTTTGATCAACCAACGATCAATATTATTCTCTCGTATAATCGTTTCATTTTATTTTTATTTTTTATTTTTTTTGTTTTTGCACGGAACAGAGAGAAAAATGTCCAAAAATCTTTATGATCATCTGGTTCGATCGACAATTACAGTGATAATAATAGTAATAATAATAATAATAATGAAAAGTTTTTAAAATATCATCAATAAATTTGAAGAGGAACCAAAAAGAGAGAGAGAGAGAGAAGCGGCAGAAATCGACAGAATTCATTTTTTTTTTTTTGGTTCCGATTCAATTTATCTCAATCAAATTTTGATTGTTCTTTTTTTTTTTTTTTGTTTGTTTTTTTTTTGTCTTTTCTCTTCTGTGAAATACTATCAAATATTTGATAGCAGTTTAATGATTCGATGTTTTTAGAGAAGTTTTTTTTGGGTGAATTCTATCGTAATTGTTCTCTCAGAGAGTCTCTTGGTCCATAGAGAGATTTTTTTTTTTTTTTGAAGCAATCGAAATTTGTTCTAGCAATTTTTATTTTCTGGTCTAGTTTTTGTTGTCAGAGAGAGAAAAAAAAACTACACACAAACACACACACACACACATCTTCATTATTGTCTCATCGAATGGATCGTTGAGGAGAGAGAAAGGGAGATTGGAAAAAGATTCCGTCTGATCGATATTTTGGAACAAAATTGAATCGATAAATCTACTAGTCTCTCTCTCTCTCTCTCTCTCTCTCTCTCTCTCTCTCTCTCTCTCTCTCTCTCTCTTTTCTTTCTTCCATTCATTTATTTTATAGTTTTAGTCTAGGTTTTTTTTCACGTTGATCATTTCAATCAATCAGCTCGTTCGATCTAGATCAATCTCCGGAATGGTTTCCTATTGAATGCGAGATGTTTTTTTGGGTGCAAAAAAACAAAATAGCTAGCGAAGCGATCAACACATCAATGATAGCATCAACACTTTCACCATCATCATCATCATCACCACTAAAGCCATCATCGACATCATAGTATTGTCGTAAAGTAACCGATCGATAGCAAATGTTCGAGTTAGATAGAGGAATAACATCGAACAAAGAACCCCATTTGATCATTGATAGCTTCTAGAATCTAGATGATGATAATTTATTGTCCAACATCAATGTTGTTTGATTCGGCCTACGATCCATAATCACCATTCTATAATCAACACCATCACCATAACCATCAACACCATAACCATCACCACCATCATCACCATAATCGCTTACATCGATCCGATATTTTCGATTCCGATCTGTGTACAAATGTGAGGTGGGCGTCAAGACGTTGATGTGTTTGAATGTGTTGTTCCAATGGTTTGTTGTTCCAAATGCTTCACAAAAATTTAATCGAAAAGATTCGGAAAGAATAAATCTTTCTCTCTCTCTCTCTAGAAAACACAAGATGATGTTAGACAATCTTATCTTTTGTGTCTCGTTTGACGAAGAAAAAAAAAATACAATGTAAATAAAAACAGAGAGAGAGAGAGAGAGAGAGAGAGAAAGTGAAGGGAAATCGATTGAAGCTATTACTTTGGGACCTAGACTAGTTATTTTTTATTTATTATTATTATTATTTTTTTTTTCTCTCTTTCTCCTTTTGTTACAATCAAATCCATTCTGTTTGGCGATGAGAATGCAATGTAGACACACAGAAAGAGAGAGAGAGAGAGAGAGAGAGAATCTAACCTAAAAGATACTTTCTTGAATGTAAATAAATTAAATAAATTTTCGAAAGAAAAACATTTGAACCAAACATAAGAATCTTTTTCAATTTTCAAAGAATAAGTAGACGAATGTAATGAAATGAGAAATAAATGAAATTAAGAAAAAAAAATAATCGTTTAACCTTTTTTTAATCATACAAATCTAGTATTATTAGATCTGAAAGAAATGAATTTTTTTTTTCTTTCCTCCTCCTCCTTTCCGAGTTCCGCCTAGCTTCTCAAACATACAACAAAATATCCAATTCTTCCATTTTCGAGTGTGTTTTGGTGTGCTTGTGTTTGTGTTTGTTTAGATTTTTCTTTTTTTGTTCGAAATTAATTTCAAATAAACTACATCGATCATCATCATCGACATCACCGACATCATCATCGATGTTTGTTTGAACATCACACAATAGACGACAATCTATTAATATTGTTATTGTTATTATTATTATTATTATTTGAATTTTGCAATAAAGATCCGATCGATTGAATTCACATTCCCTGCACATCTCTTGCGTCAATATTGGACGGGAAGGGGACAGGAAAGGGGTAACTGCCTAGAAGTGTCTAGTTGTGTTTTCTAGATTTACCTTTAAACATTGTATTTTATGGTGTTTTCGAGAGAAAACAAAAAATTGTGATGAGATATGAGAATCGATGAGTCCATCGGAAAAAACAGTGTTTTTTCCGGAGACCGAATTTTTCGGTCCCATCTCTTCAAACACACACACACACACACACACACACACACACACGAGGACAAATTAATTTCATTTTTTTTTCTCTTTTGAATCGCATCGAATGAAATGAATCGAGTGTTGCCTGTTTTTCAATGCCGATCGATGGTGATGAATATTCTTCTAGATCTTCTTGTTAACATATTGTTGTTATTATCAATATTATTATTCTAGTGTTTGATCGAACAACAATTGTCTCGATTTAATCTTTTATGTTAAGGTTAAAACAAAAAACAAAAAGACAAAAAAAAAAGATCGAATGAAACGCCATTGGAAAGGAAGAAACTTTAATTGAAACTTGTTTTGTGTTCTGTCTGATCTCAATTCTCGTTTCAAGCACAACACAGTGATTCGTTCGATTTCTTATGGCGATATAATTAATCAGAATATTTTGATTGAAACCTAATGGTACTCTCTCTTTCCCTCTCTCTCTCTCTCTTTCTCTCTCTATCTTTAACACTCTGGATTATTATTATTATTATTAAATATTAGATAATTAGGAAATGACATTTTTGCTCTCTCTCTCTCTCTCTCTCTCTCCTTCTTTCTATCAATTTGATGAGGGAGGATCGAATTAATTAATATCGATTCTATTGAGATTAATATTGTGAGAGAATTCATCCATAGACTGATTGAATTCATTCTAACCCTTTTGATCTCTCTTTGAATCATAAGATTTTCGTGTTTTTCTTTTCAAAGTTTTCAATCTCATTGATATTGTTGATCATATCCTTGTTCATTGATTTCTTAAGGTTAAGAAATTAATTCTATTTAATGAATAGATCTCTGCAGTTGTCATCTCTTTATTTCGATCATCAAAAAAAAAGAGAGAGAGAGAGAGAGGAAATTTTCAATCTTTACATTCTTTCTCTGCCCCTCTCTAACTCTTTCAACCGCATCCACATCATTTTACATCATAATTATCGAAACTCTTCTCTAACAGAAGCTGATCCTAGTTGATGTGGTGTTCGCGGTATTCCACTCCATACCCACCCCTCAATTTAATCAAAATAGCAAAGAAACGCCCATAGAAGTGAACCTTTTTTTTTTTTTGAAAGAACTTTTCTGGTCTACATCGAAAATAACGTTCCTCGATACGAGAGAGAGAGAGAGAGAGAGAGAGAGAGAGAGAGAGAGGAAAAGGAAAGAAGAAAAATATCGACAAGAAAGCGAGAGAAAATGAGAGTAAACAACAAAAGGTCAAACAATCAAAATTTGAATTTTAAACGAAACTCTAGTTTAAAGATTCATTGTGTATCTCTGGAATCATTTCATTCAAACTCTTTCATTCCATAATTACACATTAAACAATTCATTCATCCGGACCCCCGTGCTAAAATCCATCATCATTCTTTGAAGGGATTATTTCGATTAAAAATCATTTGCACACACACACACACACACACACAAACTTATATAGTAGTAGTTTCAAATTTTTATTTTCTTCTTTCCAATACATTGAATGACGCCAAACAGCAACAACAACACCGACGACGACGACGACGACGACGGCTACGACAATAACAATAACAATAATGTGTAACGTGTTTAGCTACCAAGATCTAAACAGCTAGTTGGATCGAGTTGGAAAGATTTCAACGAGAAAAGATCTCAACCAAAAATTTTAATTCGACTTTAAGAATACAGTTAATTTTTAGAAATAATGGAATGAATGAATAATACAAAAAAGGTTAACGGTTTATATAATAGAATAAACTATGAGTCAGTGATTAATCCTTGAGATAAACTATGAGCTGTAGATTGGTCATAGATAGAAATCAATGAGTCGACGATTATTCTTAGATTAACATCAATGAGTTGTCATTGATGGGATTCTAGATATCTAAGATCGATTCTATCATTCTGACTCATCATCGCATCATATTCGACATAAAACATGTAACACGCCCCTACTCCTGAGCTCGTGGTCTTCCTCGAGTTCGGAGGTTCTGAATTTCACGTGGGGTATGATCGAATTTGATTAGATCTCGATGAGTGTCAGATAATCGTCCAGTTTTGTCTCTGTAAACGATTTTGTTATTCGGCAAAATTTGATCGATAATGAAAGGGCCTTTGAAAACGTTTGATAGTTTCGGAGATACACCTTTCTTTGAGATATTAGCTTGAACCAAAATTTTGTCTCCAACGCGAAGTTGTCGTGATTTAGTTTTTTGATCATAATTTGATTTCATTCGTCGTTGATACGAAGTTGATGGTTCAGTTGGTTCGGTTCTGTCTAATTGAGTTGGCCATTGATTGTCTAACGCTAATCTCATTGGTTTTCGATACACATTCTCAAAGGGAGAACTGTTAATTGCCGGATGGACAGATGATCGATAGGCTTGTAGGATACTTGGAATATGCGTGTCCCAAAGCTCTTGATTGTTGTCGTTCATCTTGCATCTTAAAAGATTCCAAATTGTTCTATTAAGTCGCTCTACCATACCGTTGGATTGATGATGGTAAGCTGTCACCTGATGATGTTCGATGTTTCTCGATTCGATGAACTTACGGAATTCTTCAGATTGAAATTGTGAAGCTCTATCGGTTTGGATGATTTTTGGAACTCCAAATCTTGATACGATTTCTTGCAACCATTCGATGATTTCGGAAGTTTTAGTGGAAGGTGATGGCTTTACCTCCACCCACTTGCTACGATAATCTTGGAAACAGAATAAATACCTGTTACCTTTCGATGACGTCGGCAATGGACCAGCAATGTCGATTGCAACTTTTTCGAAAACGTCCAATTTGGTGATATCGATCGGTTGAAGTTCCGATCTTGGAATGATCTGTTGTTTCGCATGACATTTTACACATTGTTTGATGTAATCGCAAATTTTTTTTCGTAGTTGAGGCAAGTAAAAGCGTTGAGATAAGGTCTCGTACGTTTTATTAATCCCCATATGCGCCCCTTCATCATGGACTTCTTTGATTACCAAAGAGAGTTCTGATTCAGGTAAGCACAGACGTTCATGATGATTTCTGAACTGGTAATAAAGGATGCCATTCTTCATCTTGAAGCGATCCGGATATTTTGTTTGAGCCTTCTTTAGCGATTCATCATTTTTTTGTAAATTTTTAATTCGATTAAGATCGATTTCTTCGATCTTGATTCGTGACAATGCATCTGCGTCGATATTTTCGTTTCCCGGTAAGTGTTCTATTTCGTAGTTGAATTCCTGGAGTCTTAAGCACATTCTGGCAATTTTACTATTTTTTGCTGCCATGGAATTAAGAAACACTAATGGGCGATGGTCAGTTTGAATATAGAATTTACGGAATTTCAAATAATAGGACCATTTTTCGATCGCAGTGATAAGAGCAGTTGCTTCTTTTTCAATTACCGGATATCGTCTTTGCGTATCACTGAAAGATTTACTGAAATATTCTATAACGTATGGATTACCTTTATCGTCTCTTTGAGTTAAGACGGCGGCCATAGCTGCGTCTGAAGCATCTGTTCGAACATAAAATGATCTGTTGAAATCTGGTATTTTGACAATCGATTCTGATGATAGCTTTTGTTTGAGAAGATTGAACGATTGCTCTTCTTCATTACCCCAAGAAAATTTAATTTTCTTTTTCATCAGTTTGTATAACGGATAAGCGATAGTAGCAAAGTTGTCGATTAATTTTCGATAATACGATGCTAAACCAAGAAATCTTTTTAGTTCTTTTGTATTTGTTGGTTTCGGATAATTCCTTATCGCTTTCGTTTTGTCTTTAGTCATCTTGATTTCGTTTTCAGCAATCTTGAAACCAAGAAATTCAATTGTCGATTTAAAGAATTCGCTTTTATCCAGATTTATTGTTAAAGATGCGTCTTTGATTATTGAAAATACAGCTTCAATGTGACGGACATGATCATCTTCTGATTTAGAAAAAATTAAGATGTCATCCATATAAGTTTTTACGAAGTCCAAATGGCCAAACAGTTGTTCAATTAAACGTAGAAACGTTTGACAAGCTGTTGATAATCCAAAAGGCATAACAGTAAATTGATAAAGATTATTTTTGAATTGGAAAGCTGTCTTTTGCTTATCCTCTGCACGTAATGGTATTTGATAATACCCCTGCTTGAAGTCGATTTTTGAGAAAACTTTTGCATCTCTCAAGCCTGATAGAATTTCATCTATTCTGGGCGATGGATGAGCATCAAATATAGTCATTTTATTCAATTGACGGAAATCGATTGCCAGTCGTAACGATTGATCTTTCTTTGCCACGGCTAATAATGGGAATGACCATGGACTCTTCGATTTCTCGATGATGCCATTTGATTCCATTTCTTTTAATTGTTTTTCGATCTTCGTTTCCAGGGCTTGTGCAGGTCTATATGACTTGAGTTTTATTGCTCTGCTTCCCGGTTTTAATTCAATTGCGTGTTCAATTAAGTTCGTTCGACCTGTTCCTTTAACAATATCAGGGAACTTAGTGATTAGTTTACTTACACGCTTGTCGATTCTATTTTGTTTTGAAGGTTCTTTTTCCTCAAAGCTCAAATCTTCTGGTAAGGTTTGAAGTATTTGGCTGATCGACATACATATTGTACTGGTATCATTTTTTTCTTCGACAAGTTTTACCTTATGCTTTTTATTTCGATGCCAGAAGTCGATTGATCTATCCGAATTCCATGATATTTTTAATCGATCTATTAAGTCCATACCGAATATGACATGGCTTATATCATCGGCTATTAGGATGTGATGCTTAAATTGAATATTTTGCAAATTCACATCAACGTTTGTTGATCCAATAATTGATAAATAGCCTGTAGTAGATGCAGTTCCACATCTTTTACGGAATCGGTTTTCTGGCTTAATCAAACTACTTGGCGCAATAGTTTTATTTGAGCCGCTATCAAAAAGTGCCATTGTTTTTTCGCCGAAAAGTTTCATCGGAACGAGATACCTTGGAGATCCGCTATCCAGGTTGATATTAGCGCACTTCGTGGATTGATTTGGGGCTTGCTTTTGATTATGATTTTGATTTTTATTTCTTGAACGGCAGTCGTTAGTATTATGAGAATTATTTTTGCATATTTTGCAATACGACTTTTTTCTTTTATGTCCGTTCTTTTTAACTTGTCGGATATTCATTTTAGTTTCCACTGATAGACTTAATAAGATACCTTCTATGAGACTCTTGACATCAGCAATGTCATCTGGCAATTTTTGATTTATCATTAATCTTGAGACGATTTTATAATCTAGTCCCGCCAGGATATTGTCTCTTATTAGTAGGTTTTGATTCGGACCATATATTTCTTCAATTAGTCTCGATATTTTATCGAAGTATTCAACTAGGTTTTCGCCGATTTTGAATTTCGCATATTTTAAATCAAAGATTTTTTTGTCTCTGGATGATTTTTCCATCGATAATAACTCTTTTTTGAGCATTTTGAACGAACGCGGTTTAGAACAAGCTAGCATTCGACTTTTGAGACTAGAGTCTTCGATCATGCAATGGAGAAATTTTCCAGCGTCTTCGTCGTTCCAATCATTAACCATTATCCAACTTTCGAAGATTTGAATAAATTGAAGAATTGATTCGTCCTTACGCATTGGTCTTAAGTAGACTCTGGACATAGGAAACGGCTTGTATTCGGATGATTCGACAGAACTGTTCGCTGTGTCGCTCCTGAGAACTGGTCTATTCGAGATTTCGACCACTTTTTTTTCCGCCATTATACTCGATGATGATGATTAACGATTTCGATCCAGAAATAGGTAACAAATTACGAAAGTAAATTTGACCAAGATACTACCACCATGTAACGTGTTTAGCTACCAAGATCTAAACAGCTAGTTGGATCGAGTTGGAAAGATTTCAACGAGAAAAGATCTCAACCAAAAATTTTAATTCGACTTTAAGAATACAGTTAATTTTTAGAAATAATGGAATGAATGAATAATACAAAAAAGGTTAACGGTTTATATAATAGAATAAACTATGAGTCAGTGATTAATCCTTGAGATAAACTATGAGCTGTAGATTGGTCATAGATAGAAATCAATGAGTCGACGATTATTCTTAGATTAACATCAATGAGTTGTCATTGATGGGATTCTAGATATCTAAGATCGATTCTATCATTCTGACTCATCATCGCATCATATTCGACATAAAACATGTAACAAATGATAATAATAATAATGGAGAAAACAACAACCGACAACAACAACAAAAAAAACGAGAAAAAAAAAGTTTTGAATTCCCATATGGCGGCGAAGATTGTGATGAAGCGGATATCAATGTAAAATGAGAGAGAATTCGAACGAGAATTTCAAAAAAAAAAACAATACTTCTAGGCCATAAGATCAATCGAAACAAAAAAAAAGAAAAATCTCCATTCGAAGTCTCCGATTGATGATGATGATGAGCGTGGTAATATTCAAATCTTCACTATTATAATCATCAATAAGTTAGCCATATTTTTTTTTTGAGGGTGAGAAGGAGAGGGTCCATTATTATTTTTTTTTTTTTTTTGATTCACAGCTATGGTTCAGAGCGAAGCTTAACAACAATCGGACCGGAAACATTTTCATTGATCGAATATCAGGATCGGAATCGAAACGAATCGATGCAACAATAATATTCGGCTATATGAATGAATATGAAATTATTATATTCAATTATGTTTCCAATCGAAAGTTTGCGATGATGATGATGTTTCACGAAATTATGGTCCCAATTCTTTCACTCTCTTTGTCTCTCTCTCTCATAGAGTTTTGTATCAGAGAGGAAATCGAATTGATTCATCATTCATCACTTATTGATGAAACTCTCTCTCTCTCTCTCTCTCTCTCTCTCTCACAGTTGTTCTGATCGATCGAAAAGAAGATTTCGAAGATCGAAATGAATCGAACCAATCGAACATCACATCATTATTATTAATATTGTTAATATCTCAAAAATCGATATTGATAGAAATGTGAGTGAGTGAAAAGATCATCGAAAGAATATTCAATAATATTTTCTTCTCAAATAGCTCTAACAGAAAAAAAAAACAGAAACAGAAATTGAAAACGAAATAGATGTGAATATTCAAGGATTTCTGCAATGGGAAACTGTTCCAAAACTCACAGACACTCACAATCACTTACAAAGCAAAGAGAATCGAGAGAGAGAGAGAGAGAGAGAGAGAGAGAGAGAGAGAGAGAGAGAGAGAGAGAAAGATATGGTCGAATTTCATCCAAATCTTTTTCGACTGTCAGCTATAGTCATAATAAAGATGGGGAACAAAATTGGAATCGGTTCCACATACGCCTACACACACACACACACACACACTTCAAATTATAGCCTAGATTCGAATAATATTCTTATTTTTTTTTCTTCTTCTTCAAATCTCTTCTTTTGATCTAGTTGCTCAAGAATCACATGATATCGATTGGATTATCGTGTTTGTTTTGTGAGCGAGAAAAAGTGAAAAAAATCCAATCAGTGAAAAAAGAAAAACCAAGTGAGGGAGAGAAAAATGAAAAAAAAAAAACGAATCATATTTACTTGTGTACATTCGAGACCCCAGAAATAGACATAGGCATCACAAATGATACAACGGCCATAGTTGGTTGTTTTCATTCGTTGAAATTTATGCGATAACGCTGCTTTGGTCATCTTCTTTTTTCTACGTCCTTTGGCTTCATTGTTTTCGTTGAAGAATTTAATTTGTTAAATTAATCAAATTTTGTTTAATTAATTAATTAATTATTAATAAAATTTCTATCCTAAAAGCTTTATTATCATTTCAAGCATTCAATTTACCTTTCTCTTTTTTGCTCTCATTCTGTCCGGAAGAGATTGTTTGATTGTCATCTTCATCGATTGATTCTCGTTGACGATGTTGATGTTGAGGAGTATCATGAAAAGGTTGAGCCGATTTTGATCGATGCTCTTTAGATTTTGTTGAACACATTGGATCATTTTCATTCGATGATTCGATGTACATTTTTTTCATTTTCGTTTCGATCGATATCGAATGAGATGTTGTTGATGATGATGATACAATTGGACTAAGTGATCCCTGTATAAATTCTTCAGTACTATACGTCGATGCTGATGGACTTGGCACAGGACTTCGTTCATCTTCGGTCGCTTCATCAGCTGATCTTGCCGACCACGATGAGGATGCGGAATCCGATTCGGAACTTCTTATCACTACTGGTAATGGTAGACTCCATTTTTTTGTTGTACCACCACCACCACCACCACCTACTCCTCCCGTTACTGATGATCCTTGTCCTCCGGGAGTACTTATCAAGCTCTCTGATCAATTTTAATTTGTTTCGTTAAGAAATTTGTTTGTTTTAACCAACTAAATAGCTAACCTATTTTGTTCTGCGAACATAGAGAATCCGTTTCGGAATCGGAACAAATCGATGGCTGTCGTTCACGATCGATCGATCGTTCTTGTCCACGACGTTTCGAGTAGAATTTAGCTCTAAATTTCCAATTCGGTGTTGGTGTTGTTGCTGTCGTTGTCGATCCACCTGAATTCTGTTGATCATTCATTCTGTTCACATCTTTCGAATAGGTTGGAAATCGATGACTTTGCGATGAGGATGAACGTAAACCACTAGTTGGTGTGGTCGGTGATGATCTCGCAATCATCGGTTCTTTTAGATGAAGATAGGTGGACGATGATGATGATGATGCTGGAGTCGATGCGGATCGTGGATTCGGATCGAAACGATCACCACTATTATCGATGATGTTGGATTGTTTTTTCACATCACCTTTATAGTTTGTCGATGGATTCAATTGTTTATCATCATCATCGCCGTCGTCGTCGTCGTCGTCGTCGTCATTGTTGTCGTCGAACGAATCTTGATTTTGTTGTTTGAATGTCTCAGTGAAATGGACAACTCTCATCGGATTTTTAGGATCACAAGGATAGTCTCGGTTTTGATGTGGACAACCTCCACCGCCAATATTCGTTGGATTCGGTTGATCAAAACTTAATTGCTGATCAACGATGATCATTTTCGGTAGATTTCGATTCATTTTCGTACCATACGAAACGGTTTTCGTGATCGATTTCGATGATGATTCTTGTGAGAATGATTTCGATGACATTTTCGAGGGAGATTTTTGTACGTAAATTTTATTTACAAATTTTTTTCCTATGAAAACTTTGAAAAAAATCAACGTTGAGAATAATCTTCATCAAGTTGGACAAATAAAATTATTCACTAACACTCGTTTCAATCGATCACAGCTCAAATCGATCAATCATTTTTTTTTTTTTTTTTTGGTCTTGAATAGAAAAACCAGAATCCCTCAGAATCAGAATAAAACAAACTGAACTAGATTCAAAAGTTTGAGCGATATCCAAACATTATTATCTAATTTGATGATTTAGAGAGAGAGAGAGAGAAAGAAATTCCATCAACATCATCAACATTCCATTTTAGGATCCAAATCATGGAACATTATGGATCAAATGAGAGAAGAAGAGAGAGAGAGAGAGAGATTGATTGAAGATTGAAACTGATTGAAGAGAAGCAATTAGAAGATTCACTAAGAAAAATATTACCGAAAATTATCGATTCAATTTAATCGTTTCGATTGTGCAATAACAACGATAATAATAATAATTAATGAAGCTATGAAGAGAAACAATCAAAGGTACGATAGATTGTGTGGTTCACTGTGAAATTTTTATTTTTTTTTTTTTTTACTTTTACACGAAAGAACGAATGAAATATTCATCACATTCCATTATTCGATTCTCGATGATGATCAATCTAGAGTGAAACGGAAAAAAAAGAAAGAAAAAGGTGCGATATAATTTCGATCCATTATTGTTAGGTTTGGAATTTTTTTTCTTCATTCCGAATCGAACCGAACCAAACCGAATTGAATCGAATTCGAATTGGATCAAATTGGGCGCCTAGAATTCTCTTCGGTTTCTCTTCACTCTCTCTCACTCAATGATTGATTTTCTTTTTTTTTTTTTTTTTTGTTCTTCAAAGTGAATGTTTCTCTTCGAAGTCTAGAATCGTTTTGAAGAGCTTTTTCAACGATCGGAACAGAACAGATATGAGGCCTTAAGAAAGCGAACCTAATTTTGTTTGATTGGCAGTGAGAGAGAGAGAGAGAGAGAGAGAGAGAGAGAATAAAAGAGAATTCTTACGAATAATCTAATGTTCTGTTCGATTCTTTCGAATCTCTTTCTCTTTCTCTTTTCTCTTTTGTAATTCTGTTTTAATCAATCTCTCTCTCTCTCTCTCTCTCTCTCTCTCTGGCGTGCCACAACATTGACAGTCCAATATAGCCCAGGTAGAATATGGTAGTAGAATAGACAGGTTATGGTGGTGAACAGTGATGAGAAATATAGAACGAATCGAAAGACTCTTTTTTTTTTTTTTTTTTTTTTTTTTTATTTAACTCCAAGCTAAACTAGATAGGACAGAGATCAGATAGGATTGAAATCATAGATACGATCATAGAATTCGATGTAGAATGAATTATTTTTTTTTCAGTTTATTTCTATTGCTATTTTATTTTTATTTTTATTTATTTTTTTTGGATCAGTCGATGGTCGTTTAGAGAGACTAGCTTCAGAATTGAATAGTATTCAATGCAAAAAAAAAAAAAAAGTTAGACAATCGACGGAAATGCATGCGCTTTTTAGAAATAGAGAGAGAGAGAGAGAGAGAGTTGGCGACATTTTCGAATGAATCTTGTTCAAGTGGATTAACGCAGAAAACAAAAAAAAATGTCACTGAATAGTTATTTTTTGAGACAGAATATCAAAAAATGAGAAGAAAAAAAATTTGGTCTGAAATCCTAAAGAGAGAGAGAGAGAGAGAGAGAGAGAGAGAGAGAGAGAGAGAGAGAGAGAGAGAGAGAGAAAAAGAAAACAAATGAAAAAAAAAACGATGCAATTATTTCCCAAGCTATTATTATCTCCTCCTCTTCCGGTTTGAAAAAAAAATTGTATTTTTTTCTTAGAGAGAGAGAGAGAGAGAGAGAGAGAGAGAGAGAGAGAGAAATTAATCGGAAAAAAATTTTCGAATCTCAACCAATTGAATTTTAAGAATTCGATTCCATTACAGTTAGCTTCAATCCAGCGATCGATCTTGAATTAAAGATCCAAGAAAATGGGACCGAATCAAAAAATCATCAAACTTCTTTCGACAATATTAATTTGTTTTTTTTTTTTTTAGTCTCAGAGAAAAAGAGATAGACATAGAGAGAGAGAGAGAGAGAGAGAGAGAGAGAGAGAGAGAGAGAGAGAGAGCGAGAGAGAAAAGAGAGAAACGAAATTCCTAAGAGACATAGCAATTCAATCAAAAAAATTTCAATCAACCGAAATTACAATCTTTCACATTTGGAATATTTTGGAACAAAAAAAAATGTTGTGTTCAATCATTGAGATAAATTTGAAGACCGAAAAAAAAAATTCAAAAACAAAATAAAAACAAACAAACAAAAAACATAAAAGAAAATCAAATTCAGTCCCAATTTCCCCCCCCCCATCGAAAATGATGTGAGGTGATGATCGAATCTAGGGTCTATAGAATTTTGGATCTATTTTTTTTGCGATGATTTTGAAATTTGAAATTTGAAATTTCTCTTGATTCAACAATCATTCGATTGTCGGATTCATTCCATATGGATCGAACGTTTTATTCATTTTGGAAAAAAAACAATAATGGAAATGATTAGGTTTGGTGAATTTTTTTTTTTTGAAGTATCTGTCATAATCGATTTCGATTTCTTTCCAAAGATTTCTAAAACATAATGAGAAGCGAAGCGTTCATATATTCGACATCTCCATTCCGTGTCAATTGAGCATTATGGTCTATTTGTTTTTGTTTTCTCTCTCTCTCTCTCTCTCTCTCTCTCTCTCTCTGTCTATTTTTGATTTTTTTTTTCTCATACCGAACAGTGATTTGAATGTATGTAACAATTGGATCGATCCAAATAGAGATCCATCCATCGAAAAACACCTACCAGCCTACACAGTCACTCACGATAAGTATCGATCTCCATCATAGTCATCATCATCATCATCGTCCTCAGCAGCAGCAGCAACATTGATGTGGATGTCATCGAATCGATCGAAAGAGATGAGAATGATTCAAAATGATTCAGAATGAAGGAAAAAGAAAAAGGAAGAAATGAAAATAAATGTCAAATAAGAGCAAATGACCTTCTCTCTCTCTCTCTCTCTCTCTCCACCTACCTCACTTCCACTCTATCTAGGATCTTTTTTGATATGATATTTAAGATCACAATCGATCATTAATGATTCGATTCGAGATCATCTTGAAATTTTCGTATTCGTTTGTTTGTTGTGATTGTAATCGAAATCAAACAAAAAAAAAAAAAAAAAAGATACCGAGGAAACACAAAAGACCGGAATTCTCTCGAAATGAAGAATAAGAACAACAAGATAGGCCTTTTGATATTTCAATGAATTTTTCTTTAGATTTTTTCTTTTAGTATCAAATTTCTCTCTCTCTCTCTCTCTCTCTCTCTCTCTCTCTCTCTCTCTCATCTTTGTACTAATCACTTAACGATCTAGAACCTAGGTACAAATTTAGGTTTGCGTGTTTCAGGGTGTGTTAGGATGGTGTGTTTATAATCTATTGAAATTATTGAGAGAAAGAAAGGATTTTTTTTTCTTATAACTCTCTCTCTCTCTCTCTTTCTCTCTCCCTCGTCTATCCATAAACTTTGATCTTAGTTCGTTTGTTTGTTTGTTTGTTTTTTTTCTTTTGTTGTTACTTTTTATCCTTTTCAATCCAATCGAAATGAAATGAATGGTTCATTTCAAGATGAAATCTTGAGGTCTTTTTTTTTGGTGGGAGGGGGAGAGAATTTTTAATCCCATTTAGAAATTCTCTAAATTCTAATTTTCTAATGTAAATTCTTAAATCTCTTCTTGGTCTCTAGCTTTTTTGCGAATGTCATTCGTAAGCGTCAAGAAAGTGTTTGGTTTCGTCGAGAATTTCGAGCTGTTTTCTCTTATCTCTCGACCGGAATCGAATGATACCATTCTCTGTTCTCTTTCTCTCTCTTTCTTTCTCTCTCTCTAATAGGAGTTATAAGTAATAATTTGTTAGCGAAAGAAGAGAAAAAATTAACGAAATTTTCTTTTTTTTTTTCTCTCCTCGAACAGATTCGATTTGAATTTGAAGCTGAAGTTTGGTTTGGTAATTGTGGCTTGCTTTGTCGCATTAAGAATTTTCTCTCTCTCTCTCTCTCTCTCTCTCTCTTTGCTCCAAAGATAAGAGAATAATCGTTTTAGGGAGCCAATTGTTTGTTGAGGTGTTGGTGTTGTTCGGGCTGCTTTACTATTATTATTATTATTGAAAAAATCCAACAATCACGTTGATTATGATTACAATGAAAGAAAAAAACAAGATAAAAATGATGAAAAGAAAAAAAAAGATGAAGAATAATAATAAGGATAATGTGTGTGTGTGTGTGTGTGTAAGAGAGACAGAGAGAGAGAGAGGACGGAGGAAAACCGAGAAACCGTAAAATCATTTCCGTTTCCCTCTCTCTCTCTCTCTCTCTCTATCTTTTCGTTTCTTTCGATTCTGGAATCGTTCACTATTGATCCTTAAACACTAAGCTTCATCATCATCTTCACCATCATCATCATCGTTGTGATTATGTAACCAAAGAGAATGGAACAAGAGAAGATAATAATGAATACATTCTATTGTATGCTATCTCTCTATCTCTCTCTCTTTCGAGAAAGAGAGTTTCACAATCTACCTTCGATTTTAGAATTAAAGATGTTCTATCATTGTGAAAATGGAATTCTCTAAAACTACTTAGTTAGGTGAAATGTGTGCTGAAGAAGAGAAAGTGTTGAAAAGAAGCTAGAGGGAGAGAGAGAGAGAGAGAGCAAAAAAAAAGTGAAAAAGAAGACATTAGAATGGAAACATTTATTCTACCGGAAAAAATGATTTTTTTTTTTGGAAAAAATCTCAAAATCAAATAGCACCTTAGAATAAAGCCCAAAACGGAAGCTCATTGAGCGAGTCAGAGAGAGAGAGAGAGAGAGAGAGAGAGCGAATTCGTAAAACGAAAGCTAATCATACCATTTCCTCTTCTTTCAAAATTAGGTCCGAAGAATAAATTTGGAACGATTTCTCTCTCTCTCTCTATACAGAATTTTCCAAATAGTTTCGCTCTGTTCTTCTCTTTTTTATTTCCATTTTCTCATCACCCAATGTCTATTGCAGTATTGTCTACAGTATTCTTAATCATTTCGCTGATTCGTTTCGATTCGATTGGAAACAAATTTATTCGGTGTCATAAGGTGGTGAGAATGAAAATGAAAATGAAAATGTATTGATGATCATAATCGTAACGATTCCATTCTATCGCTTCTCTATTCTTCGATGCTATTATATTAATGAGACAACAAAGAAACGAGAAGAGAAGAAGAAGAGAAAAAATAATAATAATAACTTCCAATTTTGTCCATTTGTTTCCCTTTCTCGCATTTGTTCTCGGATCACCAAGACTACAGTCATCACACCGAGAGAGAGAGAGAGAGAGAAAAACAGGTAAGATTTTCCAATTTATTTGTTATTTATTCATTGAGAATATAATAGCTTCAAATATCAAGTGAACAGTGTACAACTTGAGATCAAAAAGACCGAGAGAAGAGGGAAGAAGAAAACTTCAATGAATAATTTGCATACTAAATCGATGGACTAGATTCACCTTGATCGGCTTTAATATTGTCAAACAGTTTGGAGATCTAGACGAAAATGTATTGAAAATAAAAACGCAAACTGGATTTATTCATTGATTACTGATTCGTTAGAAGCATAGAATCCATTGATTGCGTTAGAAAAAGAGAGAAAAGAGCAATGAGAAAAAGAAAAATAAGATGTCCAATAGATTCCAGGGAGAATGTTTTCGTTTCGAAAATCAGCTAAATTATTATCAAAAAAAAAAAACATAGAAATCGATGAAGACATCGACATAATTATAGCTAGAATAATAATAATAATAATAATAATAATAATAATAATGGAAAATCATTGAACTAAATCATCATTTAGTAGTCCGAAATAATCTAAGAGCTCGTTGATTCTAGTGAATTCTTTTGATCTTTTTTTTCTTTCGATTCATTAAAAAAAAAAAAAAAAAAAAATTTTTCACGATTCGAATCATTTCGCCATTGATTTTTTTTTTTTTTTTTTGGTCTAATAATTTCAAATCCAAACACTGCGAAGAGATGGGAGGGAGACTGAGAGAATATCGAAAGAATGTTTTGCAAAGATAAAGAAACTAGGCAATCGGAAGCTTCTGTTGCGAACCGAATCTGGACTGTCTCGAATCTGTTTTGGATCTCTCTCTCTCTCTCTCTCTCTCTCTCTCTCTCTCTCTCTCTCTCTATTCAACAAAAAGTTTCTTTCTGTTTGTTTGAAATCACTAAACTCTATTGTTTTGCAATTAATCTAGGATTAGATTCATTTTTTTTTTTTGCTCTCATTCTGCTTCACTCGTCCCAATGCAATGCTATCTTTTTTCAATGAAATCATCACTTAGTATTCATTTTGATTGAGCTTAGAATCAAACAAAACAAAAACCAAAAAAAAAATTGCCATTTATTCTACCCCCTCTCTCTCTCTCTCTCGCTAGGTTCGGTCTAGATTCATTTCATTTCGTTTGCTAATCGCAATCTCAACGTTTGAATGCTATTTTTTTTTTTAAATCCATACCATAGTGATTTTTTTTTAAATTAATCTTAGAGATTGAAATGGACGAACAATTTTCAGAACAAATTATTTTGCCTCATAAAATCGAAATTGAATCGAGAAAAATAAAAAAACAAAACCAGAGAGAGAGAGAGAGAGAGAGAGGGATATCTCGTAAATTAATTGGATTCTAGCGTTTGTTTTTTTTTTTTTTGATTTGGAACTAGATTTCAGCAGGACGTAGAGGGGCCAAAGGGGATCCTGTTAGGGGATAGCTATTCATTAAAAAAAAAGTTTATAAATTTGAACGGGATGAATTCTTTTTTTTTTTTTTTTTGTCAATTAAACTAGAATTCTTTGTCCTAGCTTTTTGTTTCGCATGTTAGATTTGGAATGTTCGTATTTTCTCAATGGTCATCATCGAATCGGTCCCTCTCCGTTACGTTGACTTTTTCTCTCTCTCTCTCTCTCTCTCTCTCTCTCTCTCTCTCTCTCTCTCTCTCTCTCGCTCTCTATGGCTCTCTCTCTCTGCAAGTGGTTTTAGTTTGTGGCGTAAGAAGGAAGGGAGGAATCGTTCGAATCTTCTAATCCAACCGAACCGAAAATAATTAGTTACGATTTGTCAATGAGAAATTTCTCTATAGCAATCGAATGAATCAACATAGTGAATGGGATCTCTAGGATGATGGTTGGAAAGCCAAAAAAAAAAAAAAAACTCAGAAATTTTTCTCTCTCTCTCTCTAATAAGCATTGATTAGTTCGAATCAATCACAAGGGATTCTTTTATTTAACCTAGAATCTAGGTCCTAGATAGAGAACAAAGAGAATTAGCTTCGAAATGTGATAGTGTTTCGCTTTTAGGTTTTGGATCATTCATTTTGAAATTCCAATTCTTAATGAATCGACAGATTAAAGCTGTGTGTGTGTGTGTGTGTGGATGCGTGGGTGTGTTTGGTTCAACCAAAAGAGAGTTAGGATTTTTTTCCCCTCGTTTTTTTAATTCAATTTATATCAATTTTGGTTGAGAGTTCGTTTTTTTTTTTTGACGTTTTGAATTTCAAAATTCCAGCAATGATTTTTTTTTCTTTTTGATACACACACACACACACACAAAAGTGACATGATGAATGATCCAAATATAAATTTATTTATTTTTTTTATTCCCAAAAATATTTCCAAATGATTCGAATGCCTAATGTCGTTAATGACTACATTAATTTATCTAAGAGCTAACTTTTACATCACATTTTTTTCCATAGGAAAGAGAAAAATTCAAATCGAAAATCGAAATAGATTAACGAGAAGATATCAATTTTTTTTGTTGAAAAGTTTAAATAGAAAAAAAAACGCTAATAGTCTTGGAGAAATCAATGAATCAAAACATCGAATCCTTTTCAAAGTTGATTGCGTTCAAACTTTAAATTTGAAAATAATTTCCTTCCTATTCCATCGTCTTGAAACAGAAACATTTCAACTTTTGTGATTAATTTTAGATTTAATTTTACATTTTTTTTTTTGAATAGTATCTTTGTATAACTTTGGTTGATTAAATTCCAAGAAAATCGATCGAAGGAAACCGGACCGGAAACTACTTAAAAAAAACGAAAAATCTCTTCTGCTAATCGATGAGGTTTGTTTGGCGGCGTATTCCGAATCTAATTGAGGAGGTAAGATTTGATTCGATCAAAAGTTTTTTTTTTCTTTAAATTTTTGCCCAAATTGACATCTAATTTATGACAAACTGATTGAATCAAATTGTTTCACTAGCACCAGGAACACTAGATTAGATAATGACAATTTATCTGGCAGTATCTGACATTTGGAACAAATTTAATAGCGAAAGCGAAACTGAACGAAATTAGAATTATGAAATTTGAGAATAAAAAAAAAATTGGACCAAAAGTCTAGAGCCCCCTCTTGGGAATAGAATCTATTCGTTTGTTCGTTTCTAGAGCAGAATGATCTAGTTTGTCATCGCGATTGATTCGTGTGGGGGGGAGGGAAAATTGACATTGAAATCGATCGATAGAGAGATCGTTATGAAATTTTCGAGAACGATTTCAAATTTTCTTTTAAAATCTTTTTTTTTTTTTTTTGTTTTGTTTTCCTCCCATCCGTTCACTTCTCAATGAATTCGATTTTTGATGATCTGATCTCCAATCGAATGAGATTATTGCAAACTTAATCCGATATAAATCAAACATTTAGGAATCGGAAATTCTTCTCAAATATTTAAGATTTGAGAACAAGGACCTGTCGTAGGTCTAAAAAGATAAAAAAACCAATTATTTTCGGATGAATATAATTTTTCCTGTAAGATGTGGATTTATCGAAAATTATTTTTTTGCTCAATTCCAAATATAAGAAGTAAAGAAGCGTTCGAATAAGATTTTTAATGCTCTCAAATGAATTCTCAAAGCTTTTAGGAAGAGAGAGAGAGAGAGAGAGAGTTTAAATGAGAATTTTTTTTTTATTTATTTATTTTTTTAAAAAAATTTTCATCCAATAGTTGGATGAAAAAAAACGGTAATTTTCAAAAAAAGAAATTCCAATTCTCTAATCAAACACCGAGAATGATATACAGCGAATAGCTATTAGCGATTATTATTTTCAAAGAAAGTTTCAGATTTCAGATAGAAATTGAAATATTGAAATAATTTGGTCCCAATTTTTTTTTCAAGAGTTTCGATAAAAGTGCCATCTTTTCGATGAAATCACAGATATAAAATAAAAAAAAAAATTCAATGAGGCTATCGGAAACAAAAATCTACGATAGGATTCGAAACGGATCAAATCGTTTTTTGGATCAAATTTTGGATCAACTATATTGTATCGCTTGGTTTGTTTTTTTTTTTTTGAAAAAAATGATGCCTGTTTAGTAGTCTCTAAGATTATTTCATTATCCAATGATGTCTTGAAAGAAAGTCGAATTTGATACGTTTCTCAGAATCAGTGCACAATGTTTGTCGAAGAAAATTTCTACATCTTTTCGATAATTTGATTCGTTTCACATTTGATCGTATCTCTTCCTCTAGTTTAGGATTCTCCATCTTATTTCGAAATCCAAAATCAATTAAAAATTCTCATTAGTGGAATTCTCATCATAGAATTACTTGTTCAAAAATCGTTTAAAAAAAACAAACAAACAAACCGAAAAATCGTATGGATATTTTCTGGTCAAAACAAAATAAATTGTGGCGCCTAGTGACCAAATATCCGCATAGATCGGATCGAATGCTTCCGAATCAGGATCACCATAAACTTCTGGTGCTTGATATTCCGGTTGTTTTGGTTTCTTCGTTAACGAAACACAAGGTATCAATTGTACTGTTTCTCGTTTCAAATTCCAATAGATGATCGCCGATTTGAATCCGGTAAGTTTGACACGGATCGGATCACGATGCGCAATCATTATGTAATGTGGTGTGATTGAACGATGCGCGATGCCTAGATCTCCAAGATAATCCATCGCTTTGACGATTTGTTGAGCGATCTCGGATGCTCGTTGTTCAGTGTAGCATGGATGTTGTTGTGGATTCTCTAGATATGATTCCAAAGATCCGTGATGAAAATATTCTTGCACCAAAAGAATTCTTTGTTTTGATTCCTCATAGAACAAACCCCATGTTTGAATGATGTTTGGATGTTTTCGAGACAACACTCGAAGTATTCGCAAAAATTCCGATCTCTCTGGATCGATACGATATTTTTGACGATCGAAACATTTACAACACAACGGAAACTCTTTGAATTCATCCGATCGATGAGCACAGAACACTATCGCATCACAATTTCTTAGCTTTCTAATCAATGGTCGTTTGAAATTGATTCGATATTGATGAAAATCTTTAGAGTTCTCAACTTTGATTGCACCATCCATTCCTTGCATTCGGGTAAGATTTGATTTCAACAATTCGATGGTATATTTAAGTTTTTTCTCATCGAACGATAAACTAGCATGAGGACTCTCGTAGGGCTCTTCCACTTTCAACAGAGATGATTTGGAACTTTTCGATTTCACAATTGATTTCTTACAAGATTTACTCGATTTACTCGTGGATTTATTCTCACTTTTTTGAACGCTTGTTGCCGTAGATTTAGCACTTGATTTCGATTTAGAAGATTTCGATGCCGAAGATGATGATACAAACGAAGAAGCTTGCGAAGACGAAGGTGAAGAAGATTTTGATGAAGCTTTCGAAACCACCTTGCTCACTAATCTTGGATCGACTGCGCTAGGTAGGTTACGAAGTTTTCGTCCTTCTTCATCTGTTTCGATATCGATAGCTTTCGATCCTTTCGAAGTTTGTTTGATTTTGTTCGCTTGTTCTCTCGTTACATAGGGCATTCTTTTGATTTTCTTTGAGAAAATTTCTACCGCCAAAAAAAGGCCATATTCGATGTAGGAGAAATTCTATGATTTTATCTCGAAAACAAAACAATTTTTCCGAAATACCAATTTAATAAATCAATTGAATTACATTTTTAATTATCAAATTCATCTTATAATTCAAAGCTAAAATTTTAAAATCTGAGTTTTTTCCATCCAAACATAGATGGCAATAATAGGCAAAAAAAATTGAGATGTTCTTTTTTTTAAAACATCAATCCTTAATTCCTAAAATCTTTCCTGAACTGAACTCTTTGATTACCATCCTTTGGATTTAATTTCAGTTTTCGACCTTGTCCTCGATGTTTCAAAGAAAAATCTTGATGATTTTTGTTTTCAATCCAAAAAAACAACAAAAAAAAAAAAAAGAAAAACAACGTTACCATAATTGTTTCAATCATTGTCATTGTTATTAGAATCATAATTGTTTGCAATGATCTTAATAAATTCAAAGCAAAGAGTAGTAGAAGAGAGAGAGAGAGAGAGAGAGAGAGAGAGAGAATATTTATAGCATCGAGAGGATTCAAGCAAACAAACATATTTGAATGTAATCCAGATGATTATTGTGTTTTGAAGGTGTTAGAATTCTATCATCATCATCGACAACATCATCATCATCGACAACATCATCTCTCGTAATCATCATCTAGATTTTTCCAAAAATCTAATATCGACCAGAAAGAGAATCAAAGCGAAGCGATTACTAGCAGCGAGTTGATTCACCAAAAAAAAAACTCTAGGTAAATCTCTAAGTCCTGAAGCGAAATAGAATTGAAAAAAAAAAACAGTAATGATTGGAGCAGTGATTGATTTGTACGTAAGAAAAAATAGGTTGTAAGAATCTAGATCAAGTACAAATCCAAAAAAAAAAAAAAAAAGAAAAAAAAGAAGAGGAAGAGTAGAGAGAGCGAGAATATTCTTCTTTTGATTCAAAACTACTTAGATGACTAAAAGAAATAGATTGGAATGGATTTGATTCTTGTCTTGAAAAAAGATCACGTTTTAAAAGATGCTTGATTGATTAGCATCATCATCATCGAATGACTAACATTAAAATTAGAAGCAATAGCAGCAATGAAAATAAAAAAAAAAACGAAAATCGACAATCAACGAAAATGAAGAGCAACGAGAGGATTCTATTTCGATGATTTTTTTTTTTTTTTTTTGGTTTTGAAAATTTGGTTTTTGGTCTCTCTCGAAACTAATAGCACTGATTCATTGCTTCGAATCGATCTCATTTAGCCGAAAGATTGATTTTGTTGATTGTTCAGTTGCAGATTTTGATTACTTACGTTACTTTTAGTGTAATGTAGCGTAGAGAGAAAGAATACAACGCAAATTTTTTTTTTCATTTTCAATGCTAGTGTTAATCTTCAAGATTTGATGGATTGAAATCTTTGATTTCTTTTCTTCGTTTTGATTTTGGAATATTTATTTTTGTTTTTTTTTTCATCTCTCCTCTTCGCCTAATTTTCACTCGGTATGAAAAGTGTTTTTTGTTTTTTTTTTTTTTTTTGAAATTTAAACTAACCAAACAATTATTTGATTTGGATTCTCTTGTCCCTCTCTCTCTCTCTCTCTCTCTCTCTCTCTCTCTCTCTCTCTCTCAAATGACCGTAGGCAATCTCAATGTTGGAACGAAATTAATTTATAAACAAAAAAAAAGAAAAAAAAATTTAACAAAACTTTTCATATTTTATTCAAATTCATTTGAATAGATTTCATTACGTTTCTATGAGCTAAGAAGGGGGGAGGGAAAGAGATTTTTTTTTTTTTGAAATTCTTCGATCATTGAGCATTCAGATCAGATTCTCTTCTCTAACCCAAGAGAAAGAGAGAGAGAGAGAGAGAGAGAGAGAGAGAGAGAGAGAGGAAATTGTTTGGGGTTTAATTATAGAATTTTTTTTTTTTCTCTCTCATCATATCGCACCCTACTCGGAATTCAAACACCAAACACCAACAATAAGAGAGAGATTTGTTCTCTCTTCTTTGTTTCATGATGCACAAGCGAATAACAACAACAACGAAAACAGAGAAGATTATGATGATGATGATGATGATGATGACGAAGAAGATGATGGTAATGATGATGAAGTAATTGAAAAAAAAACGGATATGAAGAATGAATGAACATTATCGTTCAATACTTTTTTTTTTTTTTTTTGTTTTTCATTTGTGAAACTATATCCTTCTTCGTTTTCTTCTAAATACATAAAGTGAAAGAATCTTGTGTGTGAAAATCAAAAAAAAAAAAAAAACGAAATGAAATCATTCAAAATGTATAAAACTATATTCGTATAGAATTCTATCTATTAATTTAGACTAAACAAATGGCTTTGATTTTTTTTTGTTCCGAATGGAATAAATTCAAATCAAACTCGAATGAATCAATTTATTTCATAAGCGCAATCATTTCATTTGCTCTTTAGCGATAGTGATTGAGAGAGAGAATATTCTTCAATAGACATTGTTTTTAGATCTTGATCAAGAGAATGTGGATTATGTACAAAAAAAATGAAAGAATAAATGAATAGATGAATTCGATTCTGTAAAAGAGAGAGAGAGAGAGAGAGAGAGAGAGGGGGAAGAGAAATGAAATCCTACGCCATTCTCTCTCTCTCTCTCTCTCTCTCTTGTTGTTTGATTGTTCTTCAATCAAGTCAATTCTTCTTATTGCTTTAAATTTTTGCAATAATCGAGAGTAAAAAGAAAAAACAATTTTTTCTCAAAAAAAATTGAGAAAAGAGAGAGAGAGAGAGAGAGAGAGAGAGAGAGAGAGAGGAACAAGAGAGATGTTTCTTCTGAAGCCAATGTTGATGATGTTTGTGAATGAATCGTAAAGAATTTGAATCGTAGAATTTTTCGATTCTTTTACACTTAATTGAATTTAAAATCTTTTTACGTTTTCATTTTTCTCTCTCCTTAACAAAAGTGACGAAGTTTTATTAGTCTCGACAAAAGATTTCTACTATGTCATCATCGTATTCGAGCTCGTTTTCGAATCTCTTTACGAATCGATTTTGAATTTAAAATTTCTTTTCTAATTTTTTTTTGCCAATTATTATCTCAATCAATCAATCTGATTGATTTTTTTTCAATCTCTCATTTCTTTGTTTTTAATCAAGAAAAAAAGCTCTGCTTTTCTAATGGCTGCTGTCAAACCTATGCCGAAGACCACTAAAATGGTCAACGGTAAATCGAATTCGAATCAATCGACGAAATCAAATTCGAATAAATCCAAACCGACACCTGAAGCAAATCTTTTTCAGCCAATGTCTTTGGAAGAGATCCAACCGGAACTAGTTGCTTACGGTCCCAATGGAGATATGTTGACTATCTCTCATGATGTTTCATCGAAAAAAGCTTTCCAGATGCTTAAAGAAGCAAACTTGTTAGAATTTCCGAGAATCGTTTTTATGGTGCATGGATTTTGGGGAAGTTCCAAATCCAAATGGATTCATGATTTGAAACAAAAATTTCTAGAAGAATCCGATCAAACGTTTGTGATTGTTGGATGGGGCAAAGGAGCTGAATTACCTGCATTCAAATATCCGCAAGCTGTTGCAAATGTTGAGCCAGTTGCTCGGTGGTTCTCAAATCATGTTCTCGAATTGAAAAGAAAAAATATCACAAAAAATATAAGCAAAGGTAAAATATGGGGCATCGGAGAAGGGATTGGCGCCCATATTGTAGGTCTCGCTGGTAGATGGTCTCAACATGCTTTCGATCGTATCACAGGTTCGTTTCGATTGATTGGGTTCCAAATTTATAGATGAAAAATATAATTTTTATGCAAAATAGGTTTGGATCCTGCTGGACCGGGTTTCGAGCTAGTAAATGAAGATTTAATGCTTCGAAGTGATGATTCTCCTTTCGTTGATGTGTGCCATACCGATTCACATCATGAATATCGATCACCGGAGCTATACTCTTTGATCAATAAATATGGTACCTTGAAACCATGTGGTACATTGGATATCTATGTCAATTTTGGATACAATCAACCGAATGCTCCAGATTTCACCAATGCCGGTTCACATTTGCGTGCAATCGAATTGTTCGCTTGGAGCATCGAGAATCCTGGAGAGCTTCGGACACAATTCCAATTGAGAGAAACACCAGCGATAGATAAGCCAGTGGAGAAAACCAAAAGAGTTGTGGTGCCAGCCGAACTAGGCTACTATGCCGATCCAAAAGCTACCGGTAACTATTATCTGGAAACCAACAGTGAAGAGCCATGGAAAGAAGGATTCTGAACGGAAGACAACAATCAATTCACACTGATCTGGATGGATCAACTGTGTGATCTGGATGTGTTTTTGTTTAAGAAAATTCGACGATAATATTCTAACTAATTTAAGTTGATTTATTTTATTGATTTATTTTCTTCGAATCCTCTCTCTCTCTCTCTCTCTATTTCATTTCTTTCGGTTATCAATCAATAACCGAAATTAATTTATTTTTAAACAATTTCGATTGTCTTCTTTACGATCTTCATCTTCTTTCTTCTTGATCATCATTATTGAATTGTTTACACCTGTTTGTTTTTTTTTTGTTTTTTTGCTCTATCTTACCTGTTGTAACAGTGTCGTCGTATCGCTCTCTTTCTGTCTCTCTCTCTCTCTCTCTCTCTCTCTCTCTCTCTCTCTCTCTCTATTGCTTCTCTTTTTCATTGATCTTTTTGAATTTGTTAAATTCGATCGATCAAAATCATAGAAAGTTATTATGTTTCTATTAAAAAATGAAAACAATTTTGAAAAAAAAACAATATCCATCAGTTTCCATCAAAGTTCTAGAGCATCTTTTTCGCATTCAATTATTGGATCGATTTTATCACGCTGAAACGGTGTCAATCGTAACGATTCCTCTGCTAAAATCTCATTGGTTTGATTTGGATTAGATCTTATCGATTCGAAAATTCGATGAATTGATTGATTGTTCTCTCCGCTAGAGATATGATCTGATCGATGTTTACTAAGTTTTCTAGTACCGCTTTTCGCTACCATAGTTTCATTGAGATCATCGAATTGATTCATTATTGATTGATTCAAATTGAATAGTTTCTGTAGCATACAGCTACGAAATTTACTACTACAAATAAGATAGATGGATTTTTTATTCGATTCTTCAATGGAGAATCCAATATCGGTTTCGCTATGTTTCAAACAAGCTTTGATATCTAAATCAAATTGCTGTTGCTGAAAGCCGTGTGATCGAATGGATTATTTTTTTTGAAAGAAAATTGAAAATAAAATTAAAATTATTGTTTAGATTTAGTCTTTTTTTTTTTTTGTTTTTGTTCCAAGATTCTCACTTACATTCGATGAGTTCGGTTTGATCAGATCGAAACATCGGACTAAACTTTTCATTTGAGCTTCGGTTATTTTACCGGAACAAACTTTATCTTCGATCTCCATCTGTAGAGATGATTTAATTTTTTGCTGATCTAATTCGAAACAATTTAGTATTCTCGACATCGACATCATCATCATCATCATCATCACCATCATCGAGATTAAAGTTGAGATTAGAAGTTGAGAGAATTTATCGAAATTAATCCAGAAATTCATTTTGTGTTTCGAGATGAGAACATCGATTTTGAGATTTGAATAATGATGAGAATCAAAGAAACGATGCTCGACGATACTTATTGATTCCAATCGATCCGATAAAAGATCGATTATTTCTATTGGCTTTAAATTCAATCAAAAATCGATTTGTTTGTTGGAGAAAAAGATGAGGTGAAGCTGTACAAACAATGTCAAAATTTTGTTTGAGTTTTCATTTCCAATCATATTTGTTCCAAACAAATAGAATCATTGTAGGATATCGTTTCGAAATAATCAAAACGATGTCCTTAAATCAAAACTCATCGAAGCTCAACTTGTTTCGATTTTGGTTCAATTTAAATATTTTCTGTTACCTAAAAATCTAATTGAATAATAGAATACTAACCAAAAAAAAAAACAAAAAAACAAATTGATCGAAATAATTATTAAATTTAATTGTTTTCGGCTAAAATTCAATCAAATCAGCTTCTCAATCAGCTTTTAGCTTATTGAGATTCTGTTTTTTTTTCAAGTTTCCCTATTAGTTTCATTTTTTTTCAATCAATGAGAATTTTCTATCGATGAGAATCAATAAATCAATCATCGAATCGGATCAGATACATCAAGCAAATCATCAAAATGTTTTCGATCGGCTAATACAATTTTCTGCTCTAATCGAAGATCGATCGAATCATTCGAGAATATTCTCGATGATCATCTATTGTCTTCTACATTCATCGATTATTTTGTTCGTTGTTCTATTACTTGTCATTACCTATTATCTCTATACGGAACGAATTCAATCAAATAGAAAATATCTCAAAGCAAAGCGGCTAGAAAAGTCAAAAGTCGATCATGATCAAAGATCATTAAAGAATCTTCAGGAAGCTAATCGATATTCGATTATGAAAGATACATCATTGGATCTTATCACAAACTACTGTGATCGATTAGAAATCGAAGAGAAACCCCTAAAGTATCCAATTATTTGGATGTTAGATCCAAAACTAAATCCAAAAAAAGCTATAACAATTCGAAACGATTCAGTCGATGAATCGCCCGGAATTCTTCGAATACAAAATATTTACAAAACTTGTGCATTTCAATCAAAAAGTTTGATTGAGAAAGAATTAATCGAGAATCAAAAATCTCAAAATTTTAATTCCATAAAATCAGATCGAACCTAAATAGAATCAATTGTGATTGCTGTGAAAATAATTAAATTTTATTCTACCGATTCTAATCAAAATTGAGCTACTGTTCTCATTGGATGATTGCCAAAAATTACTTTGAAAAATTTCAACTCTGGATCATCGCAATCCATTTGTGGTAGAGTGTGTGATGATGGATAAACTATTGGAGATTTCGAATAGAATCGTTGATCGATCGGATGCATTTGATAGAAAGGATCAGGCTTGAAAAAGTTCGTCTGAAAATTTCCATTCATCGAATTACTCTCACTGATTGATCCACTTTGACTCGGGAATTGATCGTTTCTGTTATCGATTTCATCAGAATAAATCACACCGGAATAGCCCATTCCATTTTGTTGCTCTCCATTCGTGTGCTGATAAGGACCGATTGATTCAGGTCCGATAGGATTCGGATTAGAATCGAGAGGATTCATTGGTTGCTGCATGAAATCATTTGGTTCATTAAAAAATTCCTCACCGTATTGCATAGCATCATTGGGTCCCATTTGAGCTTGCTGATTCGCTTGCGTTTGTGGCATTTGATTTGCTGGTGCTGCTAAAGTTTGAAGGGTTTGTAGATTACCATCGACGCCTTCCACTGATCGAACATCATCGTTCAATTCTACGAAGAATATTTCTGGATTTCCGCTTGTTTGTGGATTCATTTCACCGTTACCAGGATTGTTCATTGTTGATTGGCTGAAAGCAATCGAATTAGCGCCTGTTCCTCCATTGATTTCAGTTAGCTCTGTTGTTCCAGGATTGAAAAAATGATTGTCGTTCGGCATCGTCTGACCAAGCTCTTGCAATTTCGATTGCTGGATTTGATATTCTTGAGCAACTGGTTGAGGATTAAATCCACCATTGAATCGCTGACTATTTTCCAACTCATCCAGCATCAAATTATTAGTCGTTCCGATATTCTCGATCAAAAATTGATCTTGAATTTGTTGTCCATTTTCCTCGGTTGTTGAGAACTCATTTCCAGTATTCTGTGAGAATTGAACGTCTAAATCTTGCTGATTTGGTTTAATTTGTTCATTTTCTACAAATTGCTCAGTAAGTGGTCCTACACTTTGTAGCTGTTCGTCGATACCATTCATTTCTTGCTCTACAATTCCGTATTGTTCTGGATGGAGTCCATTCGAATCTGGCGATTCATTTGGGTTTGAATTCATTGAAAGTTCTGATGTTACAGAATCTTGGCTATTAGATAGATCAAAATTGACTTGATTTTCTGCATTAGCCATTCCAAAACTAAAACTCTGCTGATTTTGTCCAAAAATTGGACTCAAATCAGATCCCGATTGTGATTGCGTCATCATAGAATTTTGTCCCATCATTTCATCGATATTCTCAACATTTGTTTCTGTTTGATCGAATTTTATTGAATCAAAATCTCCATCGGCGCCTCCACTTGTTGTGCCTATATTATTGTTTTGATTAGTATTAGGATTATTTCCATCACCTAAAGCAAGTAATTGTTGAGATGTTTGAGAGATTCCATCGAATGACTGTTGCACTATATCTTTCAAATTAGGTGTCTGTATTGGATTTTCTCTATCGATTAACGAATCAGCATTATTCGATTGTCCAACATTGTCGATATTCAATGAATCGCTAGTTGGATGTGTGGAGTAATTTTGCGAATCAATTTCTTTTGTTTTTGTTGCTGCGCCTTCTTCAACAGATGAATTCGGAGATGATTCATCGAGATTATTTTGCGAATCAGATTCTTTTGTTTTTGTTTCTGTGCCTTCTTCAACAGATGAATTCGGAGATGATTCATCAAAAGTATTTTGCGAATCAGATTCTTTTGCTTTTGCTTCTGTTTCTTGTTCGACAGATGAATTCGAAGATGATTCTCCGTGACGAGCTGGCGAATTCGATTCAGCAGTAGAAGAATCGGTAGATTGCGAGACGGATACTGTTGGCATTTCTGAGATGACCACTGTCGTTACAGGATGTTGCTGCGATTCTTGGTCCATATTTTCAGAAGCGATAGATTCTGGAGAAGCTGGAGAAACATTCGGACTACTTGGCATTCCGATCGATTCGAAATCAATCAATGTTGAGTCTGATGTTTGAGTTTCTTTGTCAGAGGGCCTCCCAGAATTTGTAGCTGCTGTAGCGAGACTTTCGAACAAAGATTCAGGTAATCCTTGAGATTGTTGTGCTGGAATGTCAGAAGTAGAGCTGGATGAATGAGCTAAAGCTGTAGCCGTTGATTGAAGACCATCGGGTAATGATGATGTTGTTCCAGCCTCTAAATTTTGATTCAAACCATCAACAATTATCGAAGCTAGACCATTTTGAAGATTTGATCCACTCTCACTGCTTTGACTGGAAGTTTGAGCATTGGATGTTGAAAAAGAGTTTGACGATGAGGTTGTTTGTGGATTCTCGGACATTTGATTGACATCCGGACCTTCTTGATTAGAAGCTTGATTTTTAGAACTATCCTGTACAATAGAAAGTATTGTCTCGAAAGGTTTTTGCATATTCGAGATTGAATTTTGCCCTGATTCTTCAGTAGAAGATTGTTGAGGAACTTTTTTCGTTTGTTGATCCGATTGTTGTTGTGGAAGATTCAATTGAACATTGGTAAGGTGTGGAAAAATTGTTGGAGCACTATCTTGAGATTTGGTTGGGCCATCATTTATAGGAATAATCGGTGGATAATTAGCAACTGGATATTTAAGTTTGTTTACAAACAATCGAAATCTGCTTCGATCATCGATTACTTGCACTCTAACCCGTATCACTGGATAATTTTGATCATAAGTTCTTAGATATTTGCCTCGAGGTCCGATAAGATTGCCGACTAAACATTTTGAATTATCGCCTGTTTTAGGAAAATCTCGATCCAAAAACTTCAGATAACTTCCGAAACAAGAATGTTCAGTTTTCTCTCGGCCAATCATTTCGAATTCTCTGAAGCTTCTTTGTCGAAAAAGCAACGCTCCAACATCGACAAAACAGCAATCATATCTCCAAAAACTATCGACAACTTTACCATAATCACCACCACCATAATTCAAGGTTTGGAATACGTTGTTACGTCTACGATAAACTTGTGTACAATTTGCGGGCGCTTCAAAAAAGTTTCGTTTGGATTAGAATTGTTTCTTTCAAAAAAAAGAAAAAATAAATAAATCTGCTAGTTTACTAAATTACCTAAACAGCTCGATGTTGTTCGTATCGGTATCATAGCGATAAAAGCTCTTATATGGCATTTAGTTTCCACATGAATGTGTAAGGTAAGTTCCTTATCCGGAATCGTATGCAAATAGACTGTGGTGTTTGGTGGTGATGATGATGATGATAATGATGGGATATTAAGAATTGAGATTGGATTTTAAAAGACGAGATTTGGAGTTAAAATTTTCGATTCTTTCTAACTTTTTTCTTACTTAGCACTTACATGTATGGATTCCTGTTCCAACGAATTCCGATAGATGTGTTTCACCGAAATGTCTATCATATTGACCAAATTTGATCCAAACATGATTGGCATTCATTTTGCTTAAATGCATCACAACTTTATACTGAGTGATATCAGAACGGCTCTCGAATTTGATTCGATAATCACCGGGCCGGAAATAGGTTCTTGCTGTGACAAGATTGACAGCATTACCTCCAGCGATCATCATATCGATCTCGTTAGCGTATGGAGGTAAAGTTAAGATTTGATACGTATCTCGATGTGATAGTTGAGAATAGAGAAAAAAAAATCATTCGGAGATTAGAAGATTGTTTGATCGGATTGTAACGATATGAAAAACTTACCTCCAACACAATCATCAAAATCATAATCTAGATTTCGTCTTTGATGGCTATTTTTGGTGTTGAATAATTTCTCTTGGATCGCGGTTTGTGTTTGTTGGAATAAGAATTTTTTTCGTATACCAAAATAACCAGATTTGGTCACACATAACTCGCTTAGACAATCATCACTTGAGCACTGTGAAAGAGCTTTGTATTCCGTATTGGTACGTTTCGCTGGATTAGCTTGAAATGTGACCACATTGTTCCAAGGATCTTGTGACCAGGTTGGAAACCAATTGGAAAAATCGAAATACGATTGACTGGAGACGAGCGATGAGCTCAAACCGGCCAATAGAAACAAAATCAATATCGGAGTGTTGTGAATATTCTCAAACATCATTTTGAATTCTTAGCGAAACTCTATCCTCGTAAGATCATTCAAAAAAAAAAAAAAAGAAAAACGAAACCAAACGGTCGAAAAGAAGATTGAATCAAATTCAAAGAGATTGCAAATCTTCCCAACTAAATTTATACCACAAATTCGATTCTTGAAACTATCTCGATTGCAATGGATTTGTTAAATTTCATCAAAAAAAAAAAAAAAAAAAAATTACAATTATCTTTCCATCAATTTTTTTTTTGGTTTTCATATTGATACACTTGTCGATTAAATTAATTCGATCGATCGAGAATGATGCACGCGTTCATCGGTTTGATTTTTCGTTTCCACTGTTTCCACCATCAGAACGGTAGCTTCGATTCGAATTGATTTTATAAAGAGCTATGAATCGGTATCTAAAATCTTAGTGCAAACAAATTCAATGATTGTTTAATCTACGATCACAAAAATTCATAAACCACAAAAAAAAACTGAAAAAAAGTTTCAGCTTTTTTTTTCTTTTTTTTGCAAATCTCACAATACTATTTTCGTTTGTGATTTCAATCGATCAAATCCATATCGAATCAAATTTGGACGGAAAGAAATCCACATCCAGAGAGAGAGAGAGAGAGAGAGAGAGAGAGAGAAGGGGGAAAAATAAATAAAATCTTTTATTTCATTTTGAAATTCGCGTAATTTTCATTGGTTCCAAGAACGACAAAAATTCTAGCCTTTTTTTTTAATTGCGAAAAAAAAACCGAAATCGAATCAGATGGGCGACGACGACGATGATGATGATGATGGTGATGATGATTGAGTTGATAATGAAATGGATGGCAAAATATTTCTGATAATTCTCATCGATGCTGATGATGATCTACGAGAGGAAGGAAGAAAATTATTCTTTTTTTTCTGGGTGTGTCCGATTGTGAAACTAACAGAAGTCAAAATTTCGATCAATTTGATTCTTATCTCATTTGATTTTTTTTTTTTTGATCAACTAATCTTCTTTAAAAAATAAGAGCAAAAATAAAAATCTAATTCTATTTAACGAATGATCGAGTGTTGTTAGTGTATTGGATCCAATTGGATCGATCTCTTTCTAGACCAGTGAATCTTTTAGCATCGATGCCAATGATGGTGATGATGATGATGATGATCGAGGTGGTTGTGGTGGTGGTGGCGGTGGAGGTGGTTGTGGTCGTGGTGAACGCGGCGATGGCGATGACATCGCTTTAGACCAATTCGGTGAGGAGGAATTCCAATTGTAGAGATACTCGATCCTAACGGGATATTGGATCATTTTGTTATCGAAACTTTGATCTCTATTTCGATCGAAATCTTTTTGAAGAAGATAATTCCACAATAGATATCGTATTATTAGATCATTGTTTCCATCATCAATAATGTTTGGATCGTCTATGGTGGAGGTTTCGCTACTTGAACCAAGTAAGCTACTCGTTGAGAGTTTTGGAATGAGATACGGTAACATCACCAAAGATGATGAAGACGATGATGGTGAGGTGAGAAGTTTAGCGTAAAGATTCGATGAAAATTTCGACGAAGCTTGATCTTGATGGCCATCTTTTTTGAATCGCCAACCATCGCCCCATTTGATACAGTTCTCGATGAATTTACGAATTTTATGATGTTCGCCTTTGATTCTACGGACAGCCAATTCTTCTCGAACGGCATTCGCTAAGAAGAAAGAAAAAAAAAAGAAAACAAACATAGAACAGAGGGGAAAAAAAGAAAAAGAAAAAAGAAAAAAAAAGAACAAATAGATTAATCTAATTCGAAAACATTCGTATAACTTAGGTATTTTTTTTTTCAGGAGCGTTTCAAGATTGGTCGTTTTGTTCAATTCGCAAAATCAATTTTTAAATACAATTGAAATTGTTCAATAAAAATGGATTACGATTTTGTATGACATCGACACATTTCCAAGCTTGATCTAAACGATTGAGTGAACCTTCGACAAAAATTGGTCCAAAATTTTTTGAACCATCATAGCCTCCGAATGCCATCAATGTTTCGGAGATGATCACCATAAATAAGATAAAAATCAATGCAAAATTCATTTTAGATTTCATTTTGTTCGACAACAATTAGAGAAAAAGAGATCGAGAAGAAAGAGAGAGAGAGAGAGAGAAATGATCTCTATCATTGAACGAAACAAAAAAAAAACCAAATCAGCTCAAATCATTTAAGATCACTGTATCGATCTGATTGAATCGAAAGAAAGATCTACGAAATTGAAATTAATCTAAGATATGATGATCGTAGATCGATTTCAAATCTAAATGATCGAATTTCGATGATTGATTCGAATCGATTCGAATAAAGAGAGAGAGAGAAAAAAAAAGATTCGTAATCCATTAAAAGAAAAAGAAGAGAATGGAGAAAGAGTTTCACGAAAACGAAAAATTTAGAAATTTTAAAATTCTTATCGCTTAGATCGCTTGGAATATGAATGAATGAATGAATGAATGAATGGACCGTAGATAAATTCTATCTGTTCAATCTGATTCGTTATATTTCTCAAATATCTCTTTCTCTTTCTCTCTCTCTCTCTCTCTCTCTTTCATTCAAGTCTTCTTCGGTCCCGATTCTTTGGTTCGCTCTTCAAAGTGAAGTGAAACTTGAAACAAGAAAAAAAAAAAATGAAGAAAGGGGTCCAGAGAGAGAGATGAGAATAATTGATAACAGCAGTGTTGATTGCTCTCTCTCTCTCTCTCTCTCTCTCTCTCTCTCTCTCTCTCTCTCACTCTGGCTCTTACTGACTCTTATCTGGTTCTCTTTGTTTTAGGATCTATTGTTCGTTTTTTTTTTTTTTTTTTTTTGGTAGTTTCACTAGCCCATCTTTTTGTGATGAATTGAAGGTGTGACCATATTTCTTTTTTTTTTTTTTTTTTTTTTGGATTTTTGTCTATGAAACTATATATCATCGAAAATCGTTTCGATCTATCTTTGAAAAATTAAGCGCGCAAAATTTTAAAGTTTTCATTATTTATTTATTTATTTATTTGAATGTCTGTTTATTTATTTATTTATTTATTTAATTTTTTTCTCTCTTCTTTTCATCGTCCATCTTTATTGTTTCATTTTTTTTTTTTTTGTTATTAAAAAGCTATGAAAAAAAAAGATTGGAGAAATTTTTGAATTTTTTTTTTTTAGCTTCCTCATCGATCGATTAGAATCGCAACTCTTTTTTTTTTGGTACACAAATGAATTAGCTTATCGAAGAGTGATTTGTCTTTTTTCTTCTCTCGATTAATAGCCCAGCAGCTTAATTCAATCTCAATCAATTCTTAGAGTAACAAAACTTATGAAATGTTTATGGAACTTATGTGAAAATTATGTGTCGAAACTTCATCGAAAATTTCGAGAACTTAATTTCGACACCTCTCTCTCTCTCTCTCTCTCTCTCTCTCTCTCTCTCTCTCTCTCTCTCTCTCTCTCTTTACTCTTAAGCAATTAATGATTGAATGTTTTGAAATCAAACAACACATCACACTTTATGAATAAGCTAGGTTTTGAAAGAAAGGAAAAAAAAAAGATAAAAGCTCTAGAATTTCCTAACTTTTTTTTTTTAAACCAAAATTAGATAACTTTGATGATAGATAGAATATTATTGCTTCATAAAGAAAGAGAGATAGAGAGAGAGAGAGAGAGAGAGAGAAAGTGTTGAGCCATTTGCTCTTTGAATCAAACAATTTTTTGATTTATTTCGTTTACTGGTAAGAACGTTAGAATGTTAGAAAAGAATTGTTTAGCTTAAAAAGACATTAATCGGATCGCTTTCAAATCAATCATTTTTTAATCTTTTTTTTTTTTTTTTTTAAACTAAACATAGATTAGATTTACTGATGTAAATCTATTGTATCGTATCGTATGGTAATGTAATGTAATGTAATCCAATGTAATCCAATGTATTCTAGATTCAAATTTATTTTTCTCTTTATTTATTTATTTTTTTTTTTCTTCTTCTTCTTTCTCGTAACATTAAGTGATACGATCGGAAGTGATATGGAAGAAATCGTATCTTGTTTCCCCCCCCCTCCCGTTCGATGATAAATTAGAATCAAAAATTAAGAATGAATGAATGAATCGGAATGAAATTTCATTGTCATTCTGGAAATGATTTTGGGACAACAACAAAAAAAAAAAAAAAAAAAAAAAAAAAAAAAAAAAAAAAAAAAAGATTCAACAATGAATATGATATGAATGAATCAATCAAGCGAAATGATTTCTATTGTTTTGTTTTTCTATTGTTTTTTTTTTTTTTTTTTTTTTTTTTTTGATGAAAGTTTTTGTGTTGTTACCTGTTATTCCTCAGCTCATCATCCTCGTAAGCAAAACGATAAGATAAAGTAGCATAATTTGAATGACAAGTTAGAATGAAGATGAGAGAGAATAGAGAATCAGACAAGTTGAATCGAATTGGAAAGTTTTCTATTGGATTATAATCGTTTTTTTTTTTTTTTTTTTTTTTGGTAAGAATGAGAGACTAGAAATTCATTTGAATAGATGGATTCAATTAAGAACAACATTCTCTTCGGATAGGGTATTGATGAGAGCCTCAATCATTAGAAGCTTAAAAACAGAATCCATTTGGATCGCATCCATCAGAAAAGGAGAAGAATTTTTTTTTGTCTTTTTGATTTTTTTTAAGAATTTCAGATTCGATTCTTTCTTTTTCCCGAAGAGATTCAAAATCAGAATTTTGAATAGATTTCAAGAGAAAAAAAAAAATTTTGTATCTCCTTCCCCCCATTCCCCCCCCACTACATAGAAAACATAATTAATTGATTTCATTCGAATAGCAAAGTTTACTCTTCGATTGTCTGACATTAATTATCAATCATTGAATCGAATCTCGATTCACAATTCAATTGAATTTAACTGACTGATAGCTACTCAAACTGATAGCTGTAGATCCAAAAAGCTATTGTGCAATCTTATTTTTGATTAATTAACTAAAACAGAAGCAAAAAAAAATGAATGAAATTATAAATTCCAAGTATTGGGGCAAAAAAAAATTTGTCGGTCTCTTTCAATTTTGAACTTTGATTCTTGAAAATTTTAAAGATCAATGTTTTTTTTTCCACATCTATTGTCTTTTAAGTCTGTCTCTTTCGAGAGAGAGAGAGAGAGAGAGAGAGAGAGAGAGAGAATAAAATCCCATTCCTTTACGATTTTATCAGAAAATTTATTAATTATAATTTTAATGCAATGAAAAATTCCCTCCCCCCATTATTGCATCATAGTTTTGAAGTAAACATATTATTATTAAAATAATCGATCCATCCATCCATCCATCAAAAAAGGTAGTGTTGATTATAGATAGATAGCGGCTCTCTGATAGCCTTAGGCTAGTGATTATATGGTACGATGATGAGAAATCATTCGAAAGAATTCCTCGAAAGAAATGAGATCATAAAAAAGAATGGGATCGAGAGCTTCTTCGAACAGCTACTCACTCGTTCAGACGTAGGTGGATTATGGATTCGTTTCAAAAAAAAAAAAAAAAAAAAAAATTGGATTGATTTTGTCGACGAATTTCCGATCTAAGCAAGCAATTTCGTTGATTGGTTGTTGTTGTTGTTTTTTTGTTGTTGTTTTTTTTTTTAATCTAAATTGAGAAATTGTTTGTTGCTCAACTTTCTAGTGGAACCATAGTGGAACACTGGTGAAATGAAAAAAAAAAAAAAAAATTTTTTTTGATGGACTAAATTATTGTTGTTTCGGCCTTTCTCAAGTCTTCTTGGTTTTTTTTGCTGTTTGTTTTTGTTTTTTTTTTTTTTTTGAAGAAAAATTCTCGTTTTTTTTTTTTTTTTGAATTCTGTAGATTCAAATTAAATTAAATTTTATCTTTTCACTTTGTTGTTAGGATTTGCACCACACTCAACACAATGCTCTGGGGAGAAATTTCGTTGAACGGAAATGAAATCTAAAAATGAAGAAGAAATAAAAATGGCCAAACACTTGACTTTTTTTTTTTTTGATGCCGATCAAATACTATTTTTTTTTAGGAGGGGGAGACGAGCAAAAAAAAAAAAACTAAGCACAAAAAAAAGCAAAAAAAAAAAGGATTTAAAGCTTAAAAGAGAAAAATTTTCGTTGAAACATTTGGTCAATTTTTTTTTCTTTATTATTATTATTATTTTTTTTTTTTTTTTTTTTTTTGATATTTTGATTTAAGATTCTCTTATTCGCTATTTTTATCATTCATTCATTCTCTCTCTCTCTCTCTCTCTCTCTCTCTCTCTCTCTCTCTCTCTCTCTCTCTCCAAGCTCGTTTCGGTGAAAAAAGCAATGAAAACAATCAGAATTTCAATCAAGGAATTTCCAGAAAAAAAAAGAAAAAAAAAACTGGAAGTTAGAAATCTTGATTCTTATTGGATTAATAGATTTGCTTCCTTTCTCTCTCTTTCTCCCTCTCTCTCTCTCTCTCTGTGTGTGTGTGTGTTTTTGTCAACGAAAATTGAGACAACACCAATCGGTTTAAAAAAAAAAAAAACCAATCCAATTACGTCATTACCGACCGAACAAATGATGTTCGAAATTAAAATTATTATTATTATTATTATTATTACTAATAACTAAGAATACTGAGGACAGATACATCTAAACATTCTCAAACAAACACACACATTTAGCTTATTGTTGGGAGAAATATTAAACAGATAATAAATTGTTTAAAAGGAAGAAGATCCTTTCTTTTCCCTCTCCATCGCATTCCCTTAACGGAACAGAAAACAAAAATTAATTTCGATGATGATGTAATCGACAAAAAGAGACAACGACAACAACAATAACAACAACAACAACAACAACAACAACAAAAGATCAAACGTTTCTTTAAGATCGAGTTGACTGGATTTTTTTTTCTTTCTTCTAATTATTAATAGAATATTAATTTTGAAACAAAAATATTACCCCCTACCCTCCAAAAAAAAACAACCGAGAGAAAAAAACAAAATCGAAACTCAATGAGACTCAAAACTCTTTACATTCTTCTCTCCCCTCTCATCTGTTTTTTGTTCCATCACCGCAAAGGAAGTGCTTCGAACATCCGCTATTTTGTTCAATCGAATTCGAAATTAAAAATTCTCTTCTCTGATTCGTCAATTTTGTTCGTAACAGAAAAGCTTATTGCTCTCTTTCTCGACTCCTCCCCCTTTTCTTTTTTCGTTCCAAGAAACTTATTCGTTCGATACCCACTCGTTTGAATTGTGTCTGAACACAAAAACAGAAACACATAGAGTGTGATGTGTCCACACAGTTGGTGGGTCCGTACGGGTGTCATGGTGATCATCTGTTTTGTTTTGGATTTTGTTTTCTAGCCCAATATTTTTCTATTTTGGTATCTTTGATATTCCAAATTTGTTCACACATTTGTTTAGATTTTTTTTTTGCTGGATTCGAAAGAAAAAAATTGATCCAATAAGTAATGGATCGATAAAGATTCTTGAATCTATCTCGAATTTTGGCATCCAAAAATCGTTTCATTGAAAATGTCTTGTGGCCTCTCCGATGGTTCTAATGATCTTAATCGCCATCACCTTGACCATCATCATCATCATCATCATCTCAGTAATGGAAACAATAATAATCTAGACAATCGTTATCTCAATGGTGGATGTGATAATTTATCAAATTTCAATCGTCTAAATGGCCGTACATCATCGAATTCGACAGAATCCAATCTAATTTCAAATTATTCAACAAGTCGTCCGACAACAAGTAATCATCATTCTAGAACGGACACATCGGATACGACAGCATTTTCACGATTGATTTCATTCTATCTACAAGAATCTACCACAATCAATTATTTATCTTGGTAATATATTGAATTGATTAAAAAATAGAATTATTTTTTTATTATTAAATCTTCGAATATTCTCATAGTAAAACTATTCAACTCTTCTTGGAGATCGAAAATGTTATCAACGAAAGAGGAGAGGAGATTTCTATTCGAATTTTGGATCCAAACGATCCATTTTTTATCTATCTCTATCAAATTGATTATCAAGAATTTCAAAAGTAACTATTGATCTAATCAGATCGGATTCAAAAAAAATAACGCATTTATTTTCTACCCACTAATATAGGATTAAAGAAACTCAAAATTTATTAATATCTTTCGATAAATTTCAACCTAAATTGATTGATTTATTTTCGAGATGTTCCAACACGCCTAATCCAATTTTATCTTCTAGTTCCGGATCTAGGTCAGTTGCAATGAATGCAATCCAAAACAAATTTTCCTCATAATTTGTTGATTTCTTTAGCTATATTTTAGCCATCAAAAACTTATCGCACTCCTCGTTGACGCTGGAAATCATCGAATTGAATGAATTTCGCAATATTGTTCACCTATCGTTTGAGATTCCATCAGCTGGCGAAGAATTTGTCCGTAGTAATTACTGTTCGATTTATCGTAAATTAAAAAATGAAATCGAGCAATATAAACAGCAGATAAAATCTTTAAACGATCAACTTACTTCTTTGACGGTTTCGAAGACTAAAGATTTACAGAATCTTAAAGCGGAATTTTCGAAACAAAAACAATTACTTGACGATAAACTTAGAGATCTAGATCAAAAATTGTTTGTTGAACAAACCAAATGGAATGAAACGGAACAAAATTTAATCGGCAAAGTTCAACATCTTCAGATCGAGATTAAAAGTCGCGATGATCTACTTGAAAAGAAGCGTAAAAATCATGAAGAACAATATCAAGAATGGAAAGAGAAATTAAATCAAGAGATTACCAAACGTCATACAAAAGTGAGAGAGATTGAAGAAAAACGAGAAAGTTTAGCCGCCGAACTTGAAGTAATCAAAATCGAGCGAGATCAACTTCAACAAAATTCCAAGAAAAACGACGAAGAATTAAATGAGATTAAAAAGGATCTACTCAAAGCGAACGAAATTATCCGAAAACTTCAAGGTGAAGTGAGATCAAATCATGAAAAGATGAAAATTTTAAATGAATCCAAGCATAGACAAGACGAGATGGTTAGTACGAATAAATCGGCTCTGGATCGCTTATCAAACGATCTGAAACTATGTTTGCAACAAATCAAAATCAAAGAAAAAGAAATCGAACGCTTAACAGAGGAAAATTCTAATCATAAACAACAATGTGATCAATTAGAGACGCAATTAATGTCAAGCAAGAATATGGTTAAAACTTTAACAGGTGAATTGGCTAGAATTAAGCTAGAAAGAACGAAAATCGATAACGAAGAGAAGAATCGGAAAGATGTTAGGTTTGAGAGTGATGAAATGATCAATTCGACGCATAGATCCAAGCAGAATACGAAACAAAACCACCGATATCGTTCGGAATCGGAGCAAAGATATGTGAATTTTCAAATCGATGACGAAAGAGATGATGAAGAAGAACCGCCTCAACAGAAAAATTATCTTTTCTCCAATGTTTCGAAAGAATTACCTTTGAAAAATGTCAACATTAGAACGACTAGCGCTAATCGTAATCAAACCAATGTAATGTCGTCGCAGATAAACACAAAACGAAGATCATTAATTTGAAACATTGTGTAAATATTTTCCGAACATTAAGTCGATTAAAAACATTTTTTTCTCAACAAGTTTTATTGATTAAACATCTTGATGAAGGAAAAATTACAAAATGAGCCGATGAACGAATCGAATGGAACTAATTTTCTGGCATTTCTCCACCGGGTACCATCTACGAAAACAACAATAATGAATAGTAGAATATAATAATTAAGAAAAAACAAATTACCATGCAAATATTGACACCGTTCAAAAGTATCTGGTCCAATTTGGTCACTCTTTGTCCTTCTAGAGTATTTTCACTTGATCGAAATCAGCGAACGATCAGTTGATTTGAAAAGCTAAGAAATTTTACGAAACTTACTATTCGGTAACATCCTCAAGTACCATATCTGGACATTAAAAATCAAATCTATTAATATATGGTTTGATATTATCTTAGTGAAACTTACTGACGAAATCATCAAAACCTAACAATGTTCCGACGATTTCTTTGTCATTTTTCATGATTATATGAATCTTCGAGCCAATACATTTGTCAATCAATTCTGTAGGGAACAAAAACAAGACATTTTTCATCAAAATTACTTTACATTACAAAAAGAAAATTCAATCTTACCTAATGGAAGAATCGTGGAGGGATTCACAATCGGTGTCGAAGTTGCCATTTTTAGATTTAAGGTTTGTTTTGTTTTTGTTTTCCCAGAGATGAATTTCGAACGAATTTCGGTGAAAAAAATTGTCTGATTGTGCAATGCTTGAGGAGTTATTCATAGACACTAGAGCATCATCGAAACGCCAATCATCGGATCAACATTGGGCCAATAATGGGCATTTTACTCTTGTCAAATTAAAAAAATTGTCTCATTTAAGATTTACGTTTGAGAGATTGAAATTAATAATTTTTCGAAGAAGATCTCAAGAATCTTAAATTGATTCGATTACAAATGCCAAAAACAGCACCATCGAGCTCGTCGATCCAGATTGTTCCATCTTTGCTCGAAGTAAGATGTTTGAAATAAAATTTCACTGGAATTCTTAACTGCAATTTTTCTCTGCAATCTGATTAGGAATTGGAACGCGAATTGAAGAAAATTATACGCCAATATGATATCATTGCTGCGACCGTTTGTGATCGAGAAGGCGCATTCCTTTGTAAAGGTGCTCGATTAGAATTTGATTTGATCAATTTCGAATCCAAACATTTCATCTCTATTCTCTTTCGAAACAGTTCTCAATGATTCAAAAGCTGATGGTCTATTCCAACAATCGATGTTGAATCAAAAACTTATGAGCTCAAGTGAGAATCTGATCAAAATGGATCTCGGTTCACCATCCAAACTTCTACTTCAATTTGATCGCTATCAAATTTTGAAATTTTTTAATCCAAAATTTATCATAGCATTCGTTGCTTCCTATCAAGTTCCAACTGGAACACTGTTCTCATTCGAGCCAGATTGTGATGCTATTTTTCAGCTGCTATGCAATTATTTTGAATAGAATTGATAATCTGTCAAAGAAATTGAACGATTGTCAATCGTTTTGTTTAATTTCGATAGCCTATTCAACACAGTAATATACAAAATAAAATAATACAAGAAGGATTGTTAGAAAAAATCTAAATACAATCGGGTAAACTTGAATTGAATAAAAACTTTCACGAATTTCATTCCGATTTTAGATTGAAGAAATGTCTCTCTTGTTTGTAAATTTCTTTTAGAATCCAAAACGAACGCATCAATCGAAATACTGCCAACGAGTTTGTCAACATCAACAATGAAATCGAAATTAATTTATACCATTCATGGCTTCGACAAAGCAAAACGAATTGAAAAAATATCACGGCTATAATCGAAGAGAGAAGAGCTAGAAATCCACAAGCAGGATTGAAAAAGACAATCTTTTGAAAGCAATCAAAGATTAACTAAGAGCTTATATACACTCTTATATCAATCGGACTTACGTAGAATCTGAAATGTGATTGATTTCCAGGCTCGGCACAGGTCATGTTTGCTTCAGATTTATAGTATTCTTTGAGATGTCTGACTACAATGCCTGGACCATAAATAATCGATTCGGTCCATTGTGGACAAGGGACAAGAGTATTTCGAGATTCAAGCTTTTGCCATTTGCCGAGATGTAACGAGGAACGATGCAAAATGTCATAAAATTGTGGCGAATAAAGGTGAGAGGTTAGCATGAAAAAAGTGCACATACAAGTGACAGCGATATGTTGAGAGGTCCAAAACGAATCATATTCATGATGTGATGGCACTATTGCTAATGGAAGAAAAGAGCCATAATATGAAACATAAATTGATCGATAGATAATAAATTTCAGACGATCGTTGAAAATGTTCTTCAATTTTTCGACTTCTTCGCGAACTAAAAACGGTGAGATCGATGTACAAGTGTGATGAATAGCAGGAAAACAGTTTGTGATTGTCGAAGGCTGCAAAACATATTGTGCAAGCTTCAAAATGATTTCGAAATAGGATGTTTGCGTATCTTTGAACCAATGATAAGTTCGAATCAATGTTGGTGAATAGATCAACGAATAGATTAGAATTGGGGAGAGGAAAGTAAATAGTCCAACAAAACTATAGGTCTGAAACAAAATGATCAATAGATATAGCTGCATATAAATAAAGATTGAATAAATCAATCCATTGCTTATATAGATGTAAGAGGTTCGAATCGATGATGGTAAGATGAATTGTAACTTTAAAATATGAAACAAACTTCGAATTAGATTTGTTTTTCGAATTCAGAACTCGATATTTTTTACTTTCAAAAACAGATGTAGAAAGAATGATTTCACAATGGTCATCAAGCAGAAGAGAACCACGTTTGGATTGATGAGATGAAAATTCTATTGAAGACGAAATGAATCAGACCAGAAGCAGATAGATTCAAATAATTGAATTTACCATGGCATAACGTCGGTAGGTATCTGGCATCCACCAAAAAGTTCTATAGAGATTCAAGTATTGTGTGGACATTGCGATAATGAAGATGACAATGGTTTGCATCTCATAGAGTAATTCATTCTCATCGGATAGTTCTGGAAGATCAACATGTTCTGGAACGGTGAACAATGTAGCGTTCTCATTTCTACGAAGTAAAATTAAACAAATGGCTTCAAATTATCATCAGAATCGGATGAAAAAAAAACAAAACAATAACCTCTCATTAGAGTTATCGAAAGCATATTTCGGTGATGTTAATTTGGATAAATTACGACCTCTCGGTGGGAGCATAAAAACTTTATTATTTTTACCCATTTCGAATTAGGGAAACGGAATTAAAAAAATTCTAAAACAATCTTCGGGTCTTCTTCAAATCAATCGATGATTTTCTAGTATTTTAAAGAGAACATTTAAGACAATACTTTAAGAATCATACGGAGAAAAAGAATCGGAAACATATGATTGGATTCGAAATCGATTCTGAACTATTTGGGACCTAGATTCTTCGAATCGAAAATGAATTCTCTCTCACTCTCTCTTTCTCTCAATGGTCATGGTCATTGCATGTTTGATTCGACTGTGATTGAGTCATTAATAAATAGCATAACAGATTCTGGAATTCTTCGAATTCTTTTTCAAAAAAAAAAAAAAAAAAATTCTGTGTTTGTTTACAGTCTTCGATCGATCTAATTCGTTTTCGATCGATTTCGTTCGAAAGGTTAGAATTGATTTAGCTTTGTCTTTTTTTTCAATGATTGTTTTGATTGTTTTTTTTTCTTTTCTTTCTCTCTCTCTCTCTCTCTCTCTCTCTCTCTCTTTCTTTCTCATTCTAAATTCTATTATTAGAAAAATAAATTTATAAAAAATTCATCGAAATCCTCCATCAAAATCTTTGTCCTCATTCTGATAACCATTTTGCAAAATGGAACAGATTGTTCAAACTCTACAATCCGATTTCGATTCTTATAGCTTATTGATTTTATTTTTATAGTCTCGATCATCGTATTAGTTTTGATGATTTTTTTTAGTAAACAATACCACTTAAAATCAAATTTGATGATTATCAAATAAAAAATAAACAACCCAAAAAAATGGAAGGCGTTTTCCATTCTTAGCAGATAAGTTTCAAAGAGAAAAAAAATCCTCTTCCAAAACTCATCAGATTCCATCAAGTAGAATGAAATCTTAAGAAATCAGCTATGATGAATGATATATACTGAAATTATTCAGTTGTTTCGAAGAGGAAAGAATGGAATCGTTTGCGAATTCGAATCAAATCGAAATCTGTGCCAAAAAAATGGATCAAATTTTTCGAAAATATTCCTAAAATATTCTTCAAATTCTACAGTTGATCATCGTTTGATGCATCGCAATGTAAAAAGTTTGTTTTGATATTTTTTTCAGCTTTTCTTTAACGATTAAAACATTTTTTTTTGCATTTTTTGTTGTTGAATAGACCTCATGAAATACTAGAAAAACGATCCAAATATAGCCACTTTTCTCATCGATTGCTTTTGTGTGTATTTGTGTGAAAAATCGAATGACAAAAGACAACGAAATCGATGAAATTAATTAAATTAAATTTAAATCAATTGACTTCGATCGAATGCGAAATTATTGCATAGCTATGATTGCTAGTAATGAAAATTTCGATACAGTTCGACAGCAGCATCAAAGATTACCAAGCGATGAAGAAAAAAGCACAAATCATCCATCACACACCTCAATAAGGTCTCATATTACGACTGACATCAGCAATAATCCTAATGATCTAGATTCATCGAAGCTAATGGATAACATTGAGAAAGAACAGTTTGAGAATTTTCCAAACAATCAGATTGAAAAATCTGGCTCTATGAAAGAGACTGAACAATCAAGACATGAAGAGATCAAAACATATCGGATACGAAATTTTTTATTGACTTTATTTATTCTTTTGTCAATGTCCAACGCTTTCCATTGGATCGAATATGCAATTATCGAGAATATAATCACTAAATATTTCAATATCTCAACGTTCTGGGTTAATTGCACTAGTACAATCTACATGTTTAGCTACATCATTGGAATAATACCCGCCACGTTCTTGTTGGATCGTTATGGACTACGCAATTGTTTGATAATCGGTTCATTTTTGAACGCTTTCGGATCTTCGATCAAATGTTTTGCAATAGAACGAACAAGATTTTGGTTGGTGATGATTGGTCAAACTTCAGTCGCTATTGCTCAGCTTTACATCTTAAATATTCCTCCGCTGTTAGCTGCAACTTGGTTTCCTTCTTCTGAGGTAACTCGTGCAACAGCTTACGGAGTGTTCGGTAATCAAGTGGGAATAGCAATCGGATTTGTTATTCCACCTCTATTGATGCCAAATCTAGATGATAATTCAAAAAACAGTTCAACAATTACCGTTGAAAGTCTAAACTCAACTGTAGAGGCAGAAAAACTATCGCCTGAATTGATGACCGAAGTAGAAAGAAACTTGATGATACTTTCGATAGCCTTAGCCTTGATGACAACAATTATATTTATACTGATTGTGATATTTTTCAAAGATCGCCCTGAAATTCCTCCTAGTCATGCTCAAGTCCTTCTTCGCAATATTGAATCCTCGGAGACAAAAAAATCCTATTGGGAATCTTTCATCTTGCTTTTTCGAAACATTAACTTTATCTTACTTTTTATAAGCTATGGCCTTAATACCGGTGTTTTCTATGCTCTTTCTACTGTTCTAAGTCAGATGATTACGAGAGAACTAGGCGAAAATTTCTTAGTGCAAGCTGGATATCTAGGTCTTTCAATCACTTTGTCCGGCATTTTTGGATCAGTCATTTGTGGACACGTTCTAGAATGGTCTGGTAAATTCAAGCTAATCACCACAATTCTCTACATATTCTCATTGATTGGAACGATTGCTTTTGCAATTTCACTTCATTTCAATTCAATGGAATTTTTATTCGTAAGCTCAACTCTTCTTGGGTTTTTTATGACCGGTTATCTTCCGATTGGTTTCGAATTTGTCGCCGAAATCAGTTATCCTCAACCTGAAGGTACCAGTGCTGGTCTTTTGAATGCCTCAGCTCAGGTAGATTTATTCTAAAATTTTCTTTTCGATTTAATTATTAATTACCTTGTCGACAGATATTTGGAATCATATTTACTTATACCTCTACACTTATAATTGATATTTTTGGATCTTTTTGGACCAACATCTACTATATTATCGTACTGAGCATTGGAACAATTTTGACGGTGGCAGTTAAGAATGATCTTCGACGACAAAATGCTCATATAGGAAGAGCTTCACTTCATCATCGTTCAATAACGACCATTTGTGAAACAGGAAATTAAGATTTCGCTCAGATTCACCTAACTTATTTTCTTGGCCTATTGATTTTTATCGATCAAAACAATGTATTCGATTATTTTTTGAACATAGCATATTTAATATGCCATTTGCAAATAATTTATGTGATTGTTGATTTTGATTTTTTAAAATTTTATTGGCTTGAAAATTTGAACAAAATTTCAATTTTTAATATTAAAAAAAATGCAATTTATATGCTTTTTTATGATTTATATGCTTCTCAAACACACAATTTGATGGAATTATCTTTGTGAATTCGAAGAAAAATTCTTAATCAGTCATAATTAATTCATCGATGCACCAATCTTCAAAGCTTCCGTCCGGCAGAAACCTTCGAATTATCAACGGAATTTTTCCGGCTCTAGAAAAAAAGAAATTATAGCTATGATAATCGAATCATACATTATACGTTATAGGACAAACTTTAGCTCTTTCATAGCAATCTGTAATGGATCCGTTTCACCATCCAATTCAACCATAATCGGGGCACACATTGCAATCTGTAGAGCTCTTGTGCCCAAAACTCTGGCTCGTTCATATTTGGTCATATAAGGTGTGGTGATTTTTTTGGTATTCTGTCTTTGCTGTAACTGATCAGGTGGTAAGAATTCAACATTCTCTTCATCTACAATTTCATCAGCAATCTCTTCGGCATCATCGAAATCGCCGACGCTTCAATGAAATAAATCAAAATTATAAAAACATAATATTATCATAAGATTTAGGATAAAATTACTCATCGATATCATATTCATCATCGGACATTGTTTCGAAATTTAAAGCAAAAACAAAATCTTACACCAAAGATTAGAGTAACAGATTTTGGATTTCCGAAGATTGAAAATGTCAATATTCCATCAGATTCGATCCTCAAACAACCATGCTAGATTGTTTCACAGATGATGTTACAATTAGGATCAACTAAATTCTCGAAAATTAAATTCAAATTGAATTCTTTTGAGATTGAAAATCGCTAGGATAATTTTATTTTCATTTTTAAGATAATAATAAACTTAGCTAGATAGATTAAACATTAAATTAGTACTAAGCGTCAAAATACAGGTTCCAGGTTAATATCTGTAGCCAGTAGCTCAAAATTTTTTGGCTTCATTCAATTCTTTCATCCGTTCCACAACAGTTTTGGCGAGATCTTGATCTCTTTCATAGATTAAACGTTGTTGTTTTGATGGTGGTCCATATCCTCGACCATCAAGATAGCTCCATTCTGGCATTTGATTCAAATGCTCTCGATAGAAATTATGTTTTTTTCGCCATTCTGATATTTTCATATAATTTCGTTTTGATATTCCGATAAGCGAAGTGAACTTTTGGATTGGTTTCGCTTCGAAAGTAGTCCAAGATTTGATTGCGAGCTGCGACATTTATTAATCAGTTTTAAATGGATCTCGGAATTTCGAGGAATTAAATCAGGCCGAAGTTTGATAGAGAGCAAAATTTGATGTTATGGCAAAAATTAATTCTGTTCAAAATTCGAAACCGATAGAAAAATCGATGTATCGATTGTGGAATTTTTTGAAATAAATTTCAAATTTAAAGGGAATCAAAAATTTCAAAAATTTTATTTTCATTTCAAAACTATTCTGATTCGATAAAGTTTTATTTTAAAAAAATTTTCTTTTATAAAATTTTCCAATTTCACAAACGAAACAATAAAGAATTTCGAATCGTCCATTTGCAATAGAATTCTGATTTCGATCGCTATCGCAATAGCTTCCGTTTCTTTTGAATTTAGCCCCGAAGGAGAATAGCCTTCTCTTTTCTTTTCATTTCTATTCAAAACCTTAATGAACGTTAACAATGATGTAGGTCTTTGTGTTTTGGTTTGTAGCTAATTTTTTAGAAAAAATAATTTACAAAAAATAATAGGCTGTAATAAAATTTTACACAAAATCCAATAAAAATGAGGATGTGCGTTAGATTTTTTGTTTTCGATCGGAGACATCAATTTGGGCCATGAAAAGAATGACAAAACAATTCGATCTCAAACAATGGAAACAAAGAAAATTATTCTCAATCAATTGTTAGCAGTATAAATTGACGATCTTTCTCTAGTGACCATTCAGTTTAGTTATTCCATCGATTAATTATTCTGGGACAAAATTTCAAAAACCTTTTATAAAACCGTAGGCTTCTAGTGTCGACATTATCAAATAGAACAACCACAATGAAATGAAGAAGAACACTGTGGCAATTTTCGGTATTTTAGGGCCTCCCAGTTCGCCGCCTAGATAGGCTCTTCGTATCATAAGAACCGCTGCACAGATGAAGGCACATATACAGTATAACAAAACTGAGAAACCCAGATTGCCTGGTTCGACTTGGAAACCTCCTTCGGTACCTTTAATGGCATGATAAATTGCAGCCATTGTCCAAGCGACACCGATGCCGAGAAAGACATTGACAGCATTGCTACCGGTAACATTGCCAATCGATGAATCAGCATTTTTCTCGTTTTCAGCAGCGATCTTACTCGCGAAAGTGTCTGGAACCGAAGTCCCAAGAGCTACCAACGAAATGGCTGTGACTGAATCTTTGAGATGGACTGTCGATCCGAAATGTGATGCTAGATCATTGATTAAGGCCGTAAGAACGCCAATCATTGTGATTGAGACAAGAAAACAAGCCCAACCATTCCAAATGGTTGCCGGCGGTACGAATGCGAATCCGATTTTCCAGAAAAAAGTGATATAATGCACGAAATAATTGCAAAAATTCATCGTGGAATCGATTGTTTCGACATTTCTCTGATCATCACCATCGCGAGCTTTTGAGCTTTCGACGTCTTCGCTTAATGAAGATGATGCACTTAGTTTATGCATTTTTACAGCTGTAATGATTTGATTTTCCCACGATCCAGTTCTATCTGAGTATCCAAGAGTTTTTTTCCTACGCATTAAACTATCGACAATTTGTTTGAATTCTTTGCTTTCACGAATTCGTATCATACATTTTGTGAGATCACCAAGTCTTGGACGACCTCTCTCATCTTTCAATTCATGGTCTCGGCGTTTAGGTTCATAGAGTTCGACATAGAATATGGAATTTTTTTCGTAATTGACATTGTTGATGATATTCAAAAGAATATGTTTTTTAGTTTCATTATTGTGAAATAGGAGATGACCTTCAGCCATTTCGAAATCTTCACCTGGCTTTGCGGTCGCTGGAATAGTTTTGTATGGAACGGATACAGTACCACGAGCACCACAGTATCGATTGACTTCAAGATGATAGACCCCGATGGTCTCCGGTATTTGGAAGACATTATTCACAAAAGAGAATACACCACTATGATCATCATCGAGAATGTTGATACGAGCCACATCTTCAACGATGTTGATAATGGGTTTGTGAGTTTCATCTGAATCCATCGCAATAAGAGTATGTTTAGCATCAAATAATCGGACGAAAAAATATTCATCTTCTTCAAATTCATCATCATTTATAATTGAGATCGATATTTGTTTGTAGGTTTCACCGGGACCAAAAACAATCGATCCGATAGTCGTTTCATAATCGGAACCAGATTTAGCTGTTCCATCTTCAGTACGATAATTGACAACAATCGAGGAATCTTGATCACCACTTCTTCGGACTGTCAAATTGATTGTGCCGACATCTTCCATAACAGTATATTCTTTTGGATCGAATTTGACTTGGATCATGAATTTCTCATCATTAATGATTGTCATCGCTTCATTGTTTAGAATTTTATTCGAGGGCGATGGTGGCGGGAAAAGACTATCACGAGAACTATAACTATTATTCGAAATGTCAGTACTGCTGCCTAACATTCTTCGAGCTGCCATCATTCGATAATAGGCTCGTGATTTTGGCTGCAATTTGGCGATTTCTTGTCTACCAATCATTTCCAATTCTTCTAATGTAGCATTAGGATGTCTTGAGTAAACGTCTTTCAATATTTCAATCACGTTCTCTCGATGATCTTCGATCAATCGTAAATCTTCTTCACTAGCATCAATATACTAGCAACGTTAAAAATTTACGACAAAAGCCACCAAAACAAAAAAAACAAAATTATTAGCTAATAGTTGACAAAGGAAAAAGTAAAGAGAACAGAAATTCGCATTTTCATCTTCAAATCTCAAAAAGAAAATCTCTAATTGGATTAGAATTCATCAGTAGGCTAACCTTGACGTTTTTGTCTAGTCTTTCCAGTGGAATTGAGTTTTGAATTGTGCCGACACCGCTCTCGGCATTTCCATCACTAGTTATCGGCGTTGAATTTGTTGAGTGTTTCAAAAGAATTTCCGATTGATTTGGCTGCGTCGGTTCATCAGCGAATGGAGGATCTTTGATTCCATTGATTTTATTGAGCTCCATTTTCTCTTCACCAGTACCTTCTTCTTTTGATGTAGCTTGAATCTTTGTCGGTTGAGATTGTGGTGATTCATAAAGGCGATTTCTTTGGAATCGATAATGCTTATCCAGATATTTATATATCAATAAACGTTTATCGGCAATGTAAGCTAATTGCACAGTAAAATAGAAGAAGAATAGAGTCATCAAACCTTCCCAAACTTCAATGATCCCAGGTGAGGTCCAGACCAGAATTATTAATAGCCAAACATAGGCAAACACCGAGAACATCATGGTCACAATGAACACTCTGAGATATTTGATTTTTTTCACTTGATCATCCGGTATGGCCCAAACACAAATCGCAATGATGACAAACATATTGAACGCTGCCGATCCGACAATCGTACCGGGGCCAAGCTCACCAGCATCAAAATCTTGAGCATAAATTTCAATGGCAGACAATAATATTTCAGGTGCTGATGAGCCTAAAGCCATCAAGGTCAGATTCGAAACAGTTTCGTTCCAAATTCTGACCGATACAATTTCTTTTTTGCCATCCGGCCTCCTAACAATAATATCTCTTTCTTGACTGGTGATCTGTTCAATGGAAGACATAAAACGATCGGCTATGATGGCTACGCCAACAAACATATAGATCAAAGCGAACAAATAAATAAGACCATGGAAAACAATAGTGGAAAGGGATCCATCTGAATACCAACAAGGCAATATAAGACCATCTTTACAATGAAACACATAGGAATGATTGTTTGCTGAGGATGTAATCGAAGACATAGTATTCGTTGGAAACGGATATAAATCAACGTCTGAGAGAGTAGATTTGAGGGTAGAATTTTCAGATGTCAACCAAGACGGGATCGTTGAAGACATATTCGATCAGATCGGAAGAGAACTTAGAGTTCGTTCGATGATGGAATCCGAATGTCTAGCATTAACGAGGTTCGAGAATTTGATTCGATAACAAATTAAATCGAAAGCATTTTCAGATTAATCGAAGCCATTAAATTAACATTACATGGGAAATCTGGAGACGATTTTTTTTTTCTTTCTACGCTGGTTAACATTTGATGATTTGCGAAGCTTGAGCTTTGAGAGAAATTAAGTAAACATGAGAGAGAGAGAGAGAGTGTATAGAAACAATCTTGAAAGATGAGAAGATCTATTGTGGTTTCGATAAAAATTCATCGAAAGAGAATCAAACATTCTTCGAAGAATAATAAAGATGATGATGATGATGATGATTTCTTCTTTGATCGGAACAACGGAACAAACATTTAGCTTGGATCGTTTGAATTTCAAATCGATCGAGAACAAAACCGATCTAAATTGATTGATCGGACAAGATTATCGACGAAGATGTTGATAATGAAATCGAGAGAGAGAAAGAGAGAGAGAGAGTGAAGAATAAAAACTTGATTCCAAGTAAAATCTTCGTATGATTGTAAGAATTGTATCGGCGATTTGAAGAGAAGAGAGGAACAGGATATGGTTTTTTGTTCTCTTCCTATCTGCTATTGATTCTCTCTCTCTCTCTCTCGATCTTTCTAAGAATCTAAGCAAAGAAAAAAAAGAGGAAAAAGAAATTTCAAATCAGAATGAAAAATTTTTTGAAAAAATAGAATCGAAAAAAAATCTCCAAACTTTTTTTTTTGGATCTCGCTGGATTGTGATCGTAAACGAAGAGTTCGCTTTGTTTCTGATCTTTTTTTTTTTTTTTTTTTTTTTTTTTGAAAATTTTGGTATTTGTCACTGTTCGGTTGACTAAGCAATCAGAAGAAGAAAAAAAAAGAAATGAAGAGATTGTTACCAATGAGGTAAATTTTTTTCTTTATTTTTTGTTTCCAGCATCAAAGAAAAAAACTGTACCAATTTTTTTTTTTGCAATACTTTTTAGCTTTCAATCTCAAATCTCACTTTTTTTTTTATTTGGAAATTTTGATTTTCGTATTTGACATTCGATCAAACAAATTGAAACAAAATTACATTAAATAATTTCGTGTAACGCAAAACGTGGAACAATAAATCACTGCTAGGATACAAATTCTTCTCATTCGCTCAATTGATTTAAAAAAAAAATCTAGAAAGATCTTAAGATCTTAGATCTCTTTTTTTTTTTCTCTCTCTCTCTCTCTCTCTCTTAAAGATTAAATATCAAATATATTGTGAATATTGGCAATGTTTTTCGCTAGATTTTTCTAGGTTCAAAGAGAAGAAGAAGAAAAAAGATATCTGGTTAGGATTTGGTTAGAAAAAATCTCAATTTTTTCTTCTGCTCTACAATAGATTTTGGGAAGAGAGAAGAAAAGATAAAGAGAGAGAGAGAATCATAGAAAATCGGGGCAATGAAGATAAATAGAGATTAAATAATCAAAGTAATTAGACATAAAATTACATAATTAATAAATTAGAATAGACATAACAATTAGCTTAGGTTTATTCAATGAAATAAAAACTTTAATTTAATTAATTTTCATTGCAAACTTTGGATTTGTTTGTTTTTTTTTGTTTGTTTGATTGTTTCTCATCTCTAGAAAAACACTCTACGAAGCTAATAATTTTTAGATTTTTAGATTCTATATTTAGATTCTCTAGTGGAAAAGAATATCAAACAAATCGAAATCGTTCGATTTTTTTTCTCGAAGTTAAAAAAAGCATTGGATTTCGAAACAAAAAAAAAAAAAAACAAATTTCGATACGGGATTTGTTCTAGTTTTTTTAGAAATCTAAATCGAGATTTTGATCGTTTTAAAGAAAGTGTTTCGCAAAATCGATTCGATCAATCGGCACCACTTAATTTTACTTTGTTTCGCTTTTTTTTTGTTTGTTTGTTTGTTTGCTTTGCTCAAAGATTTTGACATTTGATTTGCGTTCGAAAATAAGATTGGAGAAAGGATTTATTATTTCGAAAGAAGACAAGACGTTTTTTTTTCTCTCTATTCTTTTTTTTTTTTTGATCAGAGTTTTTGTTTTCCTTAAAAACACACACACACACACACACACCAATTGGATCGTATTCTCTATCGAATCAGTTATAAAGAATTAGATAGAAAAAGATCGGATACAAAGAAAAAGACAAACAAAAAAAAAATTGATCGGATTGAACGGAAATATTGTTGTTGGAGAAAATCGAAACCTTCAAACACAAACCAAAAAAGAAAAAAAAAGATTAATTTTTTTTTTTACAATTTTTAAGGATTAAAATTAAGTTGTTTTATACTTAGATAACGATGACGATGATGGATGAAGATCGAAAATTAAGAATGATTAAGATGATATTTGATGCTAAAAATAAGTTATCAAAAAACTGTCTCGAAGAGATCGATTACGTCGCTTTATTTTGCATTAAAAATCGATATTTTTTGATGAAAAGAAGAAGAAGAAGAAGAAGAAAAAAATGGATTCTCTTTGCTCTCTAAACGGAACGAATTTTTTTTCACTGCAATTCTTTTCACAATTCTTTAAATCGAAATCCATCGAAAGCTGTCTAAATCAATTTGAAACAACAAAAATTTCAAACAACCACCAACAGCAGCAACCACAAAAAACAACAACTTGTTGACCGGAGAGAGAGAGAGAGAGAAAAAAAAAATTCAATCACAAACCTTAAAGAAATCCTATTCGTTGCTTGGAAACACAACAATTCTTCTTAGGTTAATATAGACACAGAAAAAAAAAAAATTCAAATTCTTTTGCTATCGGAATCGAGCCACAAAAAGAGAGAGAGAGAGAGAGAGAGAGAGCGAGAGAAGCTTCGAACCTTAAGATCTAACGATTGACCTATGAAATAGAGAATAGCATTTAATTAGATCTTTTGGATTTTGCTTTTGGGGTGAGAAAATTTTATACGAGTTAATCACAAGAGATCGAAAACAGATCTAACAAATTCTTCTTCTTCTTCTTGGTCTTCGTCAAGAAAATCATCGAAATTATTGCCTCGCTCTCTCTCTCTCTCTCTCTCTCTCTCTTTTCCTCTAACATTTGTTCGTTTTCTAAGCTCTCTCATATTTCATCCATATTTCATTAGGTGCAATGAATTATTAATAATCTCGGCGAAAGGAAAACGAAAATATGGCGCATATAATATTTCGAATATCACTATTTTTTTGATTATTCGATCGATTTGTGAAGAGAAAAAAGAAACGCCGAAAGATTCACGCAATTTCATTATGAAACTAAAGTTTTGCTATCGAAACACTCACAAAAAGAGAGAGAGAGAGAGAGAGAGAGATCAATGTCTAGTTTACGATTAGATTCGAAACGAAAGATTAGATATTAGTATTTGAGGAGATAATTTGGATAATTTTGTTTGAATATTATTATTATTATTATTATTATTATTATTTATTTTTTGTTTTTAAGATAAATGGAAAGTTTTCGTTCAACAGAATCATCAAATATTGAAGTGTTGTTAGAGTTTAATCATTTCGAATCAAATCCATCATCAATTCACATCGTTGAGAGAATCATTCCACAACCTAGAACTAGTGAGAGAGAGAGAGAGAGAGAGAGATGATTAATCTCGTCTATTTGGTAAAGCTAGAGCCATCACAAAGATAAGACAAAGATAAACAGAACTTGATGAAGAGATAGGATCAGGTATCGTAAGAAGATTCTCTCATTGTTCGAATGCAAATGCACAAAGAATGCAAAGTAGAGAATCTAAGATTCTTCTAGAATTCTAAAAATTCTAGTCTAGAAAAAATCTAGCAAAAAAAAAAATGACAAACAAACACAGAAAAAATTCCGAATTAAAAAAAAAATTTAATTAAAATTTCTTCGAATCACTGAACCGAATTTTTTTTTTGTCTCACTGTGATTTGGAACACACAATAGAAATAGAGAAGAGAGAGAGAGAAAGAGAGAGAGAGAGAGAGAGAGAGAGAGAGAGGCAGAGAATGACATAACGTCAGTATTAAATGCTTGATTGATTCTGATAGAATTTTTTCGTTTCTCGATAACTACGATACCTTCAATTCGATTTGATTTGATTCGATTCGATTCAATAGGATGTTGATTCGAGAATAGAATTCGAGATGTTGTTGAATTGGATGCAGCAGGTGTAATTTGTTCGAGGAGGGATGGGGGAAAATGTTCAGCGATTTAATTTTCTTTCACGATTCTTCACCAACAGACACACACAACAGACACCAATGATTGCTGATTGTCTTTGCTTATTGTTGTCATAAGTTACGAATGAGTTTTGCAATATTTTTTTAGCGACTTCATTTCAATAAGGTTAGCAATGTTGTGATTGTATTCGATTGAATCTATTTGGAAGCGATTTGAATTGTTGATTGTTGAAGCCAATCTCTATGACCTTCTATGACTACATCGATCGAGAGGGGAAAAAATACTAATTTTTCTTCTCCAAACTAACTAGTAAAGGCATAGGTTTTGTGAGGGATAGAAAGAGAGAGAGAGAGAGAGAGAGAGAGAGAGAGAGAGAGAGAGAAGAGTGAAGAATTTCAAAGATTTCTAAATATGGACAACACTTATGACTAGTCTTATGAATTCTGTCTCAATTGTCTGAATCAATTTTATCTGAATCATTTAGATTTCAAACTTAAAACTCAAATGAATCTTTCTGACATAGAGCGATTGATTTTTGATTTTTGGCTAAAACTTTCTTTTTTTTTTAAATTGAAACTACATTGTCCGATCGAAAACATTTCAGCCCATATTGGTTTGTGATGATTTTCGAGCTAGGCTAATAGTAAAGATCTGTAATGTATTTGCCAATTGCCCATTTTAAATAATTAATTAACTACCTATCGATTACGATCGGATTCGATCGATTTCGAATCCATAAATTGATAATTTTAAAAACGAAATCGAAAATCGAATAGCTTAGTTCATAGAATCAATTTGATTTCGATCAAAAAAAAAAAAAAGAAAAAAGAATTGCGACATCAAAAATTTGTTCCATTAATAATTTATTAAATTTTGATAGAAATCAATTTGAAATTCTCTCTCTGTGTGTGTCAGAGAGAGAGAGAGAGAGAGAGAGAGAGAGAGAGAGAGAGAGAGAGAGAGAGAGAGAGAGAGAGAGAGAGAGAGAGTGAAATGGACAAATGGCAATGATTTATCTAATTTTAAAGAAGAAAATTTTAAAAAAAAAAAAAAAAAAAAAAAAAATAAACTAAAACAAATTTCAATCAATCATAGCGACATAATCAATTTAGAGATCGATTAGTTTGATAGCAAAAAATAATAGTGAGATTGAGAGAGAGAGAGAGAGAGAGAATGTCGTCGAGATTTAATCGGGACCGAGGGGGGGAAGAAATTTTTGACGATTCAACCAATCAACCGACTCTATCCACATCTAGCAGATGCGATTAATAAATAATGAAAATTTATGAGATAAATTTGTTAATTTTTTTAATTCGGAACTAGCTAGCTAGCGTGAGTGAATGAGAGAGAGAGAGAGAGAGAGAGAGAGAGAGAGAGAGAGAGAGAGAGAGAGAGAGAGAGAAAGAGTGAAAGAGAGAGAAAGAAAAGGAATCTCTTTCTATAGGAATAGGAGACATTTTTATGGATCGATCCGGAGAAGAAGAGAAAAGCAAAATGGCGACAAAAAAATGAATTTTTTTTTTCTTCATAATCATCTACGACATCATTTTCGAAACGAGTTCATTCAAAGTTCCAGAACAGACAAACAGTCAGTGAAAGAATTGATTCTCACCAAAATGGAGAAAAGAAAAAAAGAGAACCAGCCAACCAGCCAACCAATCAACCATTCACAACTACCACTCACTTCAAAAGATCCTAAAAGATTCTTAGAACCTAGAGAATCTAAAATCGATCCTTCGTACTATCAAAAAAAACTTTTCGTCTGACATTTTTTCTTCCCGTATCGAATCGTTTCATTTTCTCTCTCTCTCTCTCTTTCTAATTTGGAACCTAGTGATTTCTTTCTTTCTTTTTCTTCTTCGATGCAGAAAAAAAAAATCTTCCATTTGCCAATTTTTAGCTTTACGAGAGCCGAAACTCGAACGAGATCGAGAACTGAACTGATAGAGAGAGAGAGAGAGAGAGAGAGAGAGAGAGAGAGAGAGAGAGAGAGAGAGAGAGAGAGAGAGAAACGACAACCAATGATCGATTCGGAAACAAAAATTTGGCCATTTCGATGGAAACTCAATGAAATCTCTGTCATATTGCGCGAATATTATTATAGAAATCGAAAAAATAGCTTCTTCTGTTTTTTTTTTTTTTGACGACGCTCAATATTATCTTCAATGATCATTAAGATAGCGGTGATGGAGAGATGATGATCGCCATCATTAGCATCTCTCGAAACCAGAACGAAAAAGCTTTTCTCTTTCCCCTCCCCCACTCTCCTTCTTGTTTTTTTTTCTCTCACTATATGACAACTTTGCTTTTGCAAATCGAAATCGCTTCCGAGTACCAGAGAGAAAAAAAAAAGATATGGGGGGGTGGGTGATCGAGAAATGCTAACCCAAAAGACAGCCTTCTAAGTGAAGGTTTTTGATTGAGAATGGAGAATTTCATTTTTAATTTTTTTTCTTTAGGTTCATTTTCGTTTTCTCTTTTTTTTTTTTTGACATTCATTTTGAGTCAATTTTGTTGTTATTTGTTTGGAAATATATTTTTTTTTCTTTGATATCACTTGTCTCAATGAATGTTGAATTGGTTTCAGAGGAGAAAAAGGAGAAAATTTGTTGGAATTTTTTTTTTTTGAAACTTTGCGTTTGGGTTTTAGGTTACCGAAATTAACCATTGAAATAGTGGAAGAAGAAATTTTGTTTTTTTTCGATGAGGGGAAAAAAACATTCCCCACTTCAAGTAATTAAAGTAGCACAAAATGAAAACTGCTATTGAGAATCTTTTTTTTTTTTTTTTTTTTTTTTGTTGCTCGTTTGTGTTTCCTTTTGAGATCACCGGAAGAGAGTATAGTGATCTCGATTGATTGCAAATTAACTTTTTAAATCTTTTCGAATTTTAAATTTAAATTCAATTCAAAATTTCTAATCGAAACTCAAAATTCTTTGTTCAATTAAATACAGGGAGGGAAAAAAATAATAATAAAAAAAAAACTGAAAATATTTTTCTCATTTTTGCATTGTGATGTGAACCATAAGATTTAAACAAATGAGACATTGAGATTTATTTGGTTAGGTTCTGAACTTCGAAGCTAACATTGCTCCCTATCACTTTTTCCATCTTGTTAATCTTGTTTTTTTTTTTTTTTTTTTTGCTATTATTTTCTGAGTAGGAACTTTTTTTTTTTTTTGCTTCGATTTAAATTTCAGCTATCAAATTTATTTTCATTCGATCAATGTAGAAGGCGATAGCTGATATTCGAATCAAAGATTATTCTTCTATAGCAAAACCTTCAAGAAATAGAGAATCTAGAATCAAAATGTACGAGTAAAAAAAAAAAAAAAAGGAAATTTTCCATTAAAAAAAAAAATCGATTTATTCGACAGTTTTTTACAATCCTCTCTCTCTCTCTCTCTCTCTTTCTCTTTCTCTCTCTCTCTCTCTGATAGAATGTCAAACTGAGAGCTCAAAAAAACACAATTTATCTGAAGTCTTTGGAACTGCACCAAACACGAGACCTTTTTTTTTTTTTTTTTTTTTTTTTTTTGATCCCTTTCCGGAAGAAATTGCTGTTCCATAGATTAAACAGTATTAGAGAGGAGAAACGAAAGGATTATTTAGAGTTTAATAAAAAAAAGAGAATGAAAATTCTATTTCGATTTTCTATTTTTTAAAATTGTAATCTTCTCGAATCTCGAATGAAAGAGTTACGTTTGAAAGTATTTTTGTTTTATTTTTCTTCTTTCACACTGCTCTTAGAGATTCACTCAATCAGCATTGAAACAGTTAGAAAGAAATAAGGTTAAATTTTTCTCTTGTCGACGAATTTGTTTCGAAAAAAAAAAAAAAATTCGATCATAAAAAAAAATTTTCTAATCTCAAAATTCTTTGTTTGCTTTCTTTGCAAACGTTTACAACTAATATATTTTTTCGATGTGAAACGGTTTTTCGATTTACCGGAACCGGAACAAACTAATCCATTACTCTTGTTCCACTATATCAAAAGATGGAAAGAATCTAAAACCAAAAATCTAGCTGATTTCCTAGATCAAAAAGTTTCCATTTTCTTCTCTTCTTTCCCGAGAGCACAATTATAGAACTGCTCTTTTTTTTTTTTTTTTTTTTGATGTTTTACGGTCGATCGAATTTCGTCACCAATCCGATCAGTTTGAAACTGTAGAGAAGCTATCTACGAAATTTCAAGATGAAGATTTAGAGTCAGAGTCAGAAAAAAAAAGAGTTCCAAAGAAGACTACTTTGGTCTGTTTTAGACTGGTTTTTCTTCTCTTCTCTTTGGTCTCTCTCATTCATTCGATTAATTTCATTAGCTATCAAAGCAATGTTTTGTTTTTTTGTTTTGTTTTTTTTTTTATTATTACTCCGATGAGGCTGTATAATACACAAAACGACTTAATTTACTTATAGAGAGAGAGAGAGAGAGAGAGAAAGTTTGTTACCAAATCATTCACCAATTAATTATCGCAATACAAACTAAGAATATTTAGCTTTACGTCTCGAACGGATTCTTTTGAGAGTGGTGATTAGAGAGAGAGAGAGAGAGAGAGAGAAATGACAGATGAGAGAAAATAATGAAACATGGATATCCAATTTAAATGAAAGGGAAAGAGATCTAAAATAATCATTCGAGAATATTAGCAGAGAGAATCTTCGAATTGAAGCCCATCAACCTTGAATGGATTCAAAGAGTCTCGATTCGGAACGAACTCAAACATCATGTTCGGATCTAAAAAAGGGGGGAATCTCGAGTTCTGTTCCGATAATCGAGACAAACGGAGACAATACCAAAATACAGAGAGAGAGAGAGAGAGAGAGAGAGAGAGAGAGAGAGAGAGAGAGAGAGAGTGAGTATTTTTTTTGGTTTTGTTTATTTTAAATTTGATCTAAAATCTTTTTTTTTTTTTCTTTTTGATAGGATATTTTGTTACGATGCAAGTCTTTCTATCTTTTTCTAGCTAGCTATACTATTTCCATATATCCATCCGTTTGATGATATATAGTGGTAAAATTACATTCTCTCTCTCTCTCTCTCTCTCTCTCTCTCTCTCTCTCTCTCTCTGTTTTTGGATCAATTTTGGATGGCTTCAATGTTGTTGATGGTGATGATGATGATGCTAAACGATAATTTCGTTGCCGCTTTTTTTTTTATTGTCGTTGCATTTTTTCGTTTTCGTTTGTTTTTTTTTTCGTTAGTGTCTGGATCGATCTTGCAAATGTCAATCACAAACGATCTTTTTGGAGCAGGAAGAAAATAGTCGTCTTTGGATTTTTTTTTTTTTTTTTGATTCGAATTTGGAGCGAATTTGAATATCGAATTATTTGTGGATATTTTCTTTCTCGCAAATCAAAAGAGGTAAATTTTTCTCTACTTAATTAATTTCGTATCGAAACCAAAAAAAAAGAAAAAAGTTCGTAAAGATTTTTTTTTTCTCCATGACTTAGCTCCATTCTAATTGGGAATATTTTTTTTTCTTTTTTGTTTTTTTTTCTGTTGGAAGAAGTTTGAAGTCTAGACGAATTGAGGATTCGAAGATAATTTGATTGCTAATTAATCGCTGTAATCTAAGCTATGGAAAAGTTGGAAGTTCTACACTTAACTATCGAAAAGCCAATCTTATTTTTTTCTCCATCTCTGTCATCTGGAATTCGATTGGAGAAATGAGAGCAAAAAAAAAAAAAAAACAAGCTCCAAACTTACATAATTAAGCGATTGAATAATCTGATTCGGTTCGGTTTCGTTTTTCTCTCACTGCTACCCAATGGATTGCAATGATTAGCAATGATCAATTTAGGAAACGAGAATATCAATAGAAATGCAATCAATAGATTGATGAATTTCGATTCCAATCATGTAAGTATAAAATCAACGTCTTATCCGATCCAATATTGAAACAACTAAATCAATCAATTGGTTATTTTCAATGAGAATAGATAGTGGAAGTTTTTTTTTTTGGTCTCTCGATCGCGAATATTCAATTCATTCCATTAGTTTGGATGCAAATCAATCTTAATTCTTATGATAATGAGCCGATAGTAGATCGCAAAGAAAACAATTCTCTCTACCTATCCATCTGTCTATGGATTGTGATATCTGCAATTTGGTTTCATGCCGAGAAAGAAAAAAATTTTCCATTCTTGATTCTAGATATTCAATCTATCAATCAATTTAGATTCTCTATTTTAGATCCGAATATATTTTTTTTCTCTACAAATTTTCAATCAAATTTAATCGAATCTTAACGAAATTAGATCTTTGAAGATTCTTTGCACTATTCATGAATCAACGATTATGGTAATTCTGAAATATCGAATTTATCCGAATAGATTCAAATCATTAGATTGTTTTCATCTCAATGAATTGTTGATGGCGAGCATGTTTTTTTTTCGAAACAAAACAATCCATCTTAATCCATGGATTGGGCTAACATAGAGATTGATTGTGGAAGATCTTACAATTTAAAGATCGATTTTTTTCAAATCGATTGCATTCGGCATCATTAAACAATGAACGATTGTCCTTAAAAAAAACCACAAACGATAACAATAATGATGATTACGATTAATATTAAGATTATTATTATTATTATTATTTCGGATCAAATAAGGAGCCAAAATTTATTGACGGATGACATTGTACAGACAGAAACGAAAATCGGTTAGAATTGTAAGCAAATCAACAACAATCCATCGATTGACGTCATCAAAAGAAATCAATCGATTTTCAACTATTAAACAAAAATAGCATTTTTACAAATAATAATAATAATAATAATGATTTACTTCACTGCAGATTGATTATCATTGATTTCTTTCACTGAAAATATCACACACACACATACAATCAATGGAAGAAGAAACGAAACAGATTCGAAGAGACAGAGATTTCGAAAGAAGAATGGAAAAGAAAAAAACAAAATTGTATCAATCTGTCGATTCGATATATGATTTGGTTCAAATGATTTGTGTCAATGATTTTTTTCTCCTCACCAGAAGAGAAAAAAAAATGATGATAAGTAGATTAATGCTGATCGGCTGTATAAATAATAATCAATTCTTCATTATTACATCACTAAACGAACTCGATCAATCTTTGTTCGATCTTTTTACATTCATTTCGAATCTGATTGTAGACAAATACTTCCGATTCTGTTTCGATCCATTGAAAGAAAAATATATCCGTTTAGAAGATGAAATATATTTTTTTTCGGTGAAAAAAAAATCTATTCGATTAATTCATTTTCTATTTCTGCTCAAACGAAATAGAATAATGAAAAAAAAATGAAGAAGAGCAAACAATATGAAGTAGATGTTGGTTGTGAAGAAGAATAGAGATGAAAAAAAAATCGATGAAAGTATCGGAATTTCGTGACCGATCTGAAAGAATCAGGCAACTACTAGGTATCGAAACAAAAAACCAAGCACAAGGAACATAGAAGGATACAATACACAAGGAACACAAGACCATAACGATCGTAGATAGTGACCGTGTATTCAATCAAAACAAAAACGAACCTATCAACGTATGATGAAATCATCATCATCATCATCATCGACTGATTTTGTTGATTAGAGCTTAAGAGAAAATAAATCACAATGGATTGAACTGGAACATCACAAGAAGATTAACAAACAGACTTCAAGAAGATTGCGAAGATTGTGAATTTTTTTATAGCGAATTTCGGTACCAAACGAAAGGTTCGAATTCGAACACATTTTTATTACAATCGAACACTTCTTTTTTCTTCTAAGTTCGATTCGATTTATGCTTCCTGAGTTCAATTTTTTTCTCCTAATTTGAGCGCTTAGGTTTTTCGTTTTTCGCTTTTGGTATTATCAGTATTATTGTGACGATTCCAGAAGAGATTTAATTCGAAACGATCACAAGGATTTGAAACGATCACGATCCAAAATTGAAGTGAGAAAGAGAGGAAGAAAAAAAATGAAATCATTTCGTTCATTTTGCTTTTCTTCTCTTATTTTTTTTGTTTTGCTCCACATTTTTTTTTCTAAATCAAAACGTTTTCGTTAGATCACATCTGAGATTTGTGTGGATCACTTTCGTTTACTTTTTCTTTCTTCGGTCTTTTGACGAAAATAGTTCGAGGAAAACGATGAGAATTTCTCAACCGAATACACTGCCATTCTTCTTCGTCTGAGATCATCGTTTCTCATCGAAACACTATTTCGTGTTTGATCCTAAGACAAGAATCCATTCTCTTATTCAATCCAACAGAATTAGGGGATGCAAATCTATTTCCTCTCTCGTTCTTTTACTATCTGATTCTCTCTGTTCTCTCTCTCTCTAATTCTTACGATCCTCTCTGTTTCCATTCAATATTCTCGAATACATCTATGAACAGATTCTTAAGAGGAAGAGAGAAAAAAATATCATAAAAATGAAGAAAGAATATGCGCGAAAGATAACCGATCGATTCTGGCACCATCATCATCATCCGAATCCCATTTATTTGATAGGATTGTTATGGAAAGAAAGAAAGTACCAAAAGCCTAAACTTTTGGATAGCAAATGGCCCTTGCAGATACGGCAGTTATAATGAGAATAATAACGACTCTCTTTAGTTCTAATCTCGACATTTATTATATAAAATTCGATGCTTACACAGAAGAATTTGATCCTTTTTCTTCGCTCATACAACTCGGTGTAACTCGATTCTTTCTCGGCTGTGGACTCCCTTTACTGTCCATACATCGCAAGTATTTGATGAATACTTTCAGTCTAGAAACTTCAAGTTAAGAATAAATTTTCATTTTAATATTAAAAATGAAATAATTATTAGATTTTAGGGAACTAGCATCATCGTCGAAATGTAATTCACAATTAATTCAATGGACAGTTAAAATACAAAATTACAAAGAAAATTGGCATAAAAATAAGCATTTTGATTAGAACAATACGATGAACGATTCGGAATCTTATTGTTGAATTAAATCGCATCGAGCGATTTTCCCTTTAATAAATTGATATTGGTTTTTGCTAAAAAATTCGATAAACAATTTTCGGTAATCTCTCTGTGAAAAAATAATAGAGTAAGAAATAAGTTCCAGAGCAAAAATATCCAGATACATTACCAAAACTAAATCCAATGGAAGATTGGCAAGATCGGGTGTGTTATGGAATGCAACGACACACATTTTTTTATCTCTGACATAGGCCACAATATGACTTGGTTTTATCATATGACGAAGCTTGCTATAGAGAGCCGTTTCTACAATGGTCAATGGATCACAATACTTATTGACTAGATCCATATTCTTGGACATGGCTATGTTTTCACGTATTTTAAGTAGCTCTAGTGAATTACTTAGATTGAAGATAGTTTCATTCGTATTGGCTTCTGATTCATATCCGGCCCATTTCGTTTCGAAAGCAACAATTCCATTGATCAATCGTTTAGAGCCAAAGTATTCTACGCTATATTCAATCACCTCATTTTTTTCCGATTCCGATTCTTGCTCGATCTTATGGTCATTGATGATCACATTAAGTGACTCGATAAAATCACTAGTCTTAACGATCGGAGAGACGAAAGATTCTTGGTAGACGATTTCGCATTTTTTTTCTTTCATTTTTTTCACTTTTGCGTATTGCAATGGATATTTTCGTTCATTCCAAGCAAGATCTTCGAAACATTCAATTTTTTGAGGCGGATAGGTTGGAAGATTAGAAGCTGTAGTTCTTACAGTTGCTGAAGATAAATTTGAAAATTGATTGAATCGGATGACATCGTTTCTTTTAATTTTTTTAATTCTTGGTGAATCATCACTATCCATTTTTTTTCTGGTGTACCAAAGGACGAAATCGAGAATTATCAAAATTCAAAATGAAATCAAATTCAAATTTTGAAGGTCCAAAATGAAAAGCTTTTTTCTCGAAATGTTTTCGTTAGTTCGAAACAATCTCTGTAGTGGTAGTGGTAATGGTTTTAGTTTCACAATCGCTCTGTTTTTCACAATTACTGCTACTTTCGTTGAAAAAATGTTCGAATTTTTTTTATCGCTAATTCTTATCAGATTGTCTCGTCTTTCGTATCGAGATCGAGATCTTAGAGAATCCAATCTAAATTCGAACATTTCTATTAGCGGTTTATTTAGGAAAAAGGAGAGAATTCTTCGATTTAAAAATGGCAAAAACTTGAAAATTTATTCTTAGCAATGTCAATTCTATGAGAGCTTTGAAAAATTTATTTTTTTTTAATTTTAAAATTTTTTATTAACAAGTAAATAGAATTTGATAAACTCTTTGGAGAAATCTAATAGAAATCATCGAAAAATTCCAGTATAAACTTTAGATTGTACAGAATTTAGAAAAAAAAATCATTGAGCTGGATCATTCTGGAAAATGGAAAATCAATCAATTAAAAAAAAAAACTGGAATCTTGATTTTTTTTCTTGTTCTGTTCTGTACAAAAAAAACAAAAAAAAAATGTCGCAAAGCTACGTCTGAAAATTTTTCAAATTAGTCAGATTTCTTCGTAACAAAAGGATTGTCTACAATACAAACGGAATAGCCATAATCACAGACTATCGCTTTTTGTTGATATGTGAACATTAAGTTTCGAATTAGAACGGATTGATTTAATATGCTCAATTCACTGTTCTTCTCAATCGATCGATTACTATTTTCTTGATTCGATAATGGAACCAAACAAATGATTCTGGCATCATTTATATCCCAAATAACTAGATCATTTTTTCTCGCAGTCATCAGAATGTAAGATGAAAGAAAAATCATATTTCTACAAAAATTATATTGAAAATCTATTTTATGTATCGAATTTCCTATAAAAATGGGAGAGAAAATATTTTTTTTTTTTTTTAAATCAATAATGAAAAAAGAGAAGATATATAAAGAGAATTACCAGAGAATCTATCCCAAATACAAATTTTATTATTAGTTCCAGCAGTAGCGTAATACAACGAAGATGTAGTAATCGATATGATTTCAGCTTCTTGATGTGCTTGAATACTGAATAGACAAGTACCAGTACTGATATCCCACACACACAGTTGTCCCAATTGACATCCACTTAATGCGGTCGCAGCGGAAAACTTCAGAACAAAACAATTAAATTAGAGGACTAAAAAAAAATCAAAACAAAAACTTTACAACGAACCGAATCTATCACAGCAGTATTAATTGGTCCATAATGACCTCTAAGTGTAAAAATCAATTTTAAATTCTCCAATGCGAAAACTTTCAATGTGGTATCTAAACTTCCTGTTATAAGACATCCTCTCACTCCGAAAATTTTCAAAAATTCATCTTCATTCGTGAAATCAATTATCTCGATGCTTGATAATGGCTGCTTGTGAGCTTGTATGAGGGATTTAGATGTGTATAGAATTGTCTTGCTATCGCTCATCGAGTGAATAGAATTGTAGTTTTTTGGCTTGTATTGATCCATCAGCTCAAGAACTTCCAATTGTCCATTTAAACGAGCTAAAACTAGTCCCCACAAAGTAGATTTGATAGCCGTTATTCCTAAAGATGTTTTGTTTGGAGTTTCAGGTGTATATACGAAAACTAATCGACCAGTGTAGGCATCGTAGACTTCTAAACGACCATCATCGCCTCCACATCCAATCAGAACAAATCGATCAAACAGATCGATTGACCAAATTGGCCGAAAATCTATCTTTTCAGTATCTTCATTAAAATCTTCTTGAAGGAATGTATTTTTTTCGTGATTGGAATCATTTTCGAGTGAAAGAAACCATTTTCTCAATAGATTGTCTTCACTTTTGACTACGATGGGCGAATTTGGCTTATCAGATTTAGTTTCATCTTCATAAGTAAAAGCTTTGAAGAAAGAAAATTGCCCTTTCGCTTTCGACCTTTTGATGCTCCCTAAACACTCAAAAGTAAGTGAATCATAGACTCTTATATCTCCTGACATCGAAACAGTTGCGATCAAAGAAGTTTCTACAGTGGCCGCTATCAGATCAATTTCTTGATTATCTAGAGAGAATTCTTTCTCACTAGAATAACTTAACTTTTCTTTATCATAGTTGAGCATAGAGATATTGATGGTGAATAATTTTTCGTGATTGATGTTTCTAAGTTGAGCTGTTTTCATCCATGATCGGAACTGATTCAGAAGATTATTTGATGTCAAACCTGATCTCCATTCCGCATAGTTCCTTGTGCAAAAGCATTGGTAAAGCTGAACGATTAAATAGACGAACAAGATGAAACTTGGCATCCATAATCCAATAATGATATTGAAATTATCGCTAATTACGGAGGATTTTTTCATACGATCGAATTCTTCGCTGAAATTTTCTCAAAATAAATTTAAAGAATTGAATTACGAATAATGATTCCTAACCTATCTTCTTCATCGAATAACTTGTATTCTCCATCCACGAATTTAGTAGGAATGAATTTCTTGAGCACATTATAATCAGAATCTGAGGGATTTCGAATTTTTTCGATACTTTCTGGTTTGACTGGGATCGATATTAAAATTGGAGGAAGAATAGATATGAACTGGCCAATCAATGAGATATTGTATAAAGAGAATAAATTGGTCCAATGATGGTTTGGAAGAATTTTCGGCATTTTATTTTCATTGGTAAACAGAAGTTTAGACTCCATTTCATTTAATGATGGTTCAAGTGGTGTTGAGAAATATTTGGATTCTAACAAAGTTAAAAAAGATTTCGAAGAGCTCATCGCTTGATCGTCATCTATTGTATTCGAGATAGATGTTTCGTGATATTCTTCAATCGGAAAAGGCTTCTTCTGGCCAACCGATGGTAGTTGAATCGCAGGCAAAGTTGTTCTTATGTCAACAGAATCATTTTGCTCCAGAACAAGATAAGCATTATAAATTGCACATCCTATGCATGCACTCAGCAATAAGATGATAAATCTTTGAACTAAACGTAATCTAGCAAGAAAATTTATGAATTTCAAACGCTTAGGAGTTTTTATAAAGTGCGTTTTTAAAGGGCAGGTATTAGATAAGATTGAGATTTTATCCGAATATTTGTTAATCTCACGTTGCTATAAGAGCAGAGAAAATTAGAATCGATACTTCATATTAACTTTCAATCGCTTACATTGATTCTTTGAATCAATTTAGAAAGAAACGACATGAAAAAAGTTGTTTGGATCAAAAAATCGGACAATATACAGATTGCGGCGATTTTACAGCATTCCTATCAATTTAGAATCAATCAAGTTATCAGTGTAAATTCTCAGACTAACTTGAAAAAATGGAGTGAATGCGAATGAACCGATTGAAAGTAGAATCAATTCTATAAGCAAATTCTTCTTCACCGAAACACCTTCGCGGCTTAAAGCTTGTGCTACAAGAACTTTTGAATCGAGATGTGGATTAACAAAAATAGATTTCGTCAAGATTAACATATTTTCAAAGCCTGTAATGGATAAAAAAAAAAAACGATGTTATAAATGATGACCATAGTTTGTTCTCATCTCAAGTACTTATGATTGCGACAAAATATGGTAGAAAACGATTAACAATCAATACTGAATTGAATCGCAATCGAAAGCAGATACCAAAAGATGCAGACAAAGACATCAATACAGTTAGCAAAGTACAGAAGGAATATAGCCGTTTACTACTGATGATCTCAACTTTGCCTGAAGTGAATCAGATTGAATGGAAAAAAATAATTTTGTGTCAAATTAATCCCGAAACTTACGAACTGAATAATACATGTAAAGACTGAACGAAAGATAGATGATCAACAACGGTGCGATATAATTATAAGTGAATGTATTGTGAAAATAGATATGTTTAATTTGATTCTTCCAATCGTTGGCAAATTTTTTTTGGTGCCTAGAATCAAAATTGTTTGATGACAACCGAAAACGTTTATTCAAATACGATCTAAGCTCTTGAACATATTTTTTGGCGTTTCGACGCAAAACCATCGTGATCGCATAGGTGATTGTTCGAGTTCGGCTTTGTCCGTAAGTTCTACGAATGCCTGTTTCCTCGAAATTCACACCGAACACAAGATCGTGCATCACTCCTGATGGCAAAGGGCTATTCTCAAGATCTTTCAGCATCAATAATGTGTTCAAAAAATGATTATCTTGTAAAAATTTGTTCCGATCGACCAGCCAAATGTTCGCTGGTGATAAAATCAAACATGAATAGGACGGTAGATATTGCCATAAGTTTGAGTAACGTTTGGAGAACGTGGGCTCAAATATATGAAAACAAACATCATTTAAAGATATTTCTTCATCTAAATCGTTTTTGGTATGAAAGTTTTGAACAGATTTAATAATATCAAAAATTTTTTCAAATGGTCCACGCAAAGCATCAACAAGCTGCATCTCTTTGGTCCATGGTATCACAGCAGAACGAATGTAAATCTGTAGAACATATGCGAATGATGAATTTGATTGAAACTTGAAGTAAAAGAAAAAAAATCGAGATTAGAAATGTTAGCTCAACAATGATCACTGAATATTCTTACCCAAGGTGGAAGACTACTATCATCATTTTTTCCATCACGAGCATAAGAATCAGGCCAAATATTGAAATAATTCCACAACGAATTACTGGAAGAAGAATCCTTATCCAAATTAGGCTCTTTGTCATCGATGTCAATAAAATCTGAAATGTAAACATCATATGAGCTTCCGAATATAGCTCGAAAGGTAATCATCTGATGAGAAATCAATGCAACACTTATGATCGAAGCCATCATAAATAACGTCGAATGTCGAGAACAAAATAGGCCGTATCTATAAAAAATTTTCGAGACATTTTCTTCTATGACGAAAAAAATAGATGATTTATTCACATTCTCCTGTTTTAGAGGTGCTGATAAAGAAATTGTTGGTGGATAATTGAGACGAAGATCCACACTTCTCGTACGCTGATGTGTTTGTCGATGAAGATTCTGAGATTGACGATTGGGATTAAATGCAACGAATTTCTCAAGATGATCTGTCGATGACGATAATCGATTCTCACAATTAGAACTCATTTTGGTTCACTAAATTGGTTCTAATTTCCGCCTATAACTTGATCCATAACCGATAGTATTCTTCTAATCTATCTTTCGGTTTCTAAAATTTTATTCCATCAAATCTAAGCGATTTATGAGTAGAAAGGTTAGTGAAGTTTTTGTTTCTCTCAAACAAAATATATTTCGTTTTTTTTCAATTCCAGATATGATAAAGAAGATGATCCAAAATCCAGAACAATTCCAAATACAAAGCTACAATCTTTTCTGTTGCAAATTTTACAAAAATCCAAATTTCAATCTCATTTTGAATCGAGTTTCAAGATCATGCGATAAATTTTAAGCAGAATTCAAACACAAGCGAAACACATGTTTTGACGGAAAATGAAATTTTTTTTTCAATGAATAGGATGAAGTGCAACAAACAATCTCGTAGTAGCTAGTAGCTAGCTAAAATGAGAAAGAAATAGAAGATCAAAGATCCAACACTCAAGATTCATTTCTTCTTTCTCTTTCTCTATCTCTGGATTCAATGTTGTTGTTGTTGTTATTATTATTATTATTATTGTGGTTGTTGTTGTTGTTATGGTGTACAATCTATTGGGCCTGGGCTAGAAATTCATATCATTCAATCGCATCGAACTTTGATCTCAATCACTGCTGCTGTTTGTTGAAAAAAATGCAAGGAATTTTTGTATCACACAGATAGAGATCTCTGTATATTGTGCGATTGCATCATAAATCCATTATCCAATGATAATGAAAACACTCTACTCTCTCTCTCTCTCTCTCTCTCTGCTACCACCTCTAAAACGCACTTTTTTTTTTTTCGTTCCCAAATTGATGTTTTTTGTTTGCTCCAAATGTGATTGGAATTATTCAATCAGTAAATCGATTCAATTTTTGTTTTAATTCTTTTTTTTTTTTTTAGGATTTCAAATTCTGCCTAGTCCTTCCGAAATCTTCAAGTGTTGATTCGTAATCGTAAAAGATAATTCTCGACACATACTGTGATGAAACCAATAATGTGATATATTTTTTTCTCCTTTTTGTTGCTGCTGTGTTTCCTTGATTCGAGTGATTCATAGTAAGTTTTTTTTAATAGTTCAATAAAGAATTTTAAGAATTTGAGTTTTTCTATCTCTTTGACAGATCAAATCTATGCCTCACAATCCTCGATTCTTGAACGATGGTATTGTCGAAATCATTGTCATTTGAGTAGGATTACCTCATAGAAACTTGATGAATAAAATCCATCAATGTCTGATCCGGCCACAATCGCGCATACATTTAATCGTCCGACAAAATTTTTTCATCAACCAAATCTAGCCAGTCATTACCAACAAGAGCTAGGTTCAATCAATCGAACATCATCATACTCTGTAGATCGTAACCCAACGACTACTAGCAAACATCTTCTTAATAAACAATCACAATCTAACTATCAAAGTTTCGCAGATTTAACCGATCCATCTCAAGAACCTCATTTAATCATTCATGTTGCTCCTGGTCAAAAAGTTTATCGGCCATGGCAATCATATATCAGCGATCTAGATGATTTTTTCGAACGAATCTATTGCTATTATAGAAAATCTGGTTTTGTTTGTATAGTTGTTGGCAATATTCTCGAATTGATCGAGATAATTTTAGTGGTATCTTTTACATTTTTCTTTGTTAATCTTGTCAATTACGATGTTCTTTTCAAACGAAAACTACCGGAAGATAAAAATCATAATCCATTGAAAGTAACAATCTACGATTGTATCATTCCGTTCGATCAAATAACATTGAATTCGTTGCAAGTTATTTTATTAGTCTTTGCGATATGCTTCTGGTTCATCAAACTAGGCTTTGCAATTTTCTCAATCATAAGCAATTATGCTATAAGATCTTTTTTTGTTGAAGCACTACAAATCTACGATGTTACATTATATTCTTGGCAAGAAATTCAAGACCGTTTGATCACTGCGCAATCCCAATGTCTATTACGAGAATCTCATCTCGACGAGTTATCGATCCACAATCGATTGCTCCGTCGTGACAATTACATGATAGCTTTAGTCAACAGGCGAGTTCTGCCGATCTGGTTTGATTTACCGTTTCTCGGTGAATGTGTCTATCTTACTTCTGGAATGGAATTCAATCTCAATATATTGCTTTTCCGAGGAGTCTTGTCATTGTTCGACAAGAATTGGAAACTTCGAGATAAAATAAAGCAAACAAATCAACGTTTGGAATGCGCTAGAAGATTTTCAAATCGTTGTCTCGCAATAGGAGTCATAAATTTTTTATTGCTGCCAATGATTTTGCTATGGCAATCATTATACGCATTCTATACTTATGTTGAAGCTATGAAACGCGATCCTACGATGTTCGGATCTCGAACTTGGTCTCGATATGGGCGATGGTTTTGTCGTCATTTCAACGAACTTGATCACGAATTAGAACATCGTCTAAATCGTGCTCATAGGCCTGCTACTCGTTATATGAATGCTTTTATTACTCCTCTGCTGGAACTGTTTGCTAGATTCATAACATTCACTGCTGGAATACTCCTATCTGTCCTCATAGTTTTGACGATCTACGATGAGGATGTAATAACCGTTGAACATGTTCTAACATTGATAACTGTTCTAGGTGCATCCATCGCGATCGCTAGAGCATTTATGGCTGATGTTGAACCTAATCGTTGGAGCTTCGGTGAACTTGATGCTGCCATTCTACAACACATTCATTATCGGCCTCATAACCATCCAGCTCACACCGCTCAGGCTAGAAATGCAATGGCTAATCTCTTTGTTTACAAAAGCACCACAATCATTGAAGAATTGATTAGTCCATTATTGGTGCCCTACATTCTCATAAAACATATGCGAGCTCGATCATTGGATATAATCGATTTTTTTCGCGTCTATACTCTGGAATTGGCCGATATCGGAGATGTTTGTACGTTCTCGCAATTAAATTTACAGCAACATGGGCATCGATTTTTCACACAAAAACCTAAAACATCGAAATCCACAATCCAAACTACCTCGCAACACGAACAAACAGCTGCCGATGAATTTTTCGAAAATGAAGATGATGGAGCTACTCGAGATGGAAAGTTAGAGTTAAGTTTGATTAATTTCAAAATACAAAATCCCAAATGGCAGCCCCATGCTAGCCAAGAAGAATTTATTGATCATTTCACTCGAAAATCTCGAGAAACTTCAGTGATGAAGAACACTGAATTCCAAAATGAGATTGGCGAATCGAAATCTACGATTGATCTACAATCACCAACCATGTCTACGATTAATTTGAATCCAACTAATAGAAATCAAGAAATTTCATTGTATCAATCACAAAAATCTGATGCAATGAGAGCTAGTCATTTTAGCGATTCGAATGATCGATCCATGATTCACTCTGATCGTGCGATTGATTTTGGTCATAGTAGACGTCGTATGTTATGTCTCTATTATCCTTCGATGTTGAGCGAACAAGAAGAACGAGAAAGACAAATGGCATTAAGCTCATTATATTTTCACGAGATGATCTCCGATAGTCTAAATAAATCAAATTTAGCCAGCGAAGACAATGAAATTATGAACCATCAATCGCAATGTCAAAGCATGCAATCCTCTCGAAGACAAAACGAATCGTTACCATTGTTGAGATCGTCGCAAAATTTCGCACGCCATAATCGTCTTAACGATGATGACCTTGATGATTCGCCATAAATCAATTAAAATATCAAAGACTGAATTTAATATTCAAATTTCGCGAACGAAAATCAATAATTTTGTAATATTTAGCTTTAATTTCAATTCTTTTTTATCAAAATCTCAATGTGATTCTACTCTAATCGTTTTATTCTCTCTATATCATCTTATAATTGCATATAAAAACTCAAATCAAAGATTAAATAAGTTTTCCAAACACATATTCTTTCGAAGACAAGAATTGATTTTCAACTAGATTTTATTTTTATGAAACAGATTTCGAATAGATGGTTGATATAATTAGTTTGTATTTATAATCAATAGTAAATTATTCTCTCATTGAGAATTGAGAACATCGAGAACGATTCTACTATTTGAGATGTTTGAATAGTTTTGGTGCAACACAATGATCAACGCAGTGTAGAAAATCCACCAGCTCTTCAAAACAGCTCTCCGTGGTTTGCTTTCTCGAATTAACTCGCTCGTTACAAGCATCATATTTATCTTTCCAAGATTGACAATGTTCGCTGGAACATTTCTCTTTCAATTTTTCCATTGGATCCACCAATTCTTCTTCTTCCTCCTCTTCCGCCAATACTTTTGGTACAATTTTTTCCATTTCTATTCGATGTTGTATTGCTAAATTGTTTCGATCAGATGATAGATTTTCGTTATGAATTCAAGCGATGAGATTATCTTCGAGAAAAAGTCTTCGTACTATTTAAATATTTTGCTCCAAAATTTTTTTTTTCGAAACCGAGGACAAAAAGTACACATACATCTGTTTTTGTGATCCACACACAAAGTACGATACAGATGCTGCAATCTTAAGATTCTTCCTTTTTTCGATCCTACTGCCAATATTCCGATGATAATTTTCAAAAACAATTTAACAGTCAGGGAGAAATCCCTATTCAAAACATCTTAAACTTTCGAAAAATTTCGATTCCGTTCAAGTCGATTGATTCGATCCGAAACGATTGAGCCATTTATTTTGTTGAATCTCGAGCATCGATGCACGATCTTTTTCGTTCGGATTCAACATCATCTCAACTAATTTTTTTGCTTTACTAGGTAATGTGCTCGAGAATCGTGACCGAAGATAATCCGGATAGTTTTGTGCCTCCTCTAGCATACGTTTTTTATCTTTATAGTGGAACGGAAATCGATTCTCGAAAAGAATAAAAAGTGAAACACCCATTGCCCAAACATCAGCTTTGAAAGGATCGTATGGAGTTTTTTGTAGCAATTGTGGACAGTAATACGGTAGTGTACCACAGAATGTGTTCGACATCAAAACTTTTCCCAACGAGCTATCGAACGAGGTCCGTGCGAATCCAAAATCCGAAAGCTTAGCAATATTAGCATCGGAGAGAAGCATATTGTCTAGTTTGATATCTCTATGACACATAAACAATTGCTCGTGTAGATGCATCAGACCGTTGGTGATCTGTAGAAACCAAATGCAAGCCAATTTCAACGAAACTCCATTGTTTGTTCGAACATAGCCTGCGATATCACCACCGCCCATAAATTCCATAAAGATATAGATCTTTTTATTCGAACGAATTATATCGAAAACATCCACTATATTCTCATGTTTAGTCTCGATCAATGCTTGTAGCTCGCGAGGTAAAAATTTCGATCGATAATTGCTAGACATTTTGGTCAAATCTAACACTTTCACAGCGGCCAATTCGTTTTTAACGTTGATTCTTTCCGCTTTATATACCTTTTTATAGAAAGGAAGAATTAATCGATTCATTTCAGATTGATTAGATCGATGTTTATCAATTGAATCTTACAGTTCCAAATGCTCCAGCACCTAATTTGTTTAAAATGTGATAGTTTTTGCGTTTGAAAACCGCCGCAGTCTTTGGATCTATATCGATTTTGCCATTTTCAGCTCTATTCACTTCCTGTTGTGGTTGTTGTTGAGTATTCGCTACGTTTGGCTTCATTCCTTTCCTACTCATAGTGATCGCATCCGATTGATTATGTCAAAAGAAACTGTTGCATTCTATCTGAGATCTCATTTTTTGTCTATGATTGTTGAAAAAATACAATTAAACTTTCGATTGACATCTAGCTTTATAAGTCAATCGGAGTGAACACTATCAAATTCAATTTCAATAATTTGAGAATTTATTGAATTTATTAAATTTTATTTCACTGGGACATTTTTTAATGATTGTGATTTTACTGTGCCTTTTCCTTCCACGATAAATTGATCGCCTTTATATGTTGCCTCTAATTGATCATTCGTTGATAAATCTGGTGCTATTTGTTCCCAAATCTTTTTTTTCGGATTCAATTGAGCATCTGGTTGGCCTACACGAAAAAAAATTCTATTATTTTAGAAATTACATTAGCAAAATTATACGAACCTGGATAATTTAGAAATTTTACACGATCTCCTGGAACCGATCCTTCAGGCGGTGAAAGTATTTCCACTTTTTCAGGAGTCGATGCACACATAACCATGGCCTCTGAAACTATTCCTCGCATTTTCGCTGGTTTCAGATTGCAAAGTACTACGACCATTCTGTCTTGCATCATTTCGATGGGGACAAACTTGACCAGACCAGAGACTACTGTACGAGGATTTTCCTCGCCGACATCGATTTGTTCCAGGTATAAAGAATCAGCATCGGGATGTTTTTTAACGTCGATTATTTTTCCAACACGTAAATCTAATCGACTCGCATCGATTTGACCTTCTTTTGGAGCAACTTCTTTCGGTTGATTTTTATTTTTTTTCTCTTTAGATTTTTCATCGGTTGATGTTTTTTCTATTTTAGGTTTATTGTTCGCTTCAATATCGTCTTTCTTTTTATCTTTTGATTCAGTCGAAATTTCAAGAGATGGCTTCGAATCTACGTTCGATGATTGATTCGAACATTTCAACAAGGAGATTTCATTCAACATTTTCAAAGGGGTAACATTTTCGGCACCTTTATGAAGGATTTCCAATTCAGTTAAACGTTTTCGTAACCGTATGATTTCTTCTTGTAGGTTTTGATTTTCTATTACTAATTTTTGCTTCTCTAATTCATTGTTATTGGGCACTGATTCCATCGATGTCTTCGAGCCGAAATGCTTGCAACAATCACTCGAAAAATGTTTCTCTATGGATGAAATTTTTTTCACCAAGATCTGATGATTCTCATTCAATTGCCGTACTAGATTTTCAGCCATTTTGGAAAAATTAATCAAAACTTGTCTGAATTTGATCGAAATCATCAAAATCATCTGTGTCACGTTGGCTTCTAGAGAATCGGATTAAAAATTCCAAAATTCTTACTTATATTTCGAGCACTAGAGAGCGCTTTGGCTGAGAAAAAAAATTTCAATTGTAAACCGGAAACACAGAAAACGATATCGACTCAAAAAGATCCAAAATTAAATCAACGGCAGAGCGAACAAGGCTAGATCTTCAGTTTGTTGATCAATTCGATTCAATCCTATCGGTGGCATCACAAATTATCTTCATTTTGCTAGCTTTATTCAAATTGCATTGCTTTTTTTTCTACCTCACTGATAATTGCATTTCTTAACGCTGTAATTTTTTTTTGCTAAAATTTTTTGTTTGAATTTGAAAATTTTAAGTGGTCTATTAGAGAGAGAGAGAGAGAGAGAGAGAGAGAGAGAGAGAGAGAGAGAGAGAGAGAGAGAGAGAGAGAGAAAGATAAGAAATTAAACAATGAGGTTTACCGAAAGAAAAAATTAGAATCTTTTTTGAGGTCTTTCTATGATTCTGTTTTAAAAAACTCCATTATGGAATGTGAATGTTCCGAATGGAAAAGATCTTCAAACAAAATTAAACCCATCTCATTAGATGATGATTTCAACTTCAAACTTCAAATTTGAAATTTGTAACACTTCAATGAGTTTTAAAGCTAGCTATTTCTAGCTAGTTGTCTCCGTTCCTAGCTCTTCCCGATGGATTAAATATTCTCATTCTTATTTGCATATCCTCTTCATAATGTTTTCATTTTCATTTTGAAATTATTCACTCATTTTCACTTTGATGCTCTATTTCGAATAAATTTCATTAGTTTTTTTTTCAAATTTTTATTTTAACTAACTAATCTCATCATCGTTGCATCACTAGCTAACTAATCCTTTTTGGTATTTGTTTGTTTTTCTTCCGGTTTTTCTCTACTCTAATCTCAATCCTTTTACATTCAATCTGACGTTTGATTTTCTGCTAGGTTTCTTTTGGTTTCGCACAAAACAATCGATTTTTTCTTTTTTGATTCAAAATTTTTTTTTTCTCAAAATTGATTTTTTTTTCGCTTATCGAACGAAATTGATCCACAACCGTTTCGATTGTGAATCCATTCACCACCAACAAAAGAGTATCGGTGATTGAAGATTGAAGTAATTTGGAATTGGTAAAAAAAAAAATTCACCCAAAGAAAATTATTTGGAATGGGCGTCGAAATTTTCGAATCGTATCGTCGAATTTTCCTATTGACGCTGTTGACGTTTGGATCAAATTTATCCCAAAAATTTCGATCCACTCATAAAGCTACCAGTTCATTACCTAGATAGAGTATACCCATCCCTATTCGATTGTGTTGATTAATTATTGATGCAGATAATTAATAATAAATTGCTTCTAGTTTCGATCGAATCGATCGAATTCTCTTGTTTGAGATGATTAACATTGGCATTGGTAAATTTAACCTAGATCACACCTAGGATTCCAGATATTAGATCCCATCGAATGATTTTAGACTTCTCTAGAAGCGCTGCGATAAAGAAAGAGTTAACGTTAGAGAGAGAGAGAGAGAGAGAGAGAGTCATTTTTTTTTTGATTTCAATTTAAAACAATTTAATATTGGCAAAAAAGATGAAGTTCAATGAAAAAAGAGAAAGAGAGAGAGAGAGAGAAAAAAAAAAATAACAAAGGCGATTTATTTAAGCGCCATAGCGATTAGAGATTTGAGATTGAAAATTAAAAAAAAAAAGAGAAGAAAAAATATTCAAATCGAATGAAGTTTTGACGAAACTAAAGTTTCGTTACAAACAAAAAACCATCAAAGGTTTAGGTTTTTGGTGTTTCTTCTTCGATAAATAGTCTCAGGCAACAGCTTGCTCACATCGATTCATTGTTCTCTCGTTTTCATCCATTAACTATCTCATCACACACAGTCTCTCTCTCTCTCACACACACACACACATAATTGAATCAAATTGGAGCAAAAAAGAGAAAATTTTTTTAGTTTAATTGCATCAAAAATAAAAGTAATTCAATGTCGGAGCGATTCAAAGAGAAAAAAAAATTAACATATTCTAGAATCTTCATCTTTCATCATTCAAGATGATGTTGTTGGTGTTGTTGTTGTTGCTGGTGTTGCTATTGTTACTGTTGGGATCAAATCATCAATCCGGATTGGAATCTTGAATGAAACAACAACAACAACAACACCAACCAAACCGAAATGAGATGATGTAATGTGATAATGGTCATTTCAAGATAATTTGAATGAAATTATTCAATCTTTCTTCGATCGTTTATGATCATAACTGTAGCATTGAGAAATTATTATCATAACGAATATCGAAGTTCAATTACAATCTCTTTTGGATAATTTGCATTTGTTTCGATGATGAAAGAATTTTCAATTTAGTTTCACAATCAAACTTTTTTTCTTCTTTTTCTTTTACTTTCATTTCGATTCTCTCTCTCTCTCTCTCTCTCTCTCTCTCTCTCTCCAATCTCAACAAAGTTCAACGTGTGGAATCGAATTCTTTCGATTGGTTTGAAAAACAATCCTTGTCTGTTTGATTTGCTTTTGCTTTTGTTGCTGTTGTTGTTGCGTTTCCAAATCTAGCTCTTTTATAATTGGATTTGATTTCATATTCGTTTCTATTGTTGCTATCGTCGTTGTCGTTGTCGTCGTTGATGTTGATGATGTTGATGATGACGATGATGATGTTGATGATTTCGTAAGAATAGACAATCTTGTTGAATTGTTCTGATCGAAATCGATGTGATTGATTGGATTCGATGCCAAGTGTTTACATTTCGATGATGAGCAATCAATTTCTTTTGGATTCTCTTGGATAATAGAATCTTTAGATTTAGGAAAAGAAAACGAAAATGAAAAAAAAAAGTAAGTTTCATTTGTGAATCTCTGTGAAAAGCTTCGATATATTTCATTCAGATAGATTTTGCATAGATTAGATGATGTTAGAATTTAGATCCAAGAATTTTCAAGTTCTTAGATTTCTACAAAAAATAATTCGAAACAATTCTCCTCCGTTCTAATCTAATCTAAGATTCAAAACTAGTTCTAGATCTTAACATTATCAAAATGAAACGAAACCAAAAAAAAATTTTTTTTTTTTACTAATAAATTATTAAATCTAATCGGCAATGCTAAGCGAATGTTTAGAAAAAGATTTGAACAAAAAACAAAAAAAGAACTTCTTCTTAAAATCAATACAGACAAAAAAAGCTAAATTTTTTTCAAACAAAAAACAAAACAAACAGAAAAAAATTCCTACTCAAATCCATTCAAACAACAAACGAACTTTAGAAAAAAAAGCCATTTTTTTTTTTGGTTTTACGAAGAAACAAAAAAGCTCAACACATTGGATCCAGAATTCCCTTTGATACCTAGGAAAAACAACAACAACAACAACAACAAAAGGACCTGGAAAAGATTTTCATCGTTCACTAGATGATGTCTTGCATTCTCGATGACATCATCCACTAAGCAGCTTTTCGTTAATCGCTAATATTAGAATCGAATCGAATCGTTTGACGGGGGGAAAAATCATAGATTCCAGACAAACTTTCAGACTTCATTCAAGATTAATCCCTTCAAATTGTTCTATAAATTGATTGGAGAAGGGGGAAAAAAATTCGATAAAGTTCATCGACGATTTTTTCTTCAACGTCCGACGACAACACAATCAACAAAGCCCTACGGCGATGTATTGCAATCAATTTTGGACAAATTATTCACCCATCACAATTCGTTCCTAGTTTCTCATCGTATATTTTGTTCATGGTGACAAACAAAAATCATTCCTTTTTCCTTCCTCTGTTTGTCCATCACTTTTCTTTCCATAACGATCGGTTAGATTGGATAGAAAAAAAAACTTAACAAACTCTCTTTCTCTCTCTCTCTCTCTCTCTCGATTGCTTAGATATTCATTTAATCTAATCAATGAGAAACGAAGTGTTCATCTTAGATCATATGGAACATCAATAGATCCGTATTCGAAACGGTTCCGTTTTGAGATAACGATTCAGACCGAAAATCGGTATCTCTACGAATTCTATCTCAACGAAAGATTAAAGCTTTTAAATGAGCTAAAGAGTTAATTGATCACGTTACATTAGAATCAAAATAAACAAATAAGAGTAAAAAAAAAAAAATAATAAACTAATTCTAGAAATACAAAAGTGTTGAATCTGATTCTAAACTTAATAATTATCTAGAATTGGTGGTACCTAAAAGCAGATCAATCTAATTAGATCAAACTAGCGGTCATTTATTTTTTGTGCAGTTTGATCGATATGAAATTGATCTAAGTGAAGATTTAATATCTCCGATATACAATATTTAATAATTCCATAAATTCCAAATGGTTCTCGATGTAAAATATTAGAACTCAACAATACCTTGAGGCAAAATAGATGAAGATGAGACTGAGTCCGAAGTTTTTGTACTAATTGTTGTAGATTTTTTCTCAATTTCAACCAAAGGCATTGATGGCAACTCGGTCCGATGTTCCGATTCCAATTGTTTCGACTGTCTCATTAACGAAGATTTTCTCCGTTTGATCACAATTGATCGATCTCCGTGAATCGATTGCTGATTTCCGATCGGATCTCGATTCTCGCTCTCCTCATTATTATGATTGGTATTGTTTTGGTTGTTATGAACATCATTATGATGATTGCTCTTCACCGAAGTTGTTGTGATTGAAATCAAATTTGATTGTGATTTTTGGATCGATATCATATTGATCGGTGATGGTGTTATCGATTTCGAAGATGAAGGTGGTGGAGTCGGTGTCGGTGTCCAATTAGAATTACCGCCTACATTTCCAGTCGTTGCGGATCCACTCAAACAAGGATCGACAACATTGACAACACGTCGACGTTGTCTCGGAAGCTTTTCTCTGGCCTGTGTATGTGAATAGAACATTGTGAAATTCGAGACAATAACTGGAACAGGAAGCGCTATGGTAAGGACACCAGCCAAAGCACACAAGGCACCAACAATCATACCAGCATAGGTTTGTGGAACCATATCGCCTACGATTTAAAGATTAGAGAAAAAAAAATTTATTCGAATTACGACTCTCTACATAGAAGATTAAACCGACCATATCCTACTGTGGTCATCGTTACGATAGCCCACCATAGACCTTCTGGGATACTTTTGAAATCGTTGCGAGGATTAGCTTGTAATCTTTCGGCATAATAAACAAGGCTAGCAAAAATGACAATGCCCAGCATCAAAAAGAAGACAAGAAGAAATAATTCTTTAGCGCTAGCACGAAACGTATGCACTAAGATCTTTAATCCTCTTGAATGTCTAGTCAATTTGAAAAGTCTTAGAATACGTATGATCGAGAAGAAATCCAAAATATCTGCATTAGCTAGCTGTACTGAAGCAGCTAACGATTGTAGAAGAAGATCAGAATAGAACGATAGGGTTGCGATCGCATCAATCACATTGATAGCATCTTTGGTGAATTCGATTTTGCTTGGAGCGACCTAATCAAGAATAGTAGAAAAACAAAAAAAAAGAAATCTCATTATTAAAAAGAAATGAGAGAGAAACAAAAAACACATCGAAATCTTTACAATTTTTCATTCAATTTTCCATTCTCTCGATATGGGCTATAATATGGGCTATAATATAATATAGCCGCTAAATCATTGATTTCGTTTTAGAAATTTAGCATTTGCAAATATCGAATGTTATCAAACACACATATATCTGACACATACACACACACACATATTGAAAATAATCTCTATTAATCTTCGATAGTAAAGATAGAGTATAATTATATCTAGAAATTATAATTTCCAAAAGTAAACTTTATTTCTTTAAAGAAAAAAAAATCGATAGAAATTCTTTGACGGAACATAAAATAACACTACTAAGTGATAGCTATAATCGAAATAATTCTTTACGATGGCATCACCAAAACACACACCACCGATATCTTAATCAATAATCTTTGCAAAATTCTGAGATAGATTTGATTAGATTTCTTTCTCTCTCCGAAGCCATACGCTTTTTGTTAGTTTTGTTGTGATCGAAAAATAGACTAAGAATTTTCGTTAGAAAATCTTCTGTTTTTGTTTTTCTCTTCTTCTGTTTTTCTGTTTTTGTTTTTTTTTTTGTTTTGTTCTCTATTCTGCATTAATTTCCGATCAAAAAAGAAAAGATTATTTTTGAAATTAGAGATCGAAATCGAATGAAAGAAATAGCCAAAATTAGAAAAAACGATAGAGAAGCGCAAAGAGAGACAGAACAGGTTTTTATCCGATTAGATTCGATACTTTGAAATCAAAACGTACTGCTTTGCTTGTCCCTAGAAGCTAGATCTAAGACTGTGCTGTTTTCTGTTTGAATTCATTGAACCTTGAAATTTCAAAATCAAATGTTTCGTTCGATTCCGATCTTAGACAAGAATTCAATTTTTCAGTTTAATTGCATCAAAAATAAAAGTAATTCAATGTCGGAGCGATTCAAAGAGTGAGAGTGAGAGAGAGAGAGAGAGAGAGAGAGAGAGAGAGCGGCCAAGATCGAGCCAATAATAATAATCAAACCAAAAATTCAGTTCTCTCAAATTAGTGAAGAACTTTGATGTTCCAAGAGAAAAAAAAAATTCGAAACAATCAGAAAACCAAGAGAATAATAGAGGGGGGAAAATAATTTATTGGGGGAAACAAAAACTAATCTTTATTGAAACTAATCGTTTCGTTCTAGGCATCAAGACTGAGCTAGACCATCAAGATCATAAAATGAAAGTGATCATATCATTTCATGATAATCATTAAAATAATTCTTGATCATTGATCATTTAGAATGATTACCATTACGATTATTATTATTATTACAACTAGGTTTTAATGTGTTTAGTTTAATATGTTTGTGTTCGATGGTTCGTTGTGTTGTTGTTTTAGTTGTTGTTGTGATCAGACCTAGAACAATAATTTTGTTCGTTTGGATCCGTTCGAATCTGCAATAAAGAGAAGATTGAATCGAATTCTAATATTTATCTCGAGAACGCTTATCAAAAGCGAGAGAGAGAGAGAAATAAAATCAAAAAAAAATTTTTTTTTTGTTTATAGAAAAAATTTTAAGCTTCTTGGTCCCGATCGGTACCGTTTATGGGTAAGTTTGTTTCTCGAAAGAGTTCGATGTAGAATTATCTCACAATTCGTTTACGATTTTTAATTCTCTTTCTCTCTCTCTCTCTCTCTCTCTCTCTCTCTCGAATTCATTTCACTTCCGTTCGAATGTGGATCGATTTCCGTTCGAAGAATTCCGGTTTCGATTCGAATTTTATCGGATTTATTTTCAGTGATGAAAAAAAAAATAAAAATAAAATTAAACGAAACTAACTCTTTCCAAATCGTTTTTACTTTATCTTTTCATTCTATCTCTTCAAGGCTGTCTATTTCTTCACGAATCATTCGATTCGATCTATAAGGTTGTAGAGGTGAAAGGAAAACAAAACATTTAAAAACAAAATTTTGATTCGAAAAATAAAATTTCTACAAATCTAAGAGAACAGAAAGGGGTTGGGGAAAATTTAAAATCTAAATTTTCAATCAAAATCTTCTACTAATGGTGCGATGAGATAGACGTACCCAACCACCCACCCACACCCTCCGTAAAGAATCAATCTTGCTTGATTCGATCTACGTGAATGAAATTCTTAAAAAGAAAGAAAAAAAAAATTCTACACTACACTACATTACACTGAAGATATTCTACATCCGGTTTTCATTCGTTCGATGTTGGATGATTATCATTTCTTTTTCTTTCTCCCCTTCTTCTGGTTTGCAATATTGATTGCATTCGCTGTTTGCTGTCTTGTTGATTGTAAACTATTAATTTTTTTTTTCTAGGTCAACCAAAATCCATTCCCAATTGCATCACCAAGTCACTAGGCCCTAGTGAATTATGGATCTCTTTTTGTTTACAATTAGTTTTTGGTAGTGATTGGAAGGTGGTTGAGAGAGATGAACGGATTGAATGATAAATTCCGTTCAATCCATCCATCCACCTCATATATTCATCACCAATTTGGTTTTGGTTTGGATCGAATTTTGAAAACAAATTTCTTTAATCCAATGACGCAGTACTAGGGCTGTGAGAAGAATGTAGGTCTAGGGGCCGAGTATAATTTTGGAAACTCTATTAATTTTAAAACTCTTCTTTTGCTTTAGATTCTCTTCTTTTGAATTTTTTTTTCTTCGGAAGTAGAATAGAAGTCGAATAATTTTCAGAGAGAAAAGATTTTTTTTTCTCCAATAAGTTCGAATTTAAAAAAAAAAGAAAAAAAAATATCAAGTTATTTAGTTTTGAAATGAAGAAAAATTGCTTTTTTTTTTTTGCTTTTCTCCGCTTGGTTCGATGCGATCAGAGTGAATTTGATAGACCATCATTCATTTCGATTCACAAAGTCTTTATTCGATTCTTATTTCGAGGAAAAAAAATTGAAAACTATTCCGATTTCTAGCTTGCTTCTCGTCCTCACCATTCCGACAAAAATAGACATAAAAAAAATTGGAGTTTCAAATTGGTTTCCAAACATTTCGGATGTCCATCAATGAATACGCATTGGTTGATTTGAGTCCCAAAACGCATAGTTTCACCAAAACTGTACATCAAAACATATGTCCAATCAATATCAAGATCTTGTGTGTTGTTGTTAGTTGAAACTCAAACAACGTCTAGCAAAGAGCATTAATCAAAAATTGGAATCATCATGAGAGGGGGAGGAAAATTTGTCCTAAAAATCGAACAAATAAAATCGAAAATTACAATGAACAAAGTGAAATAAAAAAACAGTCCCGAAAAAAAAAATCCTTATGGATCAAAACAAGAACCAGAACAAGGCTGGATTTTATTTTTTTTTTCTATGTTTTCAAATGTCTAGCATCAGCAGCAGCAGCAGCATCAGCGACAGCAGCACAATCAGACCGAATCATTCGATTTTGAGATAAACCTTAACCTTTCGGAAAGATATTTGTTTTCGATTCGGAATTCAGTTTCCAATCCCTTTTCTTTCGGAAAATTGAATTGAATTCAGTTTAATAATTTTCAAAAAAAAAAAAAAAAACAGAACCCGAAAAAAGCTTTTGAATTTTTGCCCCCATTGTAACATATCTCAATAAGGTTTCTCAGTGAGGCCTTACATTGTCCTAGCGAAACAAGTTTGGTTGTTTTTTTTTTTTTTTGATCCATCTTCGATCGTTGATCGACAAAATTATGTACTAAACGAATAATATAAACAAAGTGCTGTGAATTGATTGAGAAATCGATGATGGAAATCTAAACGAAATGTTTTTCATCGTTGATTCAATGGAGAAAATTCCACCCCTCCCCCCGCCAGAATCCAAGCATTTCTTTCGTCTCGAGACTTTTTCGGAAAGCGAAAAAAAAAAATCTCGCTAAAATTTCGTAATCGATGTGGAAAATTATTAGTGAATGGATTTTCGACAAAAGAAAAAAAAAAGAAATTCATTGAAATTGTAACATTGAAATTCACTTCGATTTAAAGTTTGGAAAACATTTCGTTTTCCCTCTCTCTCTCTCTCTCTCTCTCTCACACACACACAAACTTAGAAAAGGCGAAGGATAGTTTCTTTAGAATCAATTTGAATTTTTTGTATTTCTATCGCTACAAAATAGTCGGCAAAATGCAAATGGAGAAAGAATCGAAGGATTAATTTTTTCGTTTTTTTTTTTTTTTTTTTTTTGGAAAATCTTGGACGAAAAAAAAAACTTCTTAAAAAGAAATGCTGAACATTTCTGTTCTTAAAGTTTTCTGATTAGGTTTCGATCTGACACTTTGATTCTATGGGACCAAATCATTCGAAATTACATACACTAACAAAATTTACAAAAAAAAAAAAACAAAACCAAAAAAAAAGCTTACAAACTTAATAATTAGAAACAAACTTACTAAAAATCTGGTGGCGATTTCGAACGAAAACCAAGCATTACAAATCGATTCGATATAGAAGAATGCATCGTGTGCATCGGTTTTGTGCTTATCCAAGGTCCATGTTGATTTACTTCCTCTTTGCTGTGGATAACGATATGAAACATATCGATGATTGTAACGATCATTCACAATCTGATCGATTCGATTCTCTTCACTTTCATTCAATAGATTCTCTGTGAAAAAATTCTCGATTCGATTTTCTTGTGAATTATTTGAAATTTTTTCACTATAATTTAAATTTTTCAATTGAGCAATATTTTTCGATGATAACGATGACGTTGATGTTGATGATGATGATGTTGATGATGTTGATGATGTCAGTGGTGGACGTTTACGATATCGATGATGATTGTGTCTTAATTGAGGTCCGCTCGAAACAAATTCCATTGGATTAGATGAAGATGAAGATGTTGGAGATTGTGGTGGGAGTGGTGGTGGTGGTTTCACATTTTGATTTTGATGCGAAGAATCATAAAAATATGATGATGATGATGATGGTGATGGATAGCGAGATGAACGAAAATTAGGTTGCTGTCGAATGGTTCGGTTGTAAATGACCGGAACTCTCATGTTTGGATGTGTTTTGATGCAAAAAGAAAAGATCGAAACACAGATGAAGAAGACCGAGATGATTGCTACACCCTTTGGAAATCGGATTGATTAAAGAGATAGAAATTCGTAAAACGAAACAGAGAGAGAGAGAGAGAGAGAGAGAGGGAGAGAGAAAACAGATCAAAATTTTATTACAGTTTAATGTTCAATTTTTTTTTGGTGAAAATTTTAAACGCAAAAAATCAATCGAAATCAATTCACCACGAATTTTTTACAATCCCTAGATTCTTGGAACTAGAATTGCTTCCTACAATAACTTACTATTACAACCACCATTGTTTGACCATTTGTTTGTTCTCAATGATTTGTTTTCAAATGCCAAAAAAAAAATTAATTAATCTTTATCTCGAATCTCTAAACACTACGATTTACGATTTCTCATTCTTCGTTTCGATATCGAAATGAATTGATTGAATGAAAATGAAAAAAGAAAAGCAAAAACAAAAAAAAAAAAAGAGAGAGTAAATCCTAGCACTAAGCATCCCTCACTTCCTCTTCTTCTTTTGATCTTAATGAATAATGAGTGTAATAAATTACGTTAGATAATCACCAGAAAGAGCTTAATGAACAATACGAGAGAGAGAGAGAGAGAGAACGATTGATGATGATGATGGAACGGAAGTGAAAAAAAAGGAATCTATTTCCTTGTTGTTTGTTACCTTATTATTTTCTTTTTTTTTTTATTGTTCTCTCTCTCTCTCTCTCTCTCTCTCTCTCTCTCTTTCTCTCTCTCTCTCTCTTTCATCCTCTCTGTATTGGTATTTGTTTGGAGATTGACGAGAATAAAAATAATAATAATAATAATAATAAATAAACTGATACAGATTTGTAATGAATGGAATGGAATCAAAGGAGAGAGAGAGAGAGAGAGATTCTATAGTGCCTAGATTCTTGGCTTAGTATTTCATCAAATTCAGCTATTCCTCTGTATTATTTTCTATACGTGACATTTAGTTTGGCACAGTTTTTTTTTTCTCTCTCTCTCTCTCTCTCTCTCTCTCTCTCGTTGATTCTTTGAAATTTTTCCAAAGCTTCAACTTAGAGCTATCCGTCAAACCTAACCTTAGCTTTTTAGTTTTAGTTTTCATTTTTTTTTTTCTTCTTCGTTTCACTCTCGACCAAACGAATCGAAAGCGAAGATATCTTTTAGGTGTGAGAAACGAACAAACGAGAAAAAAAACGAAAAAAAAAAAATTAGTTCAGATCAAAGTCTTTTTTTTCTGAACCAAAAAAAAAATTTTTTTTCTTTTTTGATTAGATTCGTTTGTTGATTCGAGTTGGATCTACACGATTCGATTCATTTCGAATTCCATTTGGTTTCTTTTTTTGGGGAAGGAGCATTTGAGAGGAGGCGCGAAAAAAAAAAACCCAAAATGGGCGACAACTCTGTTTTGCACTTTTTGTTTTCCTTTTGAAAAAAATACTCAATGCTAGCAATAGTAACAGTGATGGTAGTTAATAATAATAATAATAATAATAATAATAATAATTTTTTCTTCGCTTCTCGTTTGAAACTTTCCATTTCATTCGTTTGATTTCTATAGTTTTTTTTTTGATTTCGAATCAAAAAAAAAAAAATTATGATGATGGTCTACCGAAATTATGATGAAATTCTTCGATACTAGCTATCATTAAACTTTCTCTCTCTCTCTCTCTCTCTCTCTCTCTCTCTCTCTCTCTCTGGTCTTATTGACTTCGAAAAAATGATTGGTTCTTTTTTTTTTTCTTTTTCTTTTTTGTTTCGTTTTGACCTAGTGAAGAGACCAAAGGACTATTCAGAGAATAAGAGAAGAGATAAATGAAAGTAAAAAAAAAAAAAATAAAATAAAAAGTGAAATAGATAGAGACACCGAGTAAATAATTGATGACCAATAATAACCTCTAATACTGATGATGATGTTTCTCATCTGAAGGTCTCTGAAGTTTGATATCTTTCTAGGATACATTCAAATAGAGTAAATATAAGAGAGAGAGAGAGAGAGTGAGAGAGAGAGAGAGAGAGAAATTATTACATAATTCATAACATCTCTAGATTAAGAGAGAGAGAGAGAGAGACAGAGAAGTTAAAGTGATTATGTTTGATAACATTTACACACACACACACACACACAGACACCAATCTGATCGAAACAGCTCAGAATGATTATGATTTATTAATATTCGAAAAAAAAAAAAATGAGAAAATCTTTTGATCGAAATTACTGAACCGATGTTACTGTTGGTGTTGGTGTTGGTGTTGGTGAGGATAATGGTTGCGTTGTTTGATAGTGTTTAATAGCAATCAAAACGATAAAGTGAATCTATTTACTTCACCAAGGTTACTATTTCATTAATAATGGTGCGATACGATCAGAAAACTATAAATATTCCAATGATTTCTTTCAAACCTAGGGATAGAGAGAGAGAGAGAGAGAGAGAGAGACATAGCGATAGAAATGTAATCAAACAAAAGTTTGTCATCAGAATTGAATGAAATCCGAAATGCTTTTGATCGATTTGAATGGAATAAATACAAAAATTGAATAATTTATTACCAAATTCTTTTTTTGGATGAAAAATTTTGATCACAGCTATAGATCGTCGAATCCGTGGATTAGCGATAGATGGAATGCTCAAAAGAGAGAGAGAGAGAGATCGCAAAGTTTCTCTGAGAAATTTTTTTTTTTCAAAAATCTAAGATTTTTCTACTTCAATTGAAAACAATCAAATTATCACGATTGATTGAGAGATGAAAAATTGAAATTGATCAAAATCGATTTGATTGATTACTACTTTGTTTGTTTCGGATTTACTTTCCTTCCACCCTCTCATCAATTAATCAATCATCAATCGATCATTTTGGTTCGAATGAGAAACGAAAAAAAAAAAAATGTCTCCGAAAAAAAACAATCAATACAGTTCAACGATGGTGAAGAAGTTTTTTTAATTTATCAATTTAATCTAATCTAAATTAGAACACCAAGGAATTAAGAGCACCAGAGAACGAGAATGAGAGAGAGAGAGAGAGAGAGAGAGAGAGAGAGAGAGAGAAATGAGAGAGAGAGAGAGAGAGAGAGAGAGAGAGAGAGAGAGAGACGATATATATCAGAAATTGATTGTTTGATCGATCCAAAATGATTGGATCGCATACAAAAATTGTCTAGATGGCATAAACAATTTGGTACAAAATCGATCATTATTCGAGCAAAGCGAGAGAGAGTGAGAGAGAGAGAGAGAGAGAGAGAGAGGCTAGGGAAGAATTTAATCAAAAAAATGTTGGAACAAAACAATCCCCATCAGGCGTTATTATCATTCAAAGTGCGTTTTTTTTCTCGCATTTTTGATGTTTGATCAAGAATCAATCAACATCGTTCTGTTAGGGCTGAAGAGATAATACTGCTACCGAGTGCTGTTTCGATGCAATGATTGAGCTGATAAACTTAGCCTATAAACGGAAACAAATTATCGTTTCGAACAAAATATTGTTCTTCAGATCGAGAGGATTCGATTCAATCTTCTCGATCTGACTTAATTAAAATAGCAAAGTTTTATTCTGAGTTTTTTTTTTTTTTTTTTGGTAATTATGAACGTATTTCAAATTGATTTCGTAAGTTTTTTTTTTTTGGTTGCCGTTTATGTGAGGTTCGATGGTTGGCTTTCTAAGTGTGGAGGGGACAAACTCTCTCTCTCTCTCTCTCTCTCTCTCTCTCTCTCTCTCTCTCTCTCTGGATGAGGTTACGTAAAATTAAAGAGAAAATCAAAGAACTTATTCACTAGCATAATGGTATTCTGGATTGTTTTTAGAAGATTTTGACTCCAGAAACCTGATATTGAACAGCCTTAGCAAAAACGTCTGCAATGTAAAATTTTATTACTCTTTTTATTTTCTCTTCTCTCCTCTAGGATTTAATTAATTAAATCATTTATTGATTGATCGAAAAGATTCGTTTCTACGATAGGATAAGATTCTAATAGGAATCGAAAAAAAAAAAAATGAAAATTCTTATTCGAAATCGAGAAAAAAAAAAGATCCGAATCGAATCGATTTCGAATCAGAATATCGATTCGCTATCTGGGACCAAATTATTTTGGTCTGTATCCAGATGAACTCGATGAACATTTCTTCACGAAACATTTGATTCATTCTCGAAAAAAAAAACAATTCTCCAACGCCAATCTTTTTGATTATTGAATCCAATGAAATTAAAAGATTGTTCCAAAATGATCGAATGAAATAAAATAAAAAAAAAATCCTAGCAACCCGAATTTTTAAAAAAAGCATCACCGAAAACGAAAAGACCAAAAAAAAAAAAAAAGACAATGACAACATCAATCGATGTAATTTGGGCGTTTCATTTTCGCGCCATCATTGTTTCGTATTGATTTCTATTCGAATCGATTCGTATCTTTGTTTGGATTCGATTCGTTTGAGATCGAAAATTTTATTTGTAATTTGTAATTGCCGATTGTTGTTTTCGTTGGAGTTTTTGTTTTTTTTTTTTTTTTGGTACAAAAAATCTAGAATCACAAGGTCTTCGATGCTTCGCTTTCTCCTATCAGATTGAATCAGATTGATCAAATCAAATTTCTAGGTTCTTTCTCTCTCTCTCTCTCTCTCTCTCTCTCTCTCTCTCTCTCTCTCTCTCTCTCTTTCTCCATGTCAGAAATCAATTTGGATAGGTTTTGTAATGGAAAATTTTTGTATTTAAATCAAGAAAAATAAAAAAAATAATAATAATAATAATATTAAAGACTTTTTCTCTGTCAAAGATCAAATGATTTGTTCTCTATTCGCTTTTCTCTCTCTCTTTCTCTCTCTCTCTCTCTCTCATTGAGAGTAATCGATGTTTGTTTGATGTTTCCACCTCGCCCATTAACCGATCGATTGAACAAATCAAAATCCCCAAAAAAAAAAAAATCTAAATGGAATCTAAATTAAACAGACTATTCCATAGCATCATAGTGTTACAAAATGTTCTCGCAAAAATTTCGCCCAAAAATGATTGCATCTTGTATCGGAAGTCTATCGATACCTTTCAAATTTTTTCTTTCCTCTTCACTGTTTCCAATGATTTTTTTTGGATCGCACCTAACAATCACAATCTCATTCAATTATTTCAATCAAATTAACTTCATTTGTTTCGCTTCATTTTCTTTCCTTTCTATTTGATGATTTCCCCCCCCTCTCACTCACTTCCACAAGAACAATAAGACCTAAAAAAACGATGGAACAATCAGTTTTCGATTTGTTATCTAGATTTGAGACAGAGCTACAGATTGTTTCAATATTTCAATTAAAATCATAGTAGGATGCAAACTATCGAGATCGGATCATCTAAATTGAGTATGGCAAACAATCAAATTTTTTTTTTTGCTATTTGTTCTTTGATTATAGAAAATAGAATTATTAGAAGATTCTAAAATCTAGCATAATCATATTTAATCGAAGCGAAACTCTTTTCTTTGCTGCTCTTTATCTTTGCACCGGAAACATTTTCATTTCAATTGACTAAATAAATATTTGAAAAGAATAATTCGATAAATTTTTTCCCAATTAATTAATCAGACTGAATCATATTGATTGATTGATTGATTAACATCTGTTGTAAGGAGTAGTGATGGAAGCAAAAAAAAAAAAAAAAAAGAAAACCTTTCAATTTTTTTGATTTGTTTACCTTGGCAGCATTCGATGAATAAGGTTCATCAAATAGAAGCCATATTTTTGGCTTCAATCGTTGCCATCTGGTCAATTTTCCTTTCCGAAATTGTTCTTCGTAGCCAAATTTTTTCGACATCTCTTCTTCAGTCAAACTTGCTGCATCGATATCTAGTGTATCTAAAATCGCTAAAGTTTGTTGCGTATCACGATGACAGGTGTAGGTCATCCAACAACAAGGCTCTACCTGTTTCTCGAACAAAGAAAAAAAAAATTTTTTTTTCTCAATCAATTACGATAATGAAACTTTGGTGCGAAAAAATTCATACCTGATTAGCATCTAGACCCCAGAATTCTAATTCTTCTTCAAAAAGTGGCCCACATACATTGGTAGGATAATGAAGCTTACCGGTACGATAATAATTTAATATTTGAGCAAAAACTCCAGGATGGCGATCGAAAAAATATTCGTTGAGTACGGGATCATAATTAGCTAAAGCATCGGTAAGCTTAGATAATCTTGTTGCCGGAATCTTTCTCAATGTTGTTTTGTATGTTTCGAAACGAATCCCGCCAACATTCAAAATGATTCGATTATTATCATTGGTATTGTTGATTGTTGGCGAACCGAAACCGGCACCGCGGAACCTAGTAGCTCCATAGCCAGTTCCGATGACGATAGATGATGATGATGATTCATTCAGACAGCTTACATCGCTTCCACCGACAACCCCAGTAGTTCTTCCGGTAATCAATGCTCTATCAAGCATTCTTCAATACTCGATCAATCGAGAATTGAGGCTAAAAACGAATCAAAACAATTGAAACTGAGCTCAACGTTTCATATGATTCGTTGATGGAATCTGTAAAGAAACAGTGATAGAAAAAAAAGATTACAATAAAAATTATCAAAGTTCAAAGTTCAAAGTTCAATCTTGAGAAAATAAACAAAATCAGATCTTAACAAAAAAAAAAAAAAAAATACAAAAAATCGAATAACGAAACTGATGATTGCATTTGGATGTTTTGGAGTGGGGGGGTAAAAGAGAGAAATGAGATGTGGATCTCTATTCTTATTTAGAAGTGGATTTTTTTTCTTTATTTTTCGCTAGGAAAGAAGCCATTAAAATAGATTCGGTTCATCATCGAGAATCATAGAAACGATCGAAACGAATTGGTGTCGGTAAACAATATCTAAATTGATACTTGAATTTTCGAGAATAGAATGAAAAAAAAGAAGAAAAAAAAAATATTCTATAAGTGCACCATTTATTAAATCACAACGATTTAACAAACCAAACACATCTAAATCGATTGCGATGATGTCATTGTGTCGTCAAACGAAACGAAACGTTACGTAACGTAACGTAACGTAACGATAGCTTCGATAGCTTCGATAGCTTCAAGCGTTTGCGAGATTCTTTTCTTTCTTTTCTTTTTTTATGATATTTACCTAAACTCTTGTACTTTGTTTTGAGTTATTGATATTTGCTAGATTGAAAAAGCTGAAGAAAGAAATTTGAAAGATTTCAACATTTTATCCGAATCAAAATTTTTGCTTTTTTTTCGAATGACTTTTTTTTTTTGCTTTCAAAGCGAACGATGGTGGGGAAAAATTTATGTTTGTTTTGGTACTAGTAAGTGTTATGGTATTAGTTGTGCAGGTTTCTAATCGAAATTTTATTCAAAAAAAAAAAAAAAAAAAAAATAAACTCTCAAAACGGTTTTTGATGCTGGTGGTGGATCAAAAATTTTCGATTTTTTTTTCCTACTATTCGCTTTCAATTCAAACTGATTACTTTCCCTTCTTTCGAGTGGATTTGATTTGCTTCGGCCAAAAAAAAAAAAATAAATCCAAAGCAAAAAAAAAAAAACATAGATTTGCTAGGACAAAATTACTTATTAGCTCAATAACTTGAAGTTCCAAACTCCAAGTTTTTTTTCTCAATGTTAAGAATAGGGGAGGGGGGGAATTCTTGTTTTTTAGGATCAGATTCTCTCCCGGTCTTAAGATTCTCGAACAGCTTGAACAGAGTTGATAATCGGATGAATCCGAATCGAATCGTAAAAATTGAGTTTATCGATCCAAAAAAAAATAGAAAAAGAAAAAGGACATTGAAACTTTCAATAAACATAGAAGTGTGAATTTCTCTGGGTATTAAATACTCCCACAAAGTTGAGAGAGATTGAGAAATTGATCCCTCTTTCAATGAGATCTCTGCAATTCTTTTCATTTTTTTTGCGAAGTTATTTTCTCCTCAGAATTGAAGTTGAAATAAATTGAATTAAGAAAATTAAAAAAAAAAACAAATGAAAAAACTCTGAGCTTTTATTTGATTTGGACCGAAACGATTTTAATCTGAAGATCTGGCAATGGTGGTGGTGGTGACAGGTGAATGTGTAACAGTGTTAAGATTTGTTTGAAAATAAAATCAACTTAACTCCAGCTCAGTTGATGAAAGCAAAAAGACCGGAAAGAATTTGAGATGCAAAAAATATCAATCAATTCGATTGAGCTAGAAACAATCAAATCGCAAAAGAAAAATAAAAACAGTCGCAACTGAATATGATCTCCAAGATCTCGAACTTCAAATCTATCAATGAAACAAAAAAGATTATATCTTAAAAAAAAAATTCCCCTCTTTTCCCTTTTTGGAACGAAAAAGGCGAATGAACGCAATCTAGAACGAGAAGATAAATCAAAAAAAAAAAAAAAATCCGACCCTAGAATTAAGAATTAAGAATTGGGAGAGAGAGAGAGAGAGAAGAAATGTTGATGACATTTCCCTCTCCCTCCCCAAACGAATCCAATCTATTGGGGATTTTTTTTTCTTTTTTTTTTTGTTGCTAGGGAACGAAACGAACGAAAAGGGTGGAAATCCGAAAAGATTAAAACTTTTTTTTTTTTTTTTTTAATTTTCGTCGTCCACTTTGTTTGGTGGACTAAATAACATCGAACAGCATCTATTTATTGACTTTTCAGTTTTTCGTTCGGAGTTTGAAAAAAAAATGAAATCGGAAAAGAGAGAGAGAGAGAAAAAAAAAGAAATCGATTTAGATCGATGAGAGGGGAGAAAATTCGTTAAAGAGACCGGGACCGAAAGAAGATCGTGAAAGTGAAATGATTGTGAATTATGGAACGTCACTTTTTTTTGTTGTTCTGTTAGTTTAGTTTTTAGAAAACTCTTTAATAGCCTTAAATTTTTTTTTTTTTGAAAATAAAATTGAATTTTTCCCCCTTAAAATATGGATTGGATTCTTAATTAAAAAAAAAAAAGAAGAAATGAAAACAAGAAACGGATCGATTTTTGGTCGCAACCAAAATGTCTATCCCAGAATTCTCTCTCACTTTCGGAATCTATCTTTTTTTTTTTTTTTGTTCCAGAACTGAATTTTGAATCTAAAAACTTTCTTTCTAAATCCTACACCATCTGTTCATATGTTTCGATCTTTGAAGGGACACAACGAGAGATAGAGAGAGAGAAAGAGAATCCCGGAAGCGTTTCGATTTGATTGACTATCTAGTTTTTTTTTGGGTTTTTTTTTTGTTCAAAATGTGATATCTTATCAAAATGATTACATTAGGATCATAATTTAGAGCCCGATTTATAGCGAAAAAAAAAATCTATATGTCTGGTCTCTATATTTTTTTTTTATTCAAGGGATTCTAATCAAACCGATACGATTCGTATCGGTATGTTTCGATATCGAAAATTTAATTTCCATATCTTTGATTAATTTGATTCGAAAAAAATTCGCTCTCTCTCTCTCTCTCTCTCTCTCTGGTTCGCTCTCTTTTTCTGGTTCTAAGTTATAGGAATTTTTATTCCCTTTTCTCTTCTATTCCGTTTGTTTACATTAGAGAATTTCGATGGTTTCTTTAGATCTCTCTCTCTCTCTCTCTCTCTCTCTCTCTCTCTCTCCCTTTTCTGTATCTTCGTTTTCTCTGATGAGAGTAAGATTTTGAACCACAAGATTTTGTGGCAATCGAAATCATTCAGATTGCTTCTATAAATATGAAAATCTCAGCAAAAAATTGAATTGAATTGACAAAAAGTGAATGAAGTGAGAAGTTCAGATTTTTTTTTCTTATTTCATTCTATCGAGAATTAGAGAGAAAAAAAAATGAAATTAATATTTTACATTTTTGGGAGATAAATTTTCAAAGTTTTTAGATTCTCGTTCCAGATTCTCAAGTAATTCAGAGCTCCATCCTCTCAAAATTCTCTTCCCAAAAATTCTTCATCGCCAAAACTTAGATCCGATCGGATAAGATCGAGATCGAGAAGATCATCATCATTATGATTGACGGATAGGGGGAAGAAATTATGGCGATGGAAGAGACAGGAAATCAAACTTTGATGGATATGGAAACTTGCACGTAAAAAAATAAATGTGGCACAGATAGGGCAATGATTAGAAGCAAAAGGAAGTTGGGAAACGTTCTCTTTAGCTCGATAGCTTTCGTAACCTAGCGAGAATCCGTTTTTATTTTTATTTATTTTGTCTACAAAACTAAGTGTGAAGCGAGAGAGAGAGAGAGAGAGAGAGAGAAAACCGATTATCCCCGATCAAATTGAATTCGATCAAATCGATGCAAAAAAAAAAAAAAATCATCGAAAAAACTACTTTTCAAATAGGGGCAGAAACAGGGAAGAGGAGCCGGAAAGATTCTCTTACGAACGAAAAAAATTTTCTCTTTTTTTTTTTCTTTCTTTCTTTGCGAGAATTTTTTTTTTTTCGTAGCAAAGCAAAATCGTAAAAAAATATTTGCAGAATATTTTTCCAAAAAATTCAATTTCGAATAAAAATTTTAAACATTTTCTATGGATTTAAGATCAATGGCTAGATTCTTTTCAAGCTTTGATTGATTTGAATTAGAATCAAATTAGAAAGTGTTGCAGAGATCACCAGCATCAACGAAAAAAAAAAAAAAAAAAAAATTCAATTCATATCAAGGTGAAGATAGGGGTGGTGGGGGTTAAAATGGATTAAAATTTTCCGAAAAAAAAAGTTTAGCTTTTTTTCGTTTTTTTTTACTCCATTTTAAATAAACATTCCGTGACGATAGTGTTGGAGTGTTTTTTTTTTTTAAATTTTTATTTGTTTGTTTGCGAAGAAATATAGAATAGTTAGGATCATAATTTTCATTTCAAAACGAGAACAGAAACAAAATAGCTAACGAAAGAGGAAGGGGAGGGGAGAAATTTTTGAAATTTATCGGAAAGTTTTGTTTCGTTTTTGGCTCGTTTTTTTTTTTAAATCGTCGGACAAATGAATGTATTTTCGCAAACGAAAACAAAAAATGTCGGAATCAGTTTTTTTGGATTAAAAAAAAAAAAAGAAAGAAAAAACTTTAGAAATATCGAACAAATGTGGAATTGAAGAGAATTTATATTTCGAAATTAAAAATCCAAATAGATTCAAAATGAATCAAAAGAAAATGGTGAAGAAGTAAAAAAAAAAAAGAAATTAGAATGGAATAGATTAAGAAAGCCAATACATAAAAGAGAGAGAGAGAGAGAGGCAGAAAGAGAGAGAGAGAGAGAGAGGCAGAAAGAGAGAGAGAGAGAGAGAGAGAGAGAGAGAGAGGCAGAAAGAGAGAGAGAGAGAGAGAGAGAGAGGGGATAAATTTTGACACAAAAAATTCATAGAATTAAAAGAAAAAAAAGAAACACACCAGAAATGTAATCTCAGCTCATCAACGAATATGAACACCCAAGCAAAACGCTTTCAGTTGTGAGCGAATCAATTCAAAAGGTAAAAGAAAGCGGAAGCGAGAGAGAGAGAGAGAGAGAGAGAGAGAGAAACACAAATGAATCTAATAGAAATAGTAACAGTAATAATAATAATAATAATAATAATAATCGGAAATGAATGCTAGTGTCTTCTAATCAATTCTAATGTTTCGGATTCATTTGAAATAATTTTCTAAAAAAAAATCCAGTATTCAATGTTTGATTATTCATTTTGTTAGCCGCAAAAAAAAACAACGATCAGATTACAAACTCTTTCCAGTGGATAGAGAGAGAGAGAGAGAGAGAGATAGGAAGAATTTATCAAATAATTGAAAACGTCAATCATTTTTCGGTTCATTTAGATTTCATTTTATTTTGTCCAATCTTCCCCTCCTCTCCCATCTCTGATCTTAATTATTAGAAACGAGAGAACAAGAATGAACGGAAACGGAATGAATGAGAGAGAGAGAGAGAGAGAGAAAGAGAGGGATAAAGTTTTCTTGGATTTAATGAGATAAAGATTTGGATATTCAAAAAAAAAAAAAAAAAAAATAAAACAAAAAAAAAGGAACAAAACAAAAAAGAAACTATTTCTATTTCAAACTAGATCTTTGGACTTAGATTGAGTAACAAAAGACTTTGATGATGATGATGATGATATTCTCGGTCGATTGATCAAATGAAGATTCTCTTACCATCAAGAGCACAAACTACTCTCATTTAGGTAACGAGTTTTTTGTTTATTTTTTTCTTGTTGGAATCATTTACGGATCACGTTCCAATTGGATCAGAGACTAGATCAAAAGGTATAAACGATTCAAGCTCAAACTACTCTTATCGGATCGAGAACAGATTGTTTTGTTTTGCTTTCTTTTTTGTTTTGTTTTGTTTTGTTTTGTTTTTTTTTTTTTTTTTTTTGATGATGGCAATCATAATCAAGACTTTTGGTGAATAGAGAAATGAATATTGTTCCATCGAAACGATTTGAGATTGAAATTTTGGGCAATCGAATCTCTTCGGAGCATTTTTTTTTTTTTTTTATTCAAAATAGATTAATCGTTCGTTCAGAACACAGACCGTTCGATATGAAATGTAAAGTTTAGTTAGTTAGTTAGAAAAAAAATGTAAAAAAATTTCGATTAATTAATTCCTTCTGGACCTTTATTGTTCTTTATCTCTTAATCGGTTCTACCTCACCCCCTCACTCCGAAGAAACGCAAAAAAACTACATAGTCCATCGAAAGAAAAGAATCGAAATGCTAATAATCAAAACGATCAATTTTGAGGGAAAAAATCGAAATATAATCTCATTTCATTACGAAGAATTTGGAAACAAATTATTCAGAATGTAGGAAAAAAAAAATTCAAAAGATTTCGATCCGAAACAATCGGATCGAGATGAATAGCTTGTGATTTTACCCCATCTCCTTCACTCTCTTTATTTCCTTCGTTTCAGTCTGATCTGATTTTGGACCATCTGATAACTGTGAAGTAATCCTCTCGATCTACCGAACAATGAAACAAATCTAAATTTTTGGCAAAAACAAATCTAAAATCTTACAATCATCTTACAAACAAATCTCTCTCTCTCTCTCTTCCGGTCTCTTTTTATCTCTGTCTCTGCCGCTCTCGCTCTATCTCTGAATAAATTGAACAAAACTAATTAGATTTGCTAAGATGCTATTTCATCTCTCTCTCTCTCTCTCTCTCTCTCTCTCTCTCTCGCTCGGTTTCTTTCGTATTTCGAATTATCTATCTCTATGTTTGAACTGTATATTTTTTTTCTTCAATTAAACATCTATTCTATTCATCGACAATCTCGAAGAATCAAGAGCTTAAGCTTGAAATGAGAGGAGCTTTATTTCGATCGAAATCTGGAACTAAAATTCTATGCTAACTGATATGATTACTTGAAGATTGCAAGCTTTCTAAGCGTTCTGTAATGAAGAGTTTATTACTTAATCCATCAAAATGAAATAACAATCGAAGAAATTAGAATCGTTGCAAAACCTCTTGATGAGTTTTTTTTTTGCAAAATCAACGAGAAAAACAAAAAAAAAAACACACAAAAAAAATAGAAGATTAATGAACAATTAAGAAACGAAACGAAACGGAATGAAACATCTCATCATTCGATTTCCGTTGAACAGATTATTAGTATCGAATCAATTCGATCGAATTAGAAAACGATTTAATTCATCAACAAAAATCATATCGATTGTGATTGAAATCAAAAGAATTAGTCGAATTAGAATTGTTTCACCCCTTCTCCCCTCCCCTAAAAAAATAGAATAGAATAGAATAATGAAAGAATTTAAGCAAAAATTTTTTTAATTTAATCTAGATTTAATATTTGTGATTGGATCTGTTAGCTTGGATATAATCATTCATCATTCATTAATTACGATCTAGATTTATAGGCTGATGATTACAATAGAATGGATGATTTAGATATCCGGTATGATTTATGAAACATTGATTCTCATCATTCGAGACTCTATGATTTTTTCGATGTGATATCGAATAGATTTTAGTATGCGGATATAAACTCTTCGAATAGATCGTTTCGAATAGAGCCCATATCAATAGAAAGCTAATGATAATCAATGAGATGATTAACAAAATCAATGGTAGATTTTGTATGAATTTTCTACAATAATTTCGATAGAAATTTTTCGAACGAAATGATCCAATAAATTTCATTAGATTCCAATCAATTTCTCCATTTTCATTTTCATTTTCATTTTGATTATTATTATTATTATTATTATTATTGTTGTTGTTTTTGTTCATCATCATCATCATCATTGTTTTGAATTCTTTTGAATGAAGATTCCAATCGTTTTGATCACATTTTTGAAAACAATTTCGTTCATTTTCTTTAATAATTGTGATGCTTAGATATAGCTCTGTTGGTTCGATTGAAAATACTTGTTGCTTAAAATTCTTATCGGAAGTGAAATTTTGTTTCTGTAAAACAAAGAGATTCTCTTCCGTTTGATTCTCGAATCGATTTGATTCCATTATCGTATCATAATAGAGATCGATTTGTTGTCGAGATTTCGCTCTCCAAATCTCATTTCGATACGATCGAAAACATTGCTCCAAACAAATTCGATGATTTTGATCGAAATTTTTCTCATTCAATTCATCATCATCATCATCATCATCATCTAGTTTGAAGAGATTTTGATCCAAAATCAAATCCGATCCGATTACGATTTTAAGAGAATCTTTTGGAAGGAATTTTTCTCGATCTTTATCGATTTGTTTCACAAAAGAATCGAAACTTTCAATCACAGAATTCATTGTGGTAGTGGTGTTCGTATCGGATAGTATTGAATCATTATTCGATAATGAAAATTTTGTGAGGAAAAATTTTGCCTTTTCAATCTCTAATAAATCTGTTCCATTATCGTTTCGATCGCTATCGAAATTGTTTACGCTTAAAACGCTTCGGGCGTTTGATGAGATAGTGAGCATAAACAAAAAGATCGTGAATAGAAATCGAATCTGTATGGAGTGAATCCAATTTTTGTATCGATTTTGATGGATCGATTTTTTCATCAAATTCCAAGCGAACATCATTTTGTGAAGTAAGTGAACACTTCTCTTGTGTTAGTGAGTTAGAATGGGCAAAAAAAAAATTCTTGTTTCCGTATTCGTAGTCAAAATCAAATATAAGTTTCAGTATCACAAAATTTCATCACAAATCAGTGAAATCAGAAAAAAAAGAAATGCAACGAAAAAGATATCGAAAACACAGAACGAGGAGAAAATGGAAAGAATGGATATTAATTTAGTCTATAGTGTGGAATAATTAATTTATCTAAACAAACCTGGTTCAAAAACACAAACAAAAAGAGAGAGAGAGAGAGAGAGAGAGAGAGACCGAAGAGATTTGGAACAAGTTTGCCAAAAAAACAAAAAAAAAGACCGAACTTCCGAGAAATAGAATCAAAAAACAAAAAAAAAAAAACAAAGATAATCAATTTCAATTTGAGAAGAGATAATAAACTTTGTTTTTTTTTTTTTTTTGAATTTCTCGAATTTGACGTAAAATCAAAATAAATTATTTCAAAATAAAACCAAACCAAACCGAACCGAACCGAAGTTTGAAACTTTTTTTTCTTTCTTTTAGATCAAAGCGAATAAAAAAAAAATTCAAAAAATTTTTTGACTCGATTTCAAAAAAAAAAAATAAGCCCTAAAATTCTAGGGAGAAAAGCTTTAGCTTTTAATTTGATTTCAATTTTCGAGTAGAGCAGAAGAAAGAGAGAGAGAGAGAGAGAGAGAGAGAGAGAATATTTAATCTACTTAACAGTAATACTATAATTACCATAATTAATAAAGAATTTTTAATTTTGTTAGTCCAAAAATACAAAAAAAAAAGTTTATTTTTTTTCATGAAACATCATCGAGGAGGGGAGGGAATGGAATAGTATTAATAATAATAATTGAACTATTAATTGATGAAACTATTCTAGAGAATAATGTTCAAGCAAGATTGACTAATTAAAATCATTGATTAGTAACAGCAGCAGCAGTAGCCCAAGTGGCCCAAGCGGCCCAAGCAGCCTAAATTTTTTTCTGCCTACTTACATTACTTATTGTGATTTTTAAAATTTTTCGTTTCGTTTAAAATTTTAATCGATTTGTCTTTCAATCGAAGATTTTCTGATCCAATCGATTCAATTCAAATAATGAATTCATTCTCCACTAATTGATTTAGATGATGATGAGAACATAGAAGATCAATCACAAACACAGAACACAAAAAAAAAAAAAACAAAACAAACAACAAACAAACAAAAAAATTTTGTCTCGAATTCGATTCAAAGAATTCCCCTTTCCCGAATCAAATCGTTCAACAATTCGTTTTGGTTACGGTTTCAATCGAATCCAAAGTAAAAAAAAAAAAGTCAATCTTTGTTGGCATTTTTTTTTTTCTCTCTCAATTGAAACAAAAAAACAAAAAAAAAATTCTTAGCTTTTGCCTATCCGAATGGCGCGCAAACCAACACTAAGAGTTTGCGATTTGTTCGTTCGACTATAAACTATCTCGAACCGTAGCTAACTTTCTCGTTTGTTTCATCTCTTTTTTTTTCTTTTCTTTTTTTTTTTTTTTGCCAGAATCTAGGATCTCTTGATTGTTCCAAAAAGATAATTCCAACATCAGAAGGGAAGATGAAGATTTCTTGAGTCTGTCTACACGCTTGATATTTGTTCCAACATTTCATTGAAACATAGAAAATAATGCGTCTACCATTCGATCGGTGAAACGATTGCCACCGTTTCGATCCCTAATTTCACTTCTCTCTCTCTCTCTCTCTCACTCACTCTTACTCTTTCAAGGCTAGGGATCCAAAAAAAAAAAATCCACAATGATTCCATAGCACACGCCTCTTCTCGTCTCATGAATCCTTCAGACTTCAGCAGCGTTCTATTTTCATTGATCATCAAACCAATTCACCAATGTGATCAGCCATCAACATCAGAAATCAAACACTAAGAAGAACATCGCGAGGGGGGGGGAAGAAAACGAATGAACGAACAAACATATTATGGAACAAACATATAGAATAGTGAGAGGGAAAAAAAACAAAAAAAAATTATTCCAAAAAAAAAAATCATTGATTATATAATAATATTTACAGTGTTGCTCTGTTGTGAGCCCTACTAGTGAATAATCCCTTGATAAAAAATAATCATTTCTTTTAATTTTTTTTTTTTGAATGTCCAATGAACAGACCCAAAGAGAGTGAGAGAGAGAGAGTGAGTGAGTACTTCAGTAAAAATAATAACCGGAAAACTTTTCCGGTCTATCGGATTTCAAAGTTATTCTCAATAGTACTAGTGCTAGTACTTGGAGCTAACAAAACGAAATTGTGTGTGTGTATGTGTCTGTATGGGTGGGTGGGTGCAATTGGAATATGGCCTTTTTTTTTTTTGATTCTCTGAATGGCGAATGAAATGAATTAGTGTGTGAGAGAAACAAATGGAAATTATTCTTGATTGCAATCGTGTGTGTGTGTGTCTGTGTCTGCTATAATTTGGATTCATTTCGGATCAATTCATTTCCGTTCCAGAACAAGTGAAAGAGAAGTTTTTTTTTTGAAAAATAAGAATTTTTTTTTTATAATGATAGGTATCTCGTTCTCTCTCTCTCTCTCTCCTTATCTTTTTTTACTACCTAAAGGAAGTTGAAAAGTGAAGAAGCTGGAGCCCAAAACAAATGATTCAATCAACAAATGGAACAAATGAAACAAATGAAACAAATGGAACGGAAAGATATGGAGAGAGAGAGAGAGAGAGAGAGAGAACAATGAAACAATTAATCTTTCGATTCGAAACATTTAAAGACTTTTCCCACTTCCTTCATCCTCTCGCGAGAGTGATCGCTTCCAATAGATGATTACATAATAGGAATGAATAAAATATTCTACAATAAGATTTACAATTGTTATTCTCTCTTGTTCAAGGTAATTTTGTTGTTTGAAATTGATCGATTGATATGCTAAAAACAGATCCGATCAAAATCTCTCTCTCTCTCTCTCTCTCTCTCTCTCTCTCTCTCTCTCTTAATGAAATGAACCATTTCAAATGTTAGCTACTTTTTTGGAATAATAACAACCAGATCTTGTGAATGTTATTTTTGTACAATTTAAAATTTTTAATGCAACATCTAATAATGTCTATTATGATGGTATTAAAGGATTCTCTCTTTCGATATGAGCATTTCTCATTTCTCATCGCCCATCATTTTCTTTTCAACGATTTGAACGATTTTGTGTAATTTCGAAATAATAAATAAAGTGATATTAAAATGTATCGGAATGTTCGCTGATGAATCGAAAGCAATTAACTAGAGTCTTGTTTGAGGCAAACAAAAAAAAAAGCGAAAGTGTTTGTTCCAAGTGAAAGCTTTTGGTTGTCACAAAGACGAGCAGTTAGAATGGGCAATCGAAAATCATTGAGATTTTTTTTTGTTCGCGGGTAAAAATATTGCAAAGCCCAGTAAATAGAGGCTTCTTTGAGATTATTCTAAGGATTTTTTTTTCTGGGACCAAATCGAGTAATTTAGATGGTACGATTTTGCTTCGAAACATTCGACTTTGAAATCGATTTCTCTCTGTCTCTCTCTCTCTCTCTCTCTCTCTCTCTTTCTCTCTGTCTCTCTCAGTTTTATGATGGAATTTTTCTTCTTAAATAGCTCATCACTTATGTTCCAAATGGATCGATTTATTTGCATAATTACGCAATCATTTCATTTCTTGTCGAAATTTAATTCGATCTCTTTCTAAATGCAATAGTCACGGCCTTTTCTTCTCTCTGCTCTCTCTCGATGTTTTTACATTGCCAGTCGAAATATTTTTGCATTTCAACCGAAATCTAATCTCTTAAACGGTCGATCAATCTATCTCGAATCTTCGCAAGCAATCATTGTGTAGATTTCGTATGAATTTGAGTGGGTGAATGTGATGAAATCCATTTCATTAGATCAATCATTTTGATCATCACCATCAGGTGTTAGAAATTAGAAATCATTTTGATTTCAAACATCTCATTCAGACAAATTTGTTCTCGTTCTTCGAATTCTTTTGGTTAAGATTGATTGCGAAATGATTGCGATTGAATCGTTTCGAGATGATTTGATTTTTCAATACTGTCATATCATCCGGAACGTTTTCTTCTCTCTCTCATATTTCGATTCTCTAATCGATTCAATTTCGTTAGCAGAGAGACAAATATTTCATCGAAGTTTTTTTTTTTTTTTTTGTTCCGAAAGCTTCAATCATGGAACACTTTCATTCGAGAGATAATGAAGCATTTCGTAGGTTTAGCAAGCGAAAAGAACTTTTGATGATGGATATTCATTCATTCATTCATTTCTCTCTCTCTCTCTCTCTCTCTCTCTCTCTCTCTCTCTCAACCGATCATAAAAATGTCACCTAAAGAATGAGATTCTGGAATGCTTCAAACTCTTTTTATTTTTTTTTTATTTATAACCGCAGCAAGCGCTATGATTAAGCTAAATTACCAGGGGAGAAAGATCATTATTATTATTATTATTATTATCATCGTTATCATCATTATTCTCGTTGTTATGATGATCATGATTTTGATTATGATTATTCGATTCTTTTTTTTTATGATCGCTACTTGAAGAGAATCGCTTTTTTTTAATAAATTTCATTTGATCATTGTTCGTTTCGAATCATCTAGGCTCTAGTATCTAGGCCCTAGATGATTCTCTAGCTCGTTTGATAATAATGATAGCTCTTTTTCTCTCTCTCTCTCTCTCTCTCTTTCTTTGATACCATCATCGATGATGAGAGCTAGTTGGATTCTATCTGGTTTTGGGGGGGCGGCAAAATCATTGTTTATCGCTAAACAACGAACGTTTTTTTCTCTCTCTCTCTCTCTCTCCAATCGAGATTCGAATCGATCGATGAGAGATCTAGACAACAACCGAAACAATGAGAAAACAATGAATCGTATCGATCTAAATAACTCTTGGATCAATTCTGTTGAAGAGCGATCTGATCATTTTTGATCTGATCATTGTTCCACATGATCAATGCTCAATCAATGAAGATTAGCCGTTTCGGATCGATTCACCATCATCATCATTGCATCCTATATTCGCAATTCAAACGAGTTTTTTTCCGGAGCACTTAGGAATAAATCATTACAATCTCATTTCAATAAATGAGTTATTAGATCATAATAATAATAAGAATAATAATAATAATGAAATCTATAGTTGACAGATTAATTCAGTCCGATTCAACGCATCGATTATTCCAATGGAGGAGGGAGGGAGTAGAAGTAGGGGAGAAACGGATAGAATATTATCTCGGACATTTAGCTTTTTATGATGTAATAATGATGATGATGATCATGATCATGATGATGATCATGATTGAATTGAATCAATTTCTATTCTTCGATCCAATCGATTCGATTTTGTTCTTTCGCTAGGAAAACGAATGAAAACTGGCTGATGAAATTCGAAATTCGAAAAAAAAACATCGTAGAATTTTCTTTGTTTTTTTTCTTGATCGTCTGAGACAAAAAAAAAAATTAACTATCTTTAAGTCATGGACTGCAATGGACAAACCAATATGGAATGGAAGTTATGGCTCTCTCGACATTTTTCATCCTCGAAATCTTGTTCTGAAGATCTCTTTCGAAGCAGTAATGGTCTTTCTGGTTCTCTCTCTCTCTCTCTCTCTCTGTCTGTTTTTCATCTTATGGTGATGGATGTTGCAATGGAACATTTTTATCGTTCAACGATTCCTTTTTTTTTTTCTTCCTCGTCACCACGAAACCCCAAAACCAAAGAGATTGCAATCAGTCAACAGTGTGTTTGTGTTGTGTGGTGTAATCGCCAACGAAAAAAAACAAGATGATAAGAAGCATTTTGAATCCCATCCCTTGGAACAAATTCAGCATATTCGTTTGGAACACTTTCAACGTTTTCTCTGTGCTTTTACGGCAGAAAAAAAAAATTTTGATGATTATGATGATGATCATTATTTTTATTAAATTTGTGGTTCGATCGCTAAGAGAAGATCGAGACAAAATGAAAAAAAAAAACTCCAACGAACCAGAGAGAGAGAGAGAGAGAGAGAGAGAGAGAGAGAGAAATGATCAAAATTCTAGCAACGAACAAAATCAATTCCAATCTTAACAATACCCGATGATATGATGAATGAATAGTGGTGATGATGTTGGTGATGCCTAGTTAACTTCAAAACATAAACATCGCCAATACTATTGCTGCTGCTGTGATACAGAAAAAAAAGATCATCGTTTTACCGATGATCAATGGTTTCATGCAAAAGCAAAAAAAAAAAAAATCAAAAAATAGATTAGAATAGATAGATAGATGGAGAGAGAGAGAGAGAGAGAGAGAGACAAACAAAGCCTAGAATCTAGGTTCTAGATAGATGATTGTCCTAGTGATAGATTGATGGTTTGTGATAGAGCACAAATAAAGTTAGAGATCTACCGGAATCTAGTCACTAGGAATTTTTAGGAGCAAGAAACTGAACCAAACCAAAACCGAAACAAAAACAACAGTCAATAAGAGATTCGAACAAGAACAGAAAAGATCAATGGATGGAACACATACACACCCAACACAAACCTCGATCGAATCGAATCGAAACGAATCGAAACGAAAAGTTTGAGAAAGATATTCTGAGAAGAGATTTTGAAAACCATTCTCTTCTCTCGATTAGATATATCGAATTTTTGTTTTTTTTTCTATTCACTCGTTTTGTTTCTCGTTCAATGAGAGAGAAGAAATAATATCGAATGATAATAAAAAAACTAAATCCCTCGCTACCGGAATGCTAACCGAGTGAAGAAAAACAAAACCTAAAAATGGTAGAAATCTAAATGTGTTGAGTTTGATAGTATAGACAAAACAACAATAATATCATTAATTTTACCCAAAAAAAAAAAAAAAAAAATTTAAGTTTTCATTAACGTACGATCCAAAGTGAACCAAATCATCATCATCATCATCATCATTTTTGAAACGATTCGATTCTAGGTTTCACTCTGACACATTTCTATTGTCATCATTCGTTCTTGCTAGGACCCAAAAAAAATAATCTTTAATCTTTTTCACACTCTCTGTCTCTCTCTCTCTCTCTCTCTCTCAGACTCTCATTCTTGTAGAAAGTAAACTGTTTTTCTTTCGTTTCCAATTCAATGTTCTAATGTTTCAATGGTTTTCAATGTTCCAATACTTTCATTCGATGTAATTCTTTACTACTGTAAATCTTTTTTTTTTTTTTGTTTTTTTGTTGGTTTCATCTGGGAACATCTTTTTTTCCTAGATGTTCCAAGAACATCATTCATTTCTTTTTTTCACACACAAATACACAACAGATCTTCTACGGTCTTTTTTTTTTTTTTTTTTTTTTTTTGTTGATCTTTTCATTTGATTTTCATCATCGAAGATTGACACCACTATTCTTGTAGCTTTTTTCTAGTTTTTTTTCGGGGAGAGAGAGAGAGAGAAAGTGAAAAATCCTAAAGTGATCGGAATAGTGTTCCGAATCGAGAATTTTTAATGATTGTTTTGTCATCGATGATGTCGAATGTGAATGATTTCATCACCATCATCACCATTGCCATCATCACCTCTTCGGAACAACGGAACAATCATCTATCACAAACAACATCATCATCATCTATTGATGAGAATGATCAGAACCAGAACCGAATCGAACAAATCATTCGAAAACATCATTCTAACATTCTATCCTTTTTCTTCTATTCGTTCGAAGTTTTTGTCTTCTTCTTCTTCGTTTTCGTTGTTCAAATTCAAATCCATTGATCATCATCATCATCATCATCATCATCATCAACATCAACATCAACATCACATATATGAAACGATGAAGAGATGCAAAAAGAGACAGAATACCGAAATTAATGTGAGAGGAATAAAAATAAAAAAAAAATGCTGATGATAACAATGGTTGAATGGATGATGATGTTTAAGTCTTCATTTGGAATTTATCTTCTCTCAACTACATTCGACAATGTAAAGAAAGAGTGTGTGTGTGTGTGTGTGTGTGTGAGAGAGAGAGATGGCAAAAAAAATAGCAAAAAAAATGATAATAATAATAATAATAATCCAATGGACCCAGAATCATTCGTCTTCTTTTTTTCTTTTTTTCTTTTTTTTTTATTTGATAGCTAACATTTCGGGGTTCGCTCGCCTAAACAAAGATTCATGGCAATACCTCTTGATTTTATTCATTTTTTCGATGCTATTTTATTGAACAATCAAAAAAGTTTTTTTTTGAAAATATTCCACATCTTACACAATGTTTGATGAGAATGAATATGATGGATATGGTGAGATGAATGTGATGAAGCGGATATGAAATAATCATCTAACGATCTAAAATTTTGGTTCGATTTTCGTGGCGAAATATTCAGCACGATTGGAGCTTCATTTCCGATCGGATTAGTTTATGGAATCCAACAAATAATCTAAAAAAAGTAAAAACAAGAAGAATTTCAGCATTTTATTCATTTATTTATTTATTTATTTATTTTTTTTTTTTTTTTTTTGAAAAATTTGTTTTTTTTTTCATTCGAATGAAAAATTCTTTCATTGCATAATAGCTTCACTTTTATCTCAAAGCGAAGAATTTTTTTTGAACACTTCTTTCTCATTCATTCATTCATTCATTTTGTTTTGTTCCAAACTCTCTCGAAGATCTGAACAGAACAGAACGGAACGGAACGGAAAACCGAATGATACGCGTTACCGCACCAAAGAATCTAGAAAATGACAAATAGATTCCTAGATTGATTAATATATTTCATTTCGATTTCGATCCATAGCCAAATTTTAATGTTTGGGCTCCACAAAAATCTAATATTGTTCCCAGTTTTTGGTCTTTTTTTTATTTGTTTGAATTACAAATTGAACCCATCTGAAGCGATGTTGAAGCAGTGACGATGATGGAACAAGCTTCCGCGACATAAACGAATTCTATTCACAGTTAAAATAGTAGGAATTCTTATTTTTTTTTTCTCGGCAATTGAAATTTGTCTTGAAAGAACACAATCAATCACATTTCTTTGATTCGAATTCGATATAAGATTTTCACCATCTATCTCTTGATTACGCCGATGATGACGCCGATGATGATGATGATGATGATGCTGTGGAATCGTTTTTCGGAATGTCGCCGACATCGACCTAGCACACCCACACACCTAGCAATCTAGTCAATTTTTATTCTCTGCCTAGTTTCGTTCCGAGCTCTTTCATTTTGAATTAAGATCTATTCGATCACAAAATTCTTTTGGCTGGTGAAAAAAAAAAAAAACAAAAAAAAATCCCATCCGATAGCTTTTCGATAGCTTCGAAAAAAAAACGAATTCGACCCTAGAAAAAAAAATCTAGGAACACAATTTTGTGAGAGAAAATAATCTAACCATCAAACTCATAACCCTTTGCTCTTTAAAGCTTCGACTCTTTTTCTCTAGACTCCCTTATGGTCCCAACTATCCCTCCCCCCTCTCTCTGTCCTTGTTTGTTTCGAATTTTTCAAAAAAAAAAAAAAAAAAATTTAGGGCAAAACTTTTTCTCGATCTCTTCTCGACAGAATTATTTTATTATTTAATTTTCTCTTTTAATTCTAAAAAATAAAAAAAAAATAAATAAATAAAAATACTTGAAAGCTTTTGAAAGATTGTTGACATCACTGAATTGGTTGTTGAAGAAGGAAAAACTATCGGAAGATTGGAAATAGAAAATTGTCTCTATTTAGTTATTAATTTAAATTTCAAAAAAAAAAAACTCGTAAAAAGTACTTGTTTCGAGATGAAATTGTCTGTTTTGTTGTGTTTTTAAAAATTTTTCAAAAATAATTCCAGAATTATTATTTCACGTCCGAATGTTATCTAGACTCATCCGGATCATCGCTATATCGGAGCGATAATTGTCGCTTGATTTGAATTTTAATTTCCATTCAAAATTAATCTCAAAAATTCTATGTGGGCGAAAACATAATGAATGATATTTTGGAGACGAAAAAATGAAAAATCTTTTTTTTTAAACCGGAAATATGGGCTCAAAAACTGTTCAATGAATCAATGTCAAAAATCTCCTCCTTTTGAAGTGAAAAACAACCGAAATAATTTTGTTGCGAATTTAATTATTTCATTGCGAAAGAAGCAGACCAAACAAAAAAAAGCTAGACCCTAGCTAGTTCGATGTAAGATTTCGTAAATTCACATCAATCGATGCTTGTTTTTTTCGCACAATAATAGCTCTCTTCACCTTAGAAAACAATCCAGAACGATTGGCAATGAGAATTGTAGCGTAGCAGGAAATGATTCGACAATCTAATATCTTGGGATCTAAATTTAAAACGAATCAAATTCCAAAGAACCTAATTTTATATTTGTTTCGAATGGTCCACTGTTGTACTTTATTTTTTGAAGTGATTAAATATTTTCATCGATCAATTTGAATGGCATTGAGATTTTCATCTCAAAATTAATGTCACTGAATTAGTATCGTAACAAATCGATCTACGATCGACCAAACAAGCAAAAAAAAAAATTATCTTTGTCATCATCGAGAACGAATATCTTTGAAACTTTTTCAAGCTTTATAAATGATGAGAAAATTAATGAGAAGATAATAGACAATCATTTTTTAATTAGCTACTAACACTATTATTAGCTACTCGGATTCTTTTCGTTGCTGTAGATTTCGGGGAGGGGGGGTGAAGAATTTTCAGACCATCGGATAGTTTAGATTAATTGATACATTCGATCTGCTATGATCAATCTGATGATTATCATCTTGTATCGAACAGAACATTCTCATTCAATCAAGTGTCAATAAGACGACCGTAAGGTCAAATAGAGGAGGTTTTTTTTTGAGCTAGTTGAGCTAGTTGAGAAATTGTAGATTTTTTTTGTGTTTGAGAGAATTTTTTTCAAAATCGAAACAATTCAAAGGATGGTTCCTTGAACCAGATCTCAATATAAAAATCAAGTAAATCTCTTAGTAAATTTAATCGAACAAATTTTCATCATCAAAATTCTATCGTCTAATGTTATCTCTCTCTAAAGTCTACGAGATGCTATTATACCAAAAAAAAAAAAAAAAAAAAAATTTGTCGCTAAATTGCTTATCGTTATGGAGAGTAACTTTTAACGAAAACACTTCAACAATATCAGTTCAGATTGAATCACTCTCGATATTAGTTTTCAACCCTCAATGAAAAGTTTGATCGAAATGAATGGAAAGAGTAGAGAAGATAGATGAAAATTTTCTAAACCCAAAACAAAACTTTCATTGAATGAATTTTTTTTTCCATTCTCAACCATCTCGAAACTCTTCAATCAAACTGATTAATCGATTATTATTATTTAATTATTCAATCTCGAGACGATAATGATGGTAATGATGATGATGATGTTGGTGTTATTATTATTATTATTATTACTATTATTATTATTACTATTAAAAATAATTTCTCCAAAATTATCATCCGATTCTATTTCATTCTGGTTTCGAGAAAAAAAAACTTAAATTCTAAAACTTTGAAAATTCTAAGAATTCAAATAGCTGCAACAGATAAGACAACAACAATAACAACAACAACAACAACAACAACAGAAGCAATTCAAATTCAGCTTCTTATTGTCTTTTTTTTTCTTTCTAATTTAACCAAAAAAAAAAAAATTCAAAAGAAAATGAAAGAACTAGCGAGAGAGAGAGAGAGAGAGAGAGAAAGAGAAGCTTAAAGGATTCACTTCCTGTTTGAATCGATTGATTGTCATGGAATAGAATTACCATCAGTGGCAGTCACTGATAATGATAACGATGATGGTGATGATGATGATGATGATGATGATGATGATGATGATGTTCTTCGAAGACGAGAAGAAGAAATTACGATCATGGTGGTTACACTAGATTGTCGTGGACGGGGAGAGGGGGGAGAACATACGAGAAGACGAAGAAGAACACAATCAAGGTGAATTCACTTTGACGATCATACTATAGAAAGAGAGATGACCTGTTCGGCCATATCTTTATTGAGGATTTTTTTTTTTTGCTTTCGATCGATCGGCACCACCACAACCAACACCACCATCGTCATCATTATTCGCCCTTCAGCGGTAATTTTCCGAAATTAATCCAAGCAAAGCTTGAAATCAATTCACCAGATGTGTGTTTGAAGATGATTTTGAGCGGTATCCTTCTCTCTCTCTCTCTCTCTCTCTCTCTCTCTCTCTTTTTGTCCATATTGATTTGCCTTTTTTCGATAGGTTACCCTCTATCTAGAGAATTCTATTCCGTTCATTTGCATTGCTAACTTCGAATAGATTCAAGGTAAGATTCTTTTGCGCAGCATTCCGAATGCTTCACATTCTTACCCATCTATCTCTCTCTCTCCACTTCTGTAATTATCGTTTGTAATACCCGAGTGTGTGTGTTTCGTAGGAAAAAAAAAGAAAAGCAAAGACCGAAACTGATAAATCAGGTTATGTGTTTAGCTTTTTGAGAATTCTTAAAAATTTTTTTCCATCTCTGAACTCAACCCGTTGTGAATAGCAAGCGAGCGAGCGAGCGAGAGAGAGAAATACCGTTCGAATAATCTATCTTCGATCTTTAGAAGCAGCGGTCGAATGTTTTAGTAAGACCAGACCTAGGAAGAGAGAGATTTTGAATGAATATCTCTCAATTCTAACAGGAAATCATCAGAAAGAATCAAAAACTGTAAGAAAGAAATTCTTTCTTTCGTTCTCTCTCTCTCTCTTCTCTTCTTTTCTTCACAATTAAGAAGATCTTTTACTTCGATATTTTCAAGTGACTAGATTTTAAAACAACAACAACAACTTGATCGACAACCTTTACGAGATCGAATCTAGAGACAATCTTGAATCCACAAGAATCGACATCATCATCATCATCATCATCATCACCATCACCACCGTAACACAACGAAGAGAGACAGTGAGAGAGGGGGTGAGAACGATGCATTCCTAACCTGTCTGCTGTTGGGTTCATTCGATAGCCAGTTATCTTAAATCTAAAAGATTTAGACTAGTCTGCTAGATATCATCTGAATTGATATCTGCCTCTCTCTCTCTCTCTCTCTGCCGTTGTTTATTTGCCCATTTGTTTTTTCTCGCTAATGCGAGGACTATCTCTCTCTCTCGAAGAGATTCATGCACCTTTTCTCCCTCTCCCTCTCTCTTCTTCTTCTTCTCTTCATTTCTTCGTTCAATGTTCTTTATCTTCGAGAAGGATTTCTTCGTGTCATCGTTTTACAGCCGAGACAAACGACAAGCAACAAAAGTTTGAATTTTGATAGATTTTCACAATGATATTTTTCAATCTGATCAATTTGAAAACTTAGTTAGACCAAAGATCTCGATTCTTTCTCGATCTTCTTTCCAATAAGAATGGACAATGTAGTTCTTTCGATACTATTGCAACGATTTTGAATCACCGTCTCCTCCCTCACCCCACCGAATACATTCGAATTTTATTTTTTCAATTCTATTTTCGTTTTCCTTCCGTTTTGTTTTTCATTCGTTGAAAGCTATCCAAAAAAAAAAAAAAAATGAATCCATCAGAATATCGTAGTGATCAATCTCATCGATCGACAAATTTTCTCTCTCGTTCTTCTCGAATCAAATTCGATCGAATCAATCAAAAATTATTGCTCAAAATTTCTAAATCTTTTCTCGATCCTGATCGAAAAATCTCTAACAAAAACGATATCGATGTTCAAAATAATCTTGATTCTTTTCACTTTGATTGGATTAAAAATTGGAGTGAAAAAATCTCTCCACATTTTTCACTTAGATCGATATTGTTTCATAATTCAAAATCTTCTCCCAAATCTCCATCATCATCATCATCATTCTCGATGAGTTCTTTTCGTTCTTGTTCTAAATCATCATCATCATCATCATCATTATCACACTCATCACCATCCCTATCATCGAGATGTTCCAAATTGTTCTGTGTTACATTGTTATTGTTGTTGATTTTGTTAAACAATCAATTTTTCGTGGATAGTTTTGAAGATCTACCACTCAAACGAACCGATCAATATGGAACGATTAGAGATGTGAGAGAGAATAATCTACCTCATTCAGAGATCATCAAAGAACTTGGATTGAAAATTTCAAACCAAACATCAACGATAAACACCTACAATGATGATGATGATGATGATGATGATGGTAACGATGATCATAATCATCGGTCCAGAATGAAACATCCATTATTGTCGATAATCAATTTCTCATCAACAGGTTTGTCTCAAAACGATGTATTCTTCGATATTCTTGTCTAGGGTTCAGTCCCTATTTTTTTTTGGAAATCAAGAAAAATCTTATAATAATGGTAGTATTAAGTTAAGCGAAATGATAGCTAGCAAAATAGAATCGATTGACCGCTACCAACACAAAAACTTCTTAATGATCTCGACAAGATGATCATTATTGAGAAGCTTCAAGAAAAGCTTCAAGTTTTTTTTTTTTTTTTGGTAAATATTGATCATTTAAGTTTGTTCGATACTAAAGAACAAATCGAGGTTCGTCGATGATTTTCTTCTCATAATGATCATAATGTTTATCATTTCATTGTTCGATTTGTAAATTCAATTTGTTCAATAATAATCAAATATGAACTTCGATTCAAACCTACACTGGTCGAGAACTTTTCGAACAAGAATACCTTCCGGGTTCCTTATTAGAGAAGTTTGTTTCGATGCGAAATAATTCGATTATCTAAAGGAGAGAGAGAGAAGAAAAGAGTAAAATTCTTTCTATTCTCTCTTCGATTTGATCATTAATGTCATCCATTTTGAATGGCATCAAATTTAAGGATTCCAAATTGAATTCAAAAAAAAAAAATTCAATAATTTGTCTTAATGAATTCAAGAATTAAATTCGAGCCTAGTCGATTGATGTTTTTTTTTGTGGATGAATTTTTTTATGTGAATAGATTATGGTCATCACAATGATGGTCTTCATCTCTGGTTGATTGAAATGATTCATTGAAAAATTTCCATTTCCCAATCACCGTTTGACATTCTTTCTTCTCTCTTTAGATGGAATTTTATTTTATTTTTTTTTTTTCGTATCCATCGAACATCGAGCGTTTATCATATCATTTCATATTCATTGATTCATAGCGTTGATTTTTAAAGAACAAAACTATCCAATCTAATCTGAAAACATTGGAATGTTGAATACGATCTCGATATTTAATCTCGATGATTATCTTTGAAGGCTAATTATCTTTTGGATTGTTTTATTGTTTCATTATCAAGTTCAATGTTGTTTAATGATTCAAAATGGAAATATTTTGGAATATTTTCTCTCTCTCTCTCTCTCTCTCTCTCTCTTTCAAAGGGACATTTTAGAATCGTAATAAGATTATTCGATGCTTTGTGTTCGTAATTGCGAATTTATTCACTAAAAAAAAAATCAAATCAAAAAAAAAAAAAAACAAAACAAAAAACAAATCCTAGTGCAATGAAAAAAAAAAGATTTCGTACAGAAGAATAACATTTGGAACATAATTTAAGTTCCACAAGAAACAACAAACACCACTAAAGAGTAAAATTAATTCGAGTTAAGTTTTGATTTAAAAAAAAATTTTGCTTTGAAATTATCATAAATATGATCAATTCAATATCTAACTAGAAATAGTTAGAATCATTCGATTGATGATTAGATGAAAATCCTTTGAATCGGAACTTGAATAAAATCAATCAAAATTGATTCTCTCTCTCTCTCTCTCTCTCTCTCTCTCTCTCTCTCTCTCTCTCTCTCTCTCTCTCTGGTGAAGATCTCTTTTGAAGCTCTCTATTAAACTTTTTTTATAAACGAAACGATTATTATTTTTTTTCTCTCTCTCAAGTGAATGGTTTCATTCCATATCCATTCTAATTAGATTCATCAGATCTCGAATCTCATCTCTCATTCTCACATTACTCATTCATTATTTGTCATTGTCCATTTTAGAATTAATCTCACTCACTCTCTCTCTCTCTCTCTCACTGACTCACTCACTTATTCTCACTCTCAGGAAAAACTAAATTAGTTTAAGATTACAAACAAATTCTTTCAAATTAATCTCTAAATGAATTGCTGTTTTTTTTTCTTTCTTTCTCGAATCAAATTCTCTTGTCTGTGTTTGTATGTGTGTGTGTGTGTGTGTGTGTGTGTGTGTATGTCTCGTAGTTTTTTGTTTTTGCAAAATTCCAGAAGCTTTGATCTTTTTGTTTTTTGTTTTTTTTTTTTTTGGTTTTTCTACAGCGTCCAACGAATGATTAGAGAATGGGGCTGTCCACAAGAATAGAAGATAAATGATCTAAGATTATGAGTATATCAAAATGATAGATATAAGATGACTAGATCTAGATCATCAAATTGACTAGATCCAAAAAAAAAAAACATCAAAATAACGAAAAAAAAACAACAGAGAGAAAAAAAGAGAAAGTCATCTCTCTTATTCAATCATTGAATTGTCTTACATTAATCATTGAAATGAGAGAGAGAGAGAGAGAGAGAGAGAGAGAGAGAGAGAGAGAGAGAGAGATTGTCATCGAATCGAAACAATCATTCATCATCATTCGTTGCGGTGTATCTGGATGCTCCCGAAAAAAAAAAGAAAAGTTCAAAGTTCGATAGAAAAGCGAATAAGACTATTGGAACTAAACAAAAAAAAAAAAAAAAAAAAAAGAGAGAATTCTATCTCTATTCTAGAAGTAATCAAAGGGGCAACACAACCCAAACAACTAGTCTCAACACAACCCAAACACAATAATCTGTCTTAGTTTCGCTTAGACAACCACCATCATCATAATTAATATCGGATCAGATCGGATCGGATAAAATGAAATGTATTCATTTTAGAATACCAAAAGATAAAAATAAAGAAAAAAAAATGTAGCCTATTTCGTCTAGCTCGCCATCATTTCACTCGTTAGTTATTTTTCTTACTATTTTTAATTAATAATTATTATTATTCTTTTATTTGATGGACAAAGAATTTAGATGAAAGCAATCAAAGAGAGAGAGAGAGAGAGAGAGAGAGCGAATAAAAATAGCATCCAAATCTACGTGCAAAAGATTTTGAGATTTTGAATTTGATTTTTTTTTTTTGCAATTCAAAAGAAATACTAAAGCGCGTCTTCGAAAGTTTGATGAATATAAAGTTCGAAAGAATAAAAGCGATAGAATAATACTATTCTCTCTCTACACACAAACACACACACACCGCAGACCAAAATCCGAAATCCTTAAAAGAGACAATGATAATAGCCAAAACAAAACCCAGATCCAAAACAAAACAAAACCAAAAAAAAAAAAAAAAAACGAAACACACCCTTCGTTGAATTTTTTTTTATTTATTATCTTTTTTTTTTTAAATCTATTCATAAATTGTTCTCGAATGTTTTTGATTCCATTCTTTTCGTTCTGAATTGGTTCTTCTTCTTCTTCTTCTTCTTCTTCTTCTTTTTTCAATAAGATTTCTATCTTTGATTGAAACATAGAAAGTGAAATCTTTTGCTCAATTTTGATCTCGAAACGGAAGATTTTGCGAAACGAATTTGAAAGTGCCACCATTGATTATGATGATGATGATGATGATGATGATGATGATGATTAGGATGATTAAAAGGATGATGGGAAGAAGGAGGATGATTTGAATCTAACTCTTTTGATTGTTAAAAAACAAAATCATCATCATCACCATCATTACCATCAGTATGGATCACTTGCTAACGTCTCCGATCCATAACAATGGAACGATTGATTGCTTTGTTCATTCAATGACCGTTTCTCAAATCGAATCGGTATCTCGCCAGTGATTGTCGTATTCGATTTGTCCACATATATCCATCTTTTGCATTCTTAAAATTTAATTCTTTTCGAAGAAATAAAAAAAAAAAAAAAAAGATGAATTAATTGAATATCTTCGCAAATGTCACAACTTTACCTGTCACAAGCTTAGTAGCACTTTTCGCGCTCATTACAAATATCTCGTTTCATTTGAATTTTTGTTTGCTTTTTTGTCTTTTTTTTTTTTTTTTTTTTTCGCCATTCGAATTTGAAATTAACTGCTTAGAGAGTGTAGATTGTTGAGAGAGAGAGAGAGTGACTAGTCACAATGATCCAAGAATGAAATCTGATTATGTTTTTTAGTCTTCGTGTTGGGGGGGGAGGGAACGAAATGATTGTAGTTTTCAGAATGTTTTCTTTTTTTTTCTAATTCGCTGTTTCCGATTCCGATCGCCCCTTTTTAGTTGTTGCCGATGTTGTTGTTTTTGTTGTTGTTGTTGTTGTTGTTTTGACTTTGCTAATCTAACAATTAAATTTGATGTTTTTTTTTGTTCGATGTTGACTTGATGATCTGACCATCCACTTTGATCTAACCGATGATTTGATAAGCTCACTTCAAAGTTAAATTCGAATTTTAAAATGTCCTTTTCGTTTGCTTGGATTGTTTTCGATGCAAAATCTTTTGTTTGTTTGTCTCTCTCTCTCTCTCTCTCTCTCTCTCTCTCTCTCTCTCTCTCTATCGTTTGATTTTTGAATTCATTTCGAATCCGAAACGAAATCTAAACAGCTTCGTTGTATAGCTTTAGACCAATCGCTTCGTTTTTCGTATTCGAAAGACATCTCGAGTATAGAAATAATTTCAATTTTTTGCTTCCGTTTCCCCCTTTAAACTAACTTCTATTCTAACTTTTCATTTTGTTCTCGATTCCCATCGATGCATAGAGCCCATCAATTCAGATGTAAATGAATTGCTTACAGCTTCCTTATCGTCTTCTTCTCGTTTTTCGACTCCATCATCACCATTATCATCATTCGCACCAAAATCATTATGGTCATCTGAGTTCAATGAGAATGAAAATCAATCATCAAGATTCTTATTAATTAACACAAATACTTCGAAACATTTACTAAACGATTTTCTTGTATCATCATCAGATCATTTTGATAGCTCAACAAAAAATCATCAAAAATTGGTGCCAAATATTATCGAACAAAATCATGAACATGATCGTGACCTTAGAAATCGACAGCCTAAAACTAATCAATTCGATAAGGAAAATTTGATGAATATTCGTAATACAAAACTAGGACATGATTTTTTGATACCAAGTAGTACTGAATCATCACATTCGGCAATTTCTCTTCGACCTAATTCGAAAGATCTTTCCCGTAGTCAACCAACATCGACGATCGATGATCTTCTCGGTGGTCTCGCTCATCTACTCGGTGGTAATCTTAAAATACCATCTTCAAACAATGGCTCACCAATTGGATCACAATCATCATCGAATCAATTCAATGGATTAGAATCGAATAAGATTGCAAATTTTCTTTCCCATATTTCTTCGAACGTTAACAAAAATAATAATCAAGCGTTTCGTTCACCATCACCTTTGATACCCAATCTAATTCCTCGTGGTCCTAATGGTCTTCCAATGATGCCGAATTTTTCACCGAATTCAAACGGACTGTCACATGGCCCACCGAAAATATCATCGAATGGAAACTATTTGCTTATGCCTCCTTCCAGCTCGGCTAATCTGTCACCTTTTCAAATTCCTTTCATTCCATTGCTTTCAAGCAGTGGAACGAGACCTGCTGCTATCCCTTTGAATGTCGGTCAAAATCATATGCCAATGATGTCACCACCAAAATCACCGAAACCTAATATCATTTCTCCACCGATCCCACCTTCGATGCATGGTCTCACCAAATCTGATATGGATGCTCTTTTAAATCAACTCATCAACAATAATCCAAACAAAACGAATGCTTTTAATCATTTAATCTCGAAGATAGTTGATCGTCATGATCCTCTAAAAGATTCATTGCTGCCATTCAATCTCAATGATACTAGTAAAGTTTTCCCGCCTACAATTCATGCATCTTCGACTAAAGAACCTCAAATTATAACGATGGAAGAAACGCCGAGTGTTTTCGAGATGGTTGTTCAGCATCAAATCGGTCCTAGCTTTTCATCGACTATGGATCCAATTCTATCGACCTCTTCGATGATTGAATCCTCAATATCTTCGGTAACTTCAGCATCGACTATCATATCAACTGAATCGTTAATTTCTGCATTGCCTGATGTGACCGAAATCCGTAACCATCACAATCAAATGATCAGAGTCACGAATAATGCGATTACGAAAACGACCGATGTTGTCTATGGTAAGAGAATCATCCCATCAACGACACAATCACCATCATCATCGACTTTTTCATCAACATCGATTTTGTTTCAATCATCACCATCACCATCATCATCTTCATCGATTTTCGAGAATTCTAGTCTTACAACGAAAACATTTCAAAATGGACACATTCAATCAACGGCCAATGTTATTAATCCGACTGCAACGCTTAATTCGATCGCACCTTCGATCTCATCAACATCGAGTAGTGTTTTGTTTGGCAAACCGGTTGTTATGCAAATGCCAATCGAAAATGTTAAACCGAAAATTAGACAATTTGAGCCCAATAAAACTTTAGAAGGAATGAATAGATTATCTGGATTCGAAAAGAGTAGCATCGAAAATCACAAATCCAGTGAATCGAATCAATCATCTAGAACTGGTAGCAATTCTTTAACATCGACGACATCTTCATCGAACAAAAAATCTCAAGCTAGACCTTATGTTCGTAGGCCAGCATTTCGGCCACGGCCAAATGTACCGATTGTTCGAATCGATACTTGTATTGTTGGCGATGATAGCACTTGTGATCCTTCTTTGAATGAGAAATGTATCACCGAATTAGGTCTTAGTTCATGTCAATGTCGACCTGGTTTCGCTCGAACTATTCCTCGAACAAATTGTACACCGGTCATTGCATTGACGCTTTCGTTCCGAGTCGATAAAATGTCCGGCAATAAGATTCAATTCACACGAGCTCTATTGAACTCGAATTCGGAAGAGTATCAATATCTTGAGTACGAAAGTATTCATGCTATGAATTCGTTGTTCTCGCAAACCAAATCATTGCAAACAGATTTGATGGCAGTCAAAATTAATCGCTTCTATACAGTTGGTGGTCGTACAATCGTTAACGCTACTGTGATGCTACAAAACAATGAGACTTCAGCATTGACAAATCAAAAATCATCGGCCTCGATCAATCCCACACAGAACATCAAACGAGTCTTACAACAAGAACTAACACAAGTTATTGTTGATTCGAACAACAATCTAGGTGAATCACAGCTTGCTGTGGATTCTCCATCCAATGCTCTAGCTCGAATCGATGATCTAAATGAATGTTCATCTGAAGATCATAATGATTGCTCGAAAAATGCTCGTTGTATCAATGAGTTCGGTGGCTTCCGGTGTGAATGTGAGCCAGGATATGAGGATAAATTTCCCGATAATAAATGGCAATCCGGCCGAGTTTGTTTGACTTGTCCGAGACAGTATTGTTCTAATCGAGGCGAATGTTTAATAGTGAAAGGCGAGAGAGTTTGTCGGTGTTTAGCCAATTTTATTGGATCTCAATGTGATATCGATGCTGAAGTGTTAGGTGTTGCTATCGGTGGATCAATAGCTGCATTGGTCATTATTGTCATCACTTTCATCTGTCTCTACATGTGGAAGTAAGTTTAAGATTTAAAAATTTAATTCTCCAAATCATATCTATCATTAGGACAAAATTAATTTTCCCTTTTTTTTCTTGAATATCTTTCGAAAATTACGTTAGTCAACGTTTTCGACAAGAGCAGCAAAAAATCGAAGCAATGTCAGCAGCAAGTGGACATACATTTAGCTATCTAAATAAACCGTTGCAAACTTCAACGATGTCTCGTTTATCGATGGATGAACGTTTCGGTGGACGATCATGGACACATTATTCGGAATCTCAACAACATCTTCTCTCATCGCAATCGAACATCAACAATGGCTTCTATAATAGTCAAAGTAGCAACAATACCAGCACTAATACGGTAAAGAATAAGAGAAAGAGATATTAAAAATCAATTGATGAAATAGCAAAAGTTTTGGAACAAAACATCTACGACAACGAAGATATTTCGGAAGAATTTTTTTTTTTTTGCTAGAAAAAAAAATTATGAATTCATCAATAGAGATTCTGATGAGCTAGAAATGCTTTTCGACTTCTCTCTTCAAAGCCTAATTTAGGAATGGTTGGTTAATTAGAAATTAATTGATCGATGATTGGTAAATTTCAATCGATGCTCGATTTAATCATCTAATTAGTTAGGCAATGAAATCTTTTCGTTGATTAGAATAGATACATGAATCGAATGAATCAATCTTCCAATAAATCAATTTTCTTTTTACAATCTAATCAATTTTTTCAAGGCCAATCACGGAACCGAACACAATCATCATCATTCGAATCAAAATGGTAGCCATGTTTACGCACAACCAGTACGTGTGATACCAACTGGAAACGGAAATGGTGTCGGATCAAGCTCGATAAATAATCATCATCATTTGATGCCGGATTATGATCCACCTAGCAGCGGAGGAAGTGGTGCATCGTACGGTTTCCATGATAGCCATTCGATTTGGACAGCAAAATCGAATCGAAATTCAACACAGAAAAAGAAATCGCATCGAAATGGTCATGAACCATTCAATGTTAATCAATCGCAACAACACCATCATCATCGAAGTGGAACAATTTCGGGAATGCACGAAATTCATTATCCATATGTAATACTGGAGAAGATTTGTTGCAAAAAAAAACAAAAATCCAATTAATTTTTAATTTTATTATATTTTTTTTCTCTTGTGATAGAAATATGATCACTACAATGAGACAGAATTCTCCACCAGAGAATTGATCTATTCGCCTGCACATCTTTACGCAACAAATCCGAGACAATCGAGCCACGCATTTTATTGATATGGTTCTTTTTCAATGATCGACAGATAGATTTTTGAATTCATCTAATCGAATGCTTCTTTTCTTTTATAAATATTTTTTTTTCTGTTGCATTTATTATTATCAATTTTTTTCTCTTCGAATAAATGAAAAATTTCCTTCCCTCCGGGAAAAAAAACTTATTACATTTCTCTACGAGATTATTGATTACCATTGGTGGACCATTGATAGAATGGATGATCTTTGCCATGTGTGATCGATAGATGTTCACGAACAATCATCGTGATTCGATTGATCAATGGTTCAACATCATCAAGTTGTTCATGATTAAGAATCAAAAATCGAAGAAAACATTGATAGAACAAAGAGAGACATGGATGGTATCGACATCTTTGATAGAATCGTTCCTGGATCGCCAAACGTTGCTGATAAAGTTGTAACAATCTCTTTGTATCTCGTTCACTATGATCTTTAGAAGCTAATGTTAGAATTAGATTGTTAAGAACCTCGTAACGTTTAAAATCGATTTCGTTATCAAACGGTTTATAGAGTTTAGGATCACAACCGAATTCACATTGACATGTGAAAAAATATCGATCTTCAAGAATCATGTTACGTTCTTTTCTCGCAAGAACATCTTGTACGTAATCGATAAAAATCTCCTCACCGATCTCGATCGGTCGTAAGGCACGAATCTCTAACACAAGTCCATCTCCTGAAGCGCAAGCGTTCGGTACACAGCTATGATCAAAAACTGATGCTTCAACATAGAGACCACAACCACGATGATCGATTGTTTGAGTTGTCGCATCATAACAATCAATACCGAAAGAATTAATCTGCAACAATCCATAACATCTCAACAATAGATCGAGATTAAAATTTTCTATCTTATAGAAATGGAAATAATTTAGAATTCCTTTGAAACGATCAGAATCCTGTAACGAAATCGGATGGATGGATTAAAATCATCGGAGTTTGCGATTCTAATTTCAAACCTTTAATTCATTATTATGTGATTCCATTTGTTTGATTGTTCTTATAGATCCATTATGATCAAGTCGAAATTCTTTCATTTGAAGTGATTCATCGGACAAGAGTAATAGATATAATCTCAATGCTAAACGTTGCATAAAATCGATGCCATCATTTTCGAATCTTATTTTTGAATCAAGAATTTGAATGAAGAAAATCAATCATCGAAAAAGAGATGAGAAAAAAAAAATTTTTTTTTTGTTCTTCTCAAGACTTACTGTTGAGGTTTTTGTCGAGCCAAAATTGGACATTCTAATCGATGAATTTTCTCGTATGAATCTTTTAAACATTCTTTAGAACAGTAATAAACTTTTTTGCAAAGAGAACAGGCTAGAGAGCTACCGATAGATTTAAAACATCGATCACAAGTGAACATTCGATGATCATTTTTGCTAACATAAACCAATGGCTCATCGATTCTTAAGATCACATCGCCTGGTTTAAATCTTTTCGATGATTTCGACATCAAGAATTAAATTATTTAGACTTTGAAATAATTTAGAATTAGATTAGATTATTTGGGTACAATTTCAACAATTATTGACTAAAATTACATTAATTTTCAATAGACAAGATATCTATCGAAGAAAAGAATAAAAATTTGTAAAAGTTGAAAATTAATTGGAACGAACACGGAAACACGGAGAAGTAGAATTAATGTTTATAAAATTTATTTATAGATTTCATGCGAACAGTGTGGGGAAAAATTAGATTCTAATTAAAAGTTTTAGAATATAGATTTAAAAATAGTTTGTATCCTCAGTGAATGCGGATGCTATACGTAAATCTTTACTAAGCAAACAATACATCCGATGATGTGATGGGCGTGAATATGGTGCCGGTCTAGCGAAACCAGATGCTCGGATGATGAACTCTTTTCCGATCGGATTCGGTAGAGATTTTTTGAACGAATCAAATGAATTGATTGCTGGCGATCGTCGAGATCGCGATTTTAGATCACCACCATCATCATCATCATCATCATCATTATCTTCACCATTACGATTACGATTATCATCGAGTTTAGCATCACTTTTGAAGAAATCTGTTCGATCATTTTTGTACATCATTTCTACGATCAACGGACATATAGGATCCGTATTGCATAGTTCTACTTCAGGCTCGGTGATTAGAGATAGAATGAATCGTATCAATTTCGATCCAGATAATTGATCATCACTTTTTTCTATTTTCGATCGAGCGAATTTCGTTAGCTTTTGGCCTAGATTGTTTCGTTGCTGCTCCAGAGAGTTGCTAGGTTGATCCGTATCCGGTTGATTCTCGAAAAGATTAGAAAATTTTAATCGTTTAAACATTTTCGAATATGATGTTCCTAATTTCTGTAGAATTGAATAGAATTTGATGATGGAAATTTCGATTTGAAGAATTTTTTCAAGAAAAATTCTTCGATTACTTTCGTTGTTTAGATTTTGAAATAATTTTATATAATTATCGATTTCTAATCTAAATATTTGAAGTTGATCACTTTTCATCATCTTCGTATCGATGTTACTTTCAATCAAGCTCATTATTTCATTACAATATTGGGAAAGTTTCAAAAGAATTGATTTGCCAATAATCGGAATGAACAATTGAATTAGATTGCCAATGGTGATTTTCTCAAAATATTGCAAAATTTCTTCAGCTTCTTTGGTATAGTTAAACAATCGTTTTTGTTTACGTACCGGAAGAGGCTTAGCCATCGACCATAATTCTTTCCAAGTATCGGATTCTTGCATTCTTTTGCTTAGGCCATAGTTTGGAGCATTGAAATTATCACAATCATCATCACACAATTCTATCCAATCTCTTGGAGAATGCCATCGAATAAAATCTTCGAATCTACATTGAGGATTAGCTGCTTTGAAAGCTTCCATATCGGAAAGCAAACTACTTGATTGTGATCTTATTTGAATTTTTGGATCATCTATTGACGACAGCGTAGCGATTTGTTTTGCTAGCTCCTCTTCTGTCATCGGAGCCGGATCTTGAGTCATTGGAATACGAATCGGTTGATTGGGTTGATCTAGAAGACAAAGAACATTTTCACCATCTTTATCATACAAAACACCAGTAAAATCTTCTGCTTCGATATTGGATTGTTCGAAATCTTCGGCATCGAAAAATTCTTCATCAGAATCATCGTCTTTTTTAGTGCTGAAATTTTTTTCGCAATGTTCTCGTTTGATTTTTTGAGCAATACAACAATTGAGAAGATGAAGTTTTTGATGAAAAATACAATTTTGATGATTGATTTCCGATACCGATTCGATTTGAGATAACGATTGCCCATTTTGCCAATGTTCACGTAGATTCAATACGAAAAATTTCCAAACTCTAGCCAGAATCGATATTTGTTGATTCTCAAAGTAAAGATTCGAACAAAGATTCACTAAACGCCAAGGTAGACTATCGAACCAAGTAGATTTCAATTGTCGCCATTGTTTTTTCTCATTCTCAGTATTCAAATCGTTTCCTTTTTGGAAAATTTTTTTCACTAGATTTTCAATCTCTGATGGATCGGAATGGAAAGTTTCAGATAGAACCATATTAGAAACGGAATTGATCAATTGGTTTGCATTGATTGGTAACGGTACTGTTGAAGACGATAATCGATCTAATGCTGGCCTAACATCGTTTTTGATTTGTTCTTCACTCAGAAAACTCATTATCGATTGGTGATTATTAGTCAATCGAAGGAAAAGTTGGAAAATTTTCACAATCCAACAGAATCGATGCGATTTGTTCGATTCCATAAACAAAGCTCTCACCGACCATTTAGGAGCGTTTTCGGGCTGAAGATCAGTGTGATATGCATTATCGGTTATAAGTTCCTCAGCAATCAAAGGCCAAGTTGTCGCCAATTGTATTTGTTCGCAAGGATCACCATTCATTTGATCGAAACGAGGCAAGATTTGATGAAACATTTCTTCGTCGAACGGAGAATTACGGAAATAAGAGAATTTTTGAATAAAAAAAGATTCAAGCAATGTTTTCGAAGGACCAATAACATCGTAAAGAAGATAATCTGATGACCATTTCGATAGGATATAAGTGAAACGAATAGAAACACAAATTTTACTTTTATTCTGATCATTGTTGATTGGATTATGATGTTTCCAAGCTTCATCGAAATCTTCTCTCTCATCTTCATCATTGTGGATGCGATTATTGCCGTAAGAGAATGATGAATGTAGTTTATTCTTAAATAGAGTTAACAATTCGTTGAGATACTGAAATTGGGATGATTCCGGAAGTAAAATCATTTCGAAATAGGTACGAAAACCATTCGATAAATGGCCAACACCGATATAGAGACGTCGACTTAGATTGCTAATTTGACAAAAAAAGGGCACTTCACAATCGATGCTATGCAATGCGATCGCTGCTGAACCGATCAGATGTCTTGCTCGATCTTCGGTACTGATTGTCTCTCCATTCAATGGAGATAAGACCAAGAATTGTGTGAGTCCATAATATCGGACCAATGGATGGCCAGATGCTGGCCAATCATTTTGAATAGAATTCATATTTCTCCATGCCTCATTGAAACCAAGGAAGAGATTCGATGATTCTGTTTGATTCAAAGAATGTTCTGGTGAGTTTTTTTTGAAATAAAAATATTGCAAACTGAATGAAACTTTTCCGAATCGGATAGATTCTTGTTTTTGTTGCCATCGATGATGATCGGCTAAGAATTTCGAATTAACTTCATTATTATTTGTTTGAGAAGATTTCGTAATGCTAGGCGAAGAATGTTCCAATGAAGTGGTATCGATCGGCACCGAGTCATGCTCTCCACTTATATTATTGTTTAGATTCCATAGAGTTAGAATCTCTTCAAGATCCGAAATGAAACGTTCCCAATCTGACGAGGTGCTATAATCGTTGATTTCAAAAATTTCCTCGTCACACATCGTGTTTGTCAACGTTTCTTGTATCTTCTGCCAGAAAATGAGATAAAAAACAAGATTGTTTCAGATCATCTACAAGAAAGTTTCAACAGAATCACTGAATCAAATCGAAAATCGATAAACTAATGATGACGATACAATTAAAATATATCCCAATATAAAGAAACGATTCCATTCGAAATTTATCGAAGAAAAATTTTTCCCAAAAACAAACATTGAGAAATTGGAAATTTTTCCGAAAAACTCTGATTCAAATTTAGACAAACATATGATTGCCGTATGGAACAGTCCTAATGCGGACGGCTTCGCTAAAAATTCAGAATTTGGAATTTTTACCAAACACCTCTCAATATGTCTAGATCGTTGCTGACAAAACTATTCTTCGCTGTCTCTTTAATTGGATCTGCTACTCTCATCTACAAGGTCCATATGATTCAAGTGGAAGATCGTCAACGATTACATGAAGGTGTGATACGAGATCAAGAACGTCAACGATACAAGAAAATGCTTCAAGATATCTCGAATCGTTGATGGAAGATTCAAGATTTAAGAGTTTTGGATTATTCTTTTTTTTCTCTATTCTTTTAAGTCGATTATCGTTTTTAATTAACAAATATTGATTGTATAGAATTCAGATTGTATAAATTTCTTTCCTTAGTATTTTTGTTAAACCAAAAAAAAAGTAGTTTTCGGACAGGATGCGATAATTTTGGAGAAGATTAAACGCAATCATCATCGATCAGCATATAGAAAATTCCGGTAGCTAATCAAAACACTTCAAAAAGACTTTTCCTAATTCTAATTTCTTCACAAGGTCATTTATTCAGTCAGTTTGTTTGCTGGTCTTCCAATGCTGTTTGGTTGTTCACCACCGTTCATTGAATAATTTAGAATACTCGTTTTGTACTGTTTATCACATCAACAAGATAACAACCCTTGACGTCGAAGATGAAATATTGTACATGTAGCGCGAACAATCGTTGAAGTGAAGGCGATTCGATTTCGCTTGGATTCTTGATTATGATCTTAAATGTGTGTGCAATCGTCACTTGATGCAATGGATTTTTTTTCAATATAAATTAAAAATATTTATTTAAAACTTGTAATCGAATTGATGATAGAATCGCCGGAACTCATAATATCTTCATTTTTTTTTTTCGTTCGAGATTCTATTGATGACGATGAAATTATGTTTGATTCTTTGGGATATTAAAATCTTCAATCTAAAAATTTTTAAATGATCCAAAATTGATTTAGAATTTCGAAATCGCTATAATTTGTGTGTAAACGATCGTGAAGGGCTTGAAAAATGCTCAAATCTAACATCAAAATTGCAAAACTTTTTCTTTTGGACCGTAATGTCGAAGGTCCTAGATCTAGGCTTCGTTCGCATCGAATTCTCATTTTGATCATAACATTCATCATCTATACAATCTATCATATGTCTCGTAAACCGATGTCGGTTATCAAATCCAAACTGTATAATGGGAATGCTACTGATCCAAACAATTGGGCTCCGTTTAACGATAAACTAGCCAATAGTCTATTATCGGTTCTCGATGGCGTCTATTGGTCAGCGTATGCAATCGGAATGCTTTGCAATGGTTTCATCGCGGAACGAAGCAATTTACGATTATATCTCTCAATATCGATGACTCTATGTGGTTTGATGTGTTTGATCTCTGGATTGGCATTCTATCTCTCGATCCATTCGTTGACGTTTTTTATTGTCGTTCAATTTCTTTCCGGTTGGTTTCAATCGTCTGGTTGGCCAGCAGTTTTAGCTGTGATGGGTAATTGGTTTGGTACCACGAAGAAAGGTTTCATTTTTGGCATCTGGAGCCTACACACTTCGCTCGGTAACATGCTTGGTACAGCTTTGGCTGGCGTTTTTGTAGATTTCAATTGGGGTCTCTCCTATATAGTGCCCGGAATAATTTGTCTAATTTGTTCTTTGATCATATTTTTCACATTGATTCCAAGTATGGAACATTCGATATTGGAACGATTCCCTTAGTAATTCTTGCTTCCTTCATATTAAGAACCAGAAAAAGTTGATCTCACTCTCGAATCAAAAATTCTCAACGAATCAACAAGATCGAATCAAAATCAAAGTATCGAAATATCGTTGACGAAAAACAAAAAAGCAATTAAATTTTTTGAGGCATTCACCATCTCTGGAGTGATTGAATTTTCAATCTGTTTGTTTTTTACCAAATCAGTTTCATATATCTTTCTTAATTGGCTACCAAAATACATCAGCTCTCATGGTCAGTTTTGAAACTCGATCATTGTCTTTTCACAAATTAAACATTTAATTTTCTCGAATAACAACTAAGGTAACATATCATCATCGAAATCCGCTTACATCTCCTTGATGTTCGATATCGGGGGCTGTTTCGGATCGATCATTTCCGGTTTGATCACCGACATCATCGGCTATGGTTCCATTTCTTGTTTTTTGTTTCTCTGCCTCTCAATACCATCGGTAAGATTTTCTCGATCCTCTCTAACGCTATACTCGATTTACATTTGCTAAACTCACAGCTCTTTCTTCTCGCGAATTTTTCCCATCTCAATCTACCAATCAATTTAACTCTACAATTTCTCAATGGATTCTTCATCAACGGACCATCATCGTTGATCACCACGACTGTGAGTGCTAATCTTGCTTGCCAAGTGACAATGAAAGCTGCAACAGCGACAGTCTCCGCGATCGTCGATGGAACCGGATCGATCGGTGCAGCGATCGGACCATCAATCGTTGGACCTTTGCGCGATTATTTCGATGATTGGAATGCAATCTTCTATATCGCTATGATTGGAAACTTCTTAGCAGCTTCCTCTTTGGTTCGGATTGTACTTAGAGATACAAAATTCTTAATTACGAATAATAGCCAATTAAGTTAAATTTGATTTCTTTTTACAAAAATATCATTGACGTTTCATTTGACAAAAATGTTTAAAACTTCATAATTATACTTTATTGAGTTGAAATTTTATTTTTCGTTATTGTGAAATTATTAAAAATGTCAATAAAATTTTTGGATTTTTTTTAAAGGAATAAATTAATCAATAGAGAGTTTGGCGAATGTAGTCAGTCGAAGTCCTTTTCTTCAATAATCGTAAATCTTTATCGTTTGATATTAGATTCGGCTTTTTAGATTTACTGACAAGATACTTATTAATTGCTTGCTGAGATGTCGATGAAGTTGTTCCAAACTGTTTGGATGAACTCGATTGTTGTTGCTGTTCATTAAGTAGAGCTTTCAAATTTGAAGATGATATTTTTGCTAACTTCGAGCAATTGTTAGCAGCATCATTTAAGGAAGTTACGGTTTCACGTCGATTTTCTAAAAAAGATGAATTAAATTATAGGGAAAAATAAAGTTTCACAACTTACCTTCAAAAGGGGAAAAATTTTGATCTTTAAGCAAACCATTCCAAAAGCTTTCACTGACCAAGAATAATGCATTCATTACCGTAACTTGCTTTGTATTCTCACGCATCAAAGAAGAAGAGGAGACTTGTCGAAATTCAGAATTGCCGACTATAGTAGGCGCGAAAATATTTGAAAGTGCTTCAGTGGTCATCTTGGTGACACACTCAGCATTAGCTACTTTCATTAAATGTAACATAAGGAATGCAAGAGAATCTCGGTTAGCGACAGGCATTTGCATTATAACGTCTTTCAAAACGTTTATCGGATCGCTGTCACTTTCGGATTGACTGTGATCGCTTTCATCTAAACCTGAATCAGGTTTCTCGCTATCCAAACGTTTAGGATTGGTCTGAACAACATGCTCTTCGGAAAATAGAATCACAACATCACTGAGACTGTCATCTCAATTTAGAACTTTAAACAATTTGAAATGAACCTACCGGAAGCTCGAACGAAATCATGCCACAAAACTGTTGTAACCAAAGAGTCTTCAAGATCTCTAAGAAACATTTTTACTGCTCCACAAATGGTATGAACATCATTTATTGATGCAAGATTAGGAATGCCATGTTTAGCTTCAAGAATTTTGTTTCTTAATTCTCTAACTTCTCTCTCTACGCCACAAATTCGATATAAACCGATGACTGATGACTCATGAGGTTTAAGTTTTTTGTCCTTCAATGTCAATTGAATTCTACGATCGATTTCATTACAACAATGTATTAGAAGTGCAGGAACACAAGGACGTGCATTCATGTTGGCAAAATCTCCAATCATCAAAAGTTTCCCACCGCTTCTGGAATAATGAGGTGTTCCGATACCTCCAGAAGAGATCATCTTACGCACATCGTTTCCATTAAGGTAGGGAAGACAAGGTGTGGGTAATAAGTCTTTGCAACGGGTATGAGCGATTCCGCGACATTCAGTGCAAGCATAATATGCTGTGCAAAAACCGATATTTTTGTTGCAAGCGGTACAAATTTGTGATTTGAAAGCTTTCTTATACTGAAATTGATGAGGACGAGAATCCAATCGCTCGGGTTCTAATTTTGAATTGTGTCTATGGAGCGTAGCTTTAGAATAAAATTGATTAGATGCTCGACGATTGAGCGCAGACGAATTCGACTTGATTGTCGCGGTAGATTTAGTGAAAGCCTTCGATAAAGGACTTGACAAATGTGTTTGAGATGGAATTTTTTCCTCTTCGGAAATGAAGCCTGTGTTTAGAATGGAATCTTTTTCATCACTAACTTCATTGATGACGGAGAACTGATTTTGTATTTTAGACATAATACGCTGAATTTCTGGTGGTCTGGAACTTTTTTCTGCATTCTCTTTGACAGGTTTCGAATCCAACTTTGGCACTTTAGCTTTTGGGACATCGATATTATCATCAGATTTGTCAAACAATAATCCATCGCTTGAATCATCCTCTTGGTAATTATGAAGTCGATCGAAATCATTTAACATCGACATCAATTGTGTGCGGCTTGAGCTAGCTGGCATCGAATTTTTGTCTTCTAGCATCAAATCTTTTATAACTTCCATTTTCTTTTTGAGATCATTGTATTCTTTTTGTAATGATTCCTTAGCTTTCACTTCTCTCGCAAAAGCCATTCGTAATGATTGCATGCGAACATTCATATCATGATTATCATTTTGAAGCTTTTGTATTAAACTATCTCGTTCTCGAAGATCTTCTAAGGCTTGTGCCCATTTCACACGTACTTCTTCAAGATTTTTAAAGAATTGTATGAGTTCTGCAGATAATTGATCATATTCAATAAACGACACACAAAAAGAAATGAAAGATCAAGAAGACTTACTTTTATAATCATTGTGAGCGTTGAATGAATTCGAAAAACGGCACATATCATCATACATCGCCAGCAATGATAATTTATTATTAGATGTTGGTGTAGCCATTACATCGATAAATAAAGATCTTCACAATCATTAATGAAAATTGTAATGTGAAAAATAGATCAAAAGTTTGATCGATTTGAAAAAAAAGAAAATGAAGAAAATGAAATCGAAGATTTTGTTCAATAAAGGTAAGAGAGAGAGAGAGAGAGAGAGAGAGAGAGAGAGAGAAGAAAGTAGTGATCGAATAGGATTTCTTCGAATCGATTTTTCGAATTAGATGTTTGAGAAGAATAATTCAATTAAGTTTGCATCGAAAACAATTACCTTTCCGCGTGTTTTCGTTGTTTTTTTTCTAAGGTTTCGCTGTTGTTTTGGTCCGTATCGTTTGTCCGCCGTTTTTTTCGAAGATTTTGAATTTTTTTTTTTTCCAATCTCTCTCTTCACAACGGTCTTTACTAGAAAATTATTCAAACAAGTAATAATAATAATAATAACAATAATAATAATAATAATAGTAATAATCATTTAGAATCAATACGAATTTTGAAACTAGTAGAATAGAAAGCTTAACGGCCGAATGATCTACAAGTTGCAGGGTCACTAGGGTAGCAGTCTCAAGTTTTGTAGTTGAGTGTGTGTGTGTGTGTTTGTGTGTTTTGAATCGATGCACAACAGTCTGACAGCATTATGAAAGGTTTTGAGGCCGAAGCGTTCGGAATGACAGTTCCATCCCTTGTCTATTGCCTCTATCTCCGCCCCTCCATTTTTTTTTTTTTTTTGGTAATTTGAAATTGCTGGCGCAAAATTTCAAACAAATTCAACATCATCAGTATTGATTGATTGTCATTCCGATTTGGATTGTTTTAATATCGGATGAATTCATTACGATATTGAGATAATGATGATGGTGATCGTTGATCAATTTCGTAATGTATTTGAAAGATTTTTTGTTGAATCTACGAGATCCTCTTAAAAGATCAGATTCCAATCTCCAAAATTCCATTGCCATTCTATCTTCTCTTTGAATCTTTTTTTTTCGCTTCAGTACTGATGCTAGATTGTCAAACAAAATTCTGACATAACAACATCCGGATTTGAATTATGGATAGATTTTCGGGACGATTATACCGACGATAACGATGAGAACTAGTTTCATTTGTGAAGAACATTCAAATGAGGAAAATGTGTGATGAGAAAGAAAAATTAAACGTTTACAGAAAAAAAAACGTTCCAAAATGAATGATTGCGGGAGAAAAAAGCGAAAAAAAAGACTAAACATTTAAAACAATTAAAATAACTCTGATGATTAACGATTGTTTTATTATCCGAGAGCATCTAATTTCAAAGAGATTGAGATGAGAAAAACAAAATGATAAGTTTATGAGACAAAGAAAACACAGATAGATAGAATGAGGATTGATGAATATTTTTAAGCATCTAAATGATAACATACGAATAATATTTAAAATTTGTTTGCTGTTTTCAAAACTTTCGGTTCTAGTTCCTGATCACAAGCATCGGAATTGTCCCTTAAGCAATCAAATTGGTTTATTATCTAAGAGAAATGTGAATGAAGAGAAACAAAAACATCTCCATCTCATCAAACAATTTGGTCCGATTGACAAGCTAAAACATTCTTGAAGACGAAACAAAAATTTGATGAATCCAATGAATGAAACAAGCGATGATCGAGGAACTGGAAAAAAAAATTTCCCCGTTTATGACTCGTTTCTATCGATGCAATAAAACTAGAGAAAAAACCCGGCAACGACAACGACAACAATCAATGCTTGTGTTGTAAAATTAATGATGATTGCCGTTTTTTTCTTTTTTTTTTTTTTAGTTTTTGTTTTTATTTGCTTCGTTCAATCAAAGAACGTATTGTGATGTTCTCATCGAATGGATTCAATCATTGTTCCAGGAACAATTTGCGTTCAGAAATCATCAAACTCATTCATTTACGATCATAATTAATCTATTGGAATCGTAATAAACATTCGATACGGAAAACTGGATTTTTGTTTTTGTTTTTTTCTCTCTCTCTCTCTCTCTCTGTCACTTTACTTCCTTTTTTTTGTTGAATAGATGTTGATCAATCAATTAATCGATTATTCTCGATCTTGATCTCATCAATCAACATCGAGATCATCAATTAAATTATCAAACGGATGATGAAAATTAATTGTTTCTCATTAGAAAATCATTTGGAAAAGGAAAATCTCATCGAAAGATTGGATTAGATTTGTTTGTGTGTATATCTGTTGGTGTGTTTTAGTGTGTCTCAATCAATCGAGAATATTTTGTTACAATAATTTGATATTTTTTTTTTTCATCATTCATCGACCATCAAAACAGAGGTTTAATTTGTACGAATCGTATACCTTCAACAAGATGCAAGTGATCAAGATTGATAATCGAATAGTTGATGAGAATCCACTAGTGTTCGATCAAGTTGAGGTTTGAACGAGAACAAGAGAGAGAGAGAGAGAGAGAGAGAGAAAGAAAACCACCGAATATAATCAAAGTTTTGATGGAAAAAATTTTCCGCTCCGAATTTGATCTGAATCAAATCATTTCGGATAATCGAATCGAAATGAATCATTACATCATCCAAAACTTATTACCATCGATTATTCACATCGATCGATTGATGAAGAAATCAATCAATGTGGAACAAAAGAGAGATGAAATTGTAGCAAATTGTATACTATTTTTTTTCTGGATCAATCAATTTAACGAGCTTACGATGGAATCTCATCGTAAGCGGAAAGATTCGAGATTACTGAAATTTTTCTCACTGATTACTGTAATTATTAATATTTGTATCGAAAAAATTTTTTTCCCAATCCTCTCCGATACAATCCGAAGTGCGTTTCCACAAAAAAAAATCGCTCTCTCTCTCTCTCTCTCTCTCTCTCTCTTGGAACATTGATTCGATGGGATGATGAAATCAATCTCGAAGACATCAAATAGCATCAAACAAATTTTCCGCCGTTTCTTTTTATTTTTTTTTTTCGTCGATGAGGTTTGATTTTGATTTTCGGTGATGGAAACAAAATCATTGTGATACCCGGTGGCGATTTTGTTCTTATCAGATTCAATAATGATGGTCAAGATTACGATGATGATGAAATGTGGTGATGAAAGTGAAGAAAGAGAGAGAGAGAGAGAGAGAGAAAGTGTGGTCGATCGACAGTGATGGATTTAAAGGAGAGAATCAAATAAAATTAATCTCTTCTTTTCCATATCTCAGAGAGATTCCATCAGAAAGAGCAAAAAAAAAAAAAGCTAAAACCTAAGCTAAAAAAAAAGATTCAAGCAATGGTCTGTCTGAGCATCATCATCTTATCGCGTTAGATTTCGAAACACTTCGCTTTCGTTCGTGATCCACAGCTTCGCGAAACGATTGAGACAATCTAGATTGTGTCAATCTAAATCAAAAACAGAAACAGAAAACAGCAAACAAAAAACAAAAATTTCTTCCCAAAGGTCATCAAAAGTTTTCCAAAAAGAAAAAAAAAACTCAAACTATGTATTTTTATCTAGCTTAGTTTGATGCGATAGTTTGGATACGAGTGATGGTCGAGAGATTGGATCAAGATCAAGATAGATGGATAGCTGGATAGCTAGATAGATAGATGGATGGACCATCAAATCTGACCGTATTTGGACCGATAATAGTTTAAATAATAATAATAATATTTAGTAATGATCAGTTTGAAGAGAACAAGAAAACTCTCCTCCCTTCACTTTTCCGCTCCATAATGGGACCCATAAGAGAGAGAGAGAGAGGTTTCGTTAATATCACACCAAATCTCTAGATAAGAAAACTTTAAAGAAAAAAACATTAACCATTTTCAATGATAAAAACATTTCATTAACACCGAAATCATCAGAGGCTATCATTTTAAAATCAAGATTTGAATCAAAACAACAAATTAAACCAAACAAAAAAAGCAAAAAGGAGCAAAAAAAAAAAAAAATAGTGAAACATTCGGTTCTGGAGAAGTTTGGTGACCCACTGACAAACGAATACCAAATCAGTGATGAAATGTTTTTGCAACGAAATTGCAAAGAAACAACAACAACTTGAAGGAAACCTATCAAAAATGAGTAGAGAGAGAGAGAGAGAGAGAGAGAGAGAGAAAAGAAGATCCAAAATAAAGAAAAAAAAAAGGTAAAAAAAAAAAGATTTCATAAAAGCATCTATAAATAAATTTGTGAAATTTTTATTTTTTTTTCTCCCTTCCCCACCACTCCACTCTATTCGTTTAGTTCTCAAAATAGATGATGAAGGTGTCGTTTTTTTTTTTTTTTTTTTGGTTAGATTATGGATCGTTGACTACGGGACAGGTGATGTACCATAAATTATTCCTAAAACACACACACACACACACACACACACAGAGAGAGAGAGAGAGAGAGAGAGAGATTTTGATCTTATTTTTTTTCTTTTCAAATCCAAATCTCTCTTCTTTAATTCCTGTACTCTTTCCCCCCCCTCTCTCTCTCTCTCTCCTGTCGAATCCATAAATATCTATAGAAAAGAATGTTGAAAATCAAAAAATCAAAAAAAAAAAAAAATGTTTAATAATTCTGTTCAATGTGAACACTTCTCTTTTCTTTTATGTTACATCAAACATCAATCACTGTTGATTCGCTTTCTCTCTCTCTCTCTCTCTCTTTCTTCCATTGATTTAGAATAGGATTCATTTTGAAACCTAGCCATAGAAGAATTTCATAATCGAATCTTGAACATTAATCGAAGCTTTTCGAGATGAATAAAGATGAAGAAATTTTAACAAATTGTTGCTGTTGCTGTTGTTGTTGTTGTTGTTCCGATGTTAAATATGAAGATGATCGTTTCAATAAATCAGCGAATGCTATTTTGGATCCAAAACAAACGGATTAAATTCACTAAATGTATCGAAAACAAAAAAAAAAAAAAAAACAAAACAAAACAACAGCATTAATGACAGCTCAATGGTAAAATCTTTTGATGATTTTTTCTTTTTTTTTCTATGTGTTCGGAAACCAATAGGACAAAACAATAGAGCTCGAATAAAACAAAGCATCGAATAATCAATTACTATTATTATTATTATTATTATGTAAGAAGATAGAGAAATACGGAGAGAGAGAGAGAGAGAGCGTTTAAAAGTGGGAAAAATTTTCATCCAATAGATTGAAGTGGTAAGAGATAACAACACTAGCAACCAAAAAAAAAATAAAAAAAAAAAAAATGAAACGCTTTAGCTTACCTATTATCTTGAGAAAGCTTACCTATATGCTACGATTATCATCATCATCATCATCATCATCTTCATCATCAAAATAACATCATTTCGCTTTTGAACTAACGAGAGGCGAGAGAAGGGAAGAGAGAGAGGGGGGAGGGGGAAATCAACCACACAATCAGACCCAAAATAATTCTTCCTCTTTAGCATCCGTTCTTGTTTCGATTCCAACCAAACTTTAATTTGCTATAAGCTGTTGCTTTTTTTTTCTTTTTTTTTCTTTTTTTTTTTTTTTTGGTTCTCGCCAATGATTTCTTGTGATTTCATCGTTTCATCATTGATTGAATTGTTTCGAATCAAACAAAATAGTTGGAAAAAAAAACAATGATAACAATAATAATGCTGATGATGATAATAATAATAATAATAATAATAATAATAATAATTGTTTTCTCTAGCATCTTGATGGGTCTGAAAGAGAGAGAGAGAGAGAGAGAGAGAGAGAGAGAGAGAGAGAGATTTGGTTCTCTGAATTCGGTTTGTTGCAATAAATAGAAACCTAGAAACGAAGAAGAAGAAAAAAAAAAAAGAAACAAAATGCACGATGATCTTGATCATGATGATGGTGATGGCTATGATGATTATGATTTGGTTAGAAAGGGAAATAAAAAAAAAAAACAAAAACAAAATGCGATGATCAAAACTAACTGTCCAAAATTATACCCGTAACTCATCGGTTGTCTACAACAACAATAAGACAGCAATCAAGCAAGCAATCATGTATCTATTGTATCTATTTCGTTCTCGATCTCGAATACTTGAATTGATTCATTCCACTCAAAACAATTGATTCGGATCGGACAGTAACAATCAACAGTGACCAGAAAACATCAAAAAAAAAAAAAACATAAAAAAAAACGGACCGAAATTATCCTCATCAGCTTCACTGTGAACAAGATGATTGAATTTGATGATGTTAGGTAATGTTGGTCAGCATCTTGATGATACTGGTGGTGGTGGTGGTAATGATAGTGATAGCGGCGATGATAGATAATTTTAAATTGCAAATAATAATCGAAAGTAATCAATTCTCAAAGGTGAGTAGTGAGTGTGGAGTAACGTAACCTAACATTTGCTTAAAATTGAATTTTTTTTTTCTCTAAATTATTACCGAATTATTTTCAATCACTGAATTCAAATGCTTGAATACTATCGAAGATATCAAAAAAAAAAAAAGAGCTTTATAGAAGGACTAGAAATAGGTCTAGGTCCTACTCACTTCACTAATCAAAAGAGATTAATTTGATGAAATTTGGCAGTTGTGGAAATCAAGGTAATCTAATCGAAACATTATCGATTAAATTGATTACTCACCTAGCTATTTCAATTAAGGTAATTAATAAATTTTGTTAATTAATTAATCGATTTAGCTTACGATTCAATCCATAGATTTGATGGGAGAAAAAAATAAAATTCAAGGAAATAAAAATAGCTGATAATTTATTATGATTACGAAAGATTATTTGCGGCCACAAAATTAGAATATATTAATCGAGATTTAGAATTCAGAATACTTTGAATAATAATAATAATAATAATAATAATTCAGTTATTTTTTCGCAACATTACAAAAGAATAGAAGATTTGAAACAAATTTAAAAAAATCGACTGCGACTAAGTTTTTGGGAGAAAAAAAAAAGATTTTGTTTTAGCTATTAATTGTCACAACAAATTTCGAAACATTTGATTTCTTTTCTTTTTTTTTCTCTCTCATCATCGATACTACTAGGATCTTGTTGGAATGAATCCTCAAATCTAAAAGTTCTTCGTCTTTCCTTCGAAGTTTGATGTGCTTTGGATGATTTTGTTGCAAAGATCCCCTTAATCCTCTACAAGACACGAGACGCTTTTTTGAATCTTTTCCTTAAGTTACCCTTTGTTCTCGAAGGAAAATCTTTATTTTATCCTAGTGCCAAGTGTCTCAAGTTGGAAAGCCTCTGATGAGGTTTTTGATTGTACTGAAATCTATCTCTTTCTGAAATCTAACTCTGCTCTTACTGCAGTCGATCTCATCTAACTTGACCTAACTTAACTTAACCTAACCTAACCTTACCTGACCAAACCTAACTTCTCCTGTCTTAACTAGGCTTAGTTTAATTTGGCCTAACATAACTCAACTTGACTTAACCTTACTTAGCTTAGCCCAACTTAATTTTACCTAACTTAGCTGAGCTTAGTTTAACTTAACTTAATCTAACGTAGCCTAACTTAACCTAACTTAAATTTACTTGACCCGACTTAATCTCACCTGATTTAGCTGAGCTTAGTTTAACTCAACTTAACATAACCTAACTCAATTAAACTCAACTCAACCTCACTTAACTTAGCTTGACCTTACCTAACCTAACCTGGTCCCTATTGTAATTTATTGGTATCAGAATGAAATTTCGATCCCTTGAATAGCATCAATAAATTGATTGATTCAGATTGAATTTAGAAAAAATCTTTCCCATCGAATTGAAAAAACAATAACCATCAAGTGTTTGCTGTTGCATCACTCTCAATATATCTCTTCCACTAGATCGAAGGATTTTTCTAATCGAAATGGGCAAAAAAAATTTGCTCAATTTCTTTTTTTTTGTTCTTAATTAATTAATTTATTAATTCCACTTGTGGAAGGACTGTTTGGTTTTGATTTTGTTTCAAGTATCAAATACTTTCAACAATGTTTGAATGTTTGTGTTTGAAACATTTGGAAATGTTAGCAAACAAAATCCAAACTCAATGATTTTGATCAAACAGAGAGAGAGAGTTTGAAAGAGAGAGAGAGAGAGAGAGAGAGAGAGAGAGAGAGAGAGAGAGAGAGAGAGAGAGAGAGAGAGAGAGAGAGAGAGAGAGAGAGAGAGAGAAACGAACCACACAGAGAGATTAGAAATGTCCTCTTTTAAGATTACGATTGATTCAAAAATTACGAAACCAATTATTATGATTCAAACACCTAGAAAGAATTAAACTGCACAATACAAGATGAAAATTCGCAAATCCGTAAATCCATAAATCCGTCATTACAATTGTTTGTATTTGTCAATCTTCCAATTTGCGATCTAAGATTTATTAATAAATATTTTTTTTTCTTTTTTTTCGAAAAAAAATTTGAAAGTATATCGAATAATAATGCCGATGATGATTATGATGAAGATGAATCCTTCTAATGAATAAATGAATGAATGAAATAAAGATCATCATCAAGACGGATGATGGACGACGATTACGATGATGATGATGATGAAGGTAAAGATTGTTCGATCTAATTCCATTAGCATTGGCTCTAACAAACGAATCACTAATGAAAATTTCTCTCAGAATATTTTGATGTTTTTAATGACATTTATGTGATGAAGAGAATCTAATTCAAAACAACAGCAACAGCAACAGCAACAACCACAATACCACATTGAAATGTTTGGTCCAAATTTAGCACCAAAAATTTTAGTCTTCTTTTCGATGATGATGCACAAATCTAAACTGACTTGTTTTTTTTTCTATTTCGCCTTATTCAATTATTTATTTATTTCGATACGATCATCTTCATCATCATCATTTGACCATCATTCATTCTTCATTCATTCAATCGTTTGTTTTGTTTTTTTTTCTTCTTCTTCTTCTTCTTCTTCTACTACCTTAACCTCGACGATGTCCATTCGGAGGAGAGAGAGAGAGAGAGAGAGAGAGAGAGAGAGAGATGAAGATATTGAGAGATACATTATGGTTAGGTTTCTAATCAAAACAATCTCAACAATCTTTAGCTTTGAGATGATAAAATCTTTTGATGGATTCTCATCGCCTCTAATGAAATTGTTGAAATCGAATGAATTAATCAAAATTGAGATTATATTTGGATTCAGCTTAATATGATGGAGATGGCGGTGTTGATTCAAAACAGATAGAAGAAAACCGAACCAAAAGAATGAAACGAAAGCGAAAATAAATTTCTGTTTTGTTTTTATTTCAAAAAAAAATTAAAAAAACATCAAACCTCACTTTTTTCTAAATCATCAAAAAAATATTCGATGAATTGGGCCCTCAAATTTAAAAAAAAAAAAAATTCAAGTAAAAAATATCATTGAGGAGGGAAAAAAAAGTCGAATCTATTTAGATCTCATTCCGTAACCGCTCTCAAATCCGCAATCTTCGATCGAAGAGAATTGTGAAATTTTCATTTCAATAAATAAATAAATCTTTTTTTTCAAAAAAAAAAAAAAAAAAAAAAAAAAAAAAATGCTGAAATCTATGCATTTTTTTTTTCTTTTCATTTTTTAGTTTTCTTTAGTTTTTATATCTTAAAATTTATATCTCATTTCAATTTCAAATAAAATTTTAAATTCAAAACATAGATTGTTTGTTTGTGTTCGTTTGTGTGTGTGTGTGTGGGAAACATTTTTGGTCATTCGATGGAGAACAAAAAATTCAGCCAAGAGAGAGAGAGAGAGAGAGAGATTGGGACCCAATTTCGATTGATGATCTTCCAAGATGGATGTTAAAGTTCGATAATTTACAATCGATTAACTCTTGAGAAAAAAAATATTTATTTATTTATTTATTTTTTTTTTTTGCTTAGAATAGAATTAGAATCTTAAGAAATTTAATTGATATCGGATTGAAAACTAACAACAGACATCATAGACATCAATTGGTTGATGAGAACAAAAAAAAAAAAAAAAAAAAAAAAAAAGATGCAAAAAAACATCATCGATGACCACCAATGATTTGCGCTAGCCGATAAGAAATTCTTAATTCAAAATAAGGGCGCAAACGGTCTCTCTCTCTCTCTCTCTCTGTCTCTCTCTCTCTCTCTCTCTGTCTGTCTCAGGGCTCTCTCTTGATGGTTTTTTTTTGTTAGCTTATCGATCGAAATAGAAGTACCAATAGAATCAAGTGTTAGATAATAGATGATACCTGTTGTGTGTGTGTGTGTGTGTGTGTGTGTGTGTGTGTGTGTGGAGAGGTTATATTATCCCATACTTTACCCATCCATTTGATTCGATGATAAAAGTTCTCAAATTTTTTCTTTTCATTCTCTCTCTCTCTCTCTCCCTTGTTAAATCTAACTAAATAAATATTTATCTTTTCATTTTGCTTTCTTTTTTTATTTCAATTTCAATTTTCGATAGAATCTTTCCATTTCGATCGAATATCACACCTGTGTCGATCGTTTCGAATGAATTCGAAAAAATTCGCTCTCTCTCTCTCTCTCTCTCTCTCTCTCTCTCTCTCTCTCTCTCTCTCTCTCTCTCTCTCTCTCTCTCTCTCTCTCTCTCTCTCTCTCTCGTTTTTCCCTCAATAGCTTTCGATGATTTCTCTCTACCGAAAAAAAAAATCAATCAAATTAATACCTTTAAACTTCGTCAAAGATTAACCTTTCTCTCTCTCTCTCTCTCTCTCTCTCTACTCTAGTGCATCAATTGATCATTGGTGTTAGGTTTAGATTGGTTATTGAACTATTAAGAGAAAACTATCTTAAAGCAAAGAATCTTTCAATGATCGAATGTCAGTTGTTTATTTGATTTGATCTCATTTAAAAAAATTTTATTCTCAGAGAAAATTCTCAAAACCTCAAACAGCTTAATTCTTTCGCTTCGAATCTTGCTCTAATCTTTTTGTTTTTTTTTACTCAGCCTTTTCTCTCTCTCTCTCTCGCGGTTGGTCAAATCGATGGAAAATGCTCTCTACCCTCTCTACCTTTGAACGACAAACTACGATGGTTAGGTCGACTAGGATGATGAAACAAATCATCACCTTAGTGTTTGGCTATTCTGGAAGCGATGAAATAAAAAATTGATTTGATTAAATCTCTCTCTCTCTCTCTTCGCGCCCTCCATTCATTTCAAATAGGCTAGCTTTTTTTTTTCTTAGTGTTATTAATTAAAACGAACAATCCGAATCATCTTTGTTGTGTCTGGTGAATTTAGAATCAAAAAAAAAATTTATCCAAACTTAGCAAAAAAAAAAGCAAATTCAAAGATTCTAGACTAAGATTAGTTTGCGTTTAGAATCATATCAAATCTATCTTCGCTTAGCGCTAAAGATTCGATTCAAACATTGATTGGATTTCACTTATGAAGATCATTGTCTCTTCTCGAATTTCTTCTTTCCCTCTCTATCTGTTTCATTCTATATCAAATCATTGCTGAATGTTTGAATTTGTTGATGACCTTAAGGTCAACTCTTAATGAGCTTAAGTTTCGAGAGAGAGCGAGAGAGAGAGCGATCGCCATCATTAGCAACATCGATATCGAAGATCTCAACACTAGATCTAAGCATTTCATAATTTCGATCCAATTAGTTTCGATTCATAAAAATCATAAATGGTTTATGTTTTTTTTTCTTCTCTCTCTCTTCTCTCTCTTTCTGTGTGTATTAAATATCAGCATCACTATCGTTGGATGGTTTCCGTTTCGAGCACGAAGATCACCGTTCTATTCCACAGTGTTTGTAATGCTTAGAATGGAATAGAAGATCATTGGAAGTGAATGCATCTACATACAAAGATCGTTGTTCTCTGTCTCTCTCTCTCTCTCTGTCTCTTTCAAAACTAAACCTCATTTTTTTTGAAGCCATTTGAATGCTTCTATCAAACCTCGGTCGAAGAGATCGTCTTCTACTTCTTTTTCAAATTTTCATCGGATGGAAGGTAGATAGATACAAATATTCTCTCTCTCTCTCTGTTTCTATCGATTTTTGTTATCGGTCTATTTTACCAATAAAATTAGATTATATCAGATTATATAAGCAACAGAAAATTGATTTCAAGGAAAAAATCTCCTCAATAAATAATGTTCCATCAATGTTCAATAGCATCGTATCTGCGATATTGATTTCGATGATTGTAATCATGACGTTAAGATATGAAACAATCTTCTTTGGGAGATAGACGAACACGGCTAGGATCAATCGGATCGTAGTTAGTCGAATTGCGAACGAAATCATGCAGCTGTATACACTTTTTTTAAACTGTAGAGAACCTCGCCTCTAGTTTGGAAATCTCTTTCGGACCTTGCTGATATATCCGTTTAGTTTCTCTTTCTCTCTCTCTCTCTCTCTCTCTTTCTCTCTGTGTTGCGCTTCTCTTCTCTTCTCTTCCCTTCTCTCTCTTTTTTTAACAAACGATGGATTTTTCTATCTATCCGTTGAATTGAATTTGCTTTCCAAAAAAAAAAAAAACTGTTGTCGAGAGAGAGAGAGAGAGAGAGAGAGAGAAAGCCGAATGTGTATTCATCGCTCGAAGCATTCGAAGCATTGCTGCTTGGTTGTTGTTGTTGGTTATTTGTATTTTTTCATTCACTCTCCAATTCAAAACGTTCGATTCAACGGAAAAAAAGTGTCTGTATATTTTTTTTTTTTTTGAAAATGTTGTAAAAATCCCTTAAAAAGTTTCAAAGATAAGTTTGTGTCTAATGTGTACGGTTGTAATGAAATGTTCGTTTTCTGTGTGTGTGTGTTAGTCTATTAATGTCCGATGGCAACTCATCAAAAATCAAAACATCAAAGCGAGCCAGAGAAGACCTCAGAGTGAATTCTTGTTTCGGACCTGATGATTCTATGTTGATTGATCGAATCTTTAACTTGATTTCATCATCGTCATCCTCAAATATAGCAAATCATTGATTTCTCTCTCTCTCTCTCTCTCTGTTCTCGAATCACTTTTTTTGGGATTTTTATCAATCAAGAATCAAATTGAATGAATGGAATGAAGATTAGTGAACATATTTTTTTTGCGATCTGATGTTTGTGTTGTTGTTGTTGTTGTTGTTTTGATTTTGATGGAATTTTTTTTTTCGCAATCAAACATTTCATTATCATCGAACCATCATCATCATCATCATCATCCTATTATTGAACAATATTAGCAATATTTGTTATTGATTGATATTAATACAGCTTAAAAAGAGAAGAGTAAGTTTGGAAGATTAATTTATCTTTTTTAAAAGAATTTCATAAATGAAATGGAAGAGAGAGAGAGAGAGAGAGAAACGAAGAAGAAGGAAAGAAGTAGAGTAGGAAAGAGAATCCAACAATAAATGTTCCATCAACATTGATTGATCCATTCTGAATGAATCTTTCCTCTTCTTCTTCTTCTTCTTCTTCATTGTCAATCGATCAAGATCAATCTACCTCTCTCTCTCTCTCTCTCTCTCTCTCTCTCTCTCTCTCTCTCTCTCTCTCTATGTGTGTGTATGGTTGATCGTTTAGCAAATCAACCTGTTGATTGTTTTATTTTCTATGATCCATTATGAATTTATCATAGCCAAGTTGTTAATAATATTTCAATTCAAATGAATCGATCCACCATCATTGGATCTTTTTTTTTGGATTAAAGGAATCGAGCTATTGAGTACGAGTATATCCGAACATCTCTTTAATCTTTGTGATCGCATATTTCAACATTGAACATATTCTCATCTTTGTTTTTTTTTTTTTTTTTATTCAAATTTCTTTTTGCGATTAACTTTTGCGTCTCTCGATCGAACAGAGAGAGAGAGAGAGAGAGAGAGAGAGAGATAATCTCTTTTCAATGTTTTTAATCGATGAATTATTCTCTCTCTCTCTCTCTCTTTGTTGTTGCAATCCTTTGAAACTTTACTTTGATTGTTTGAGATAAATCAAAAAGGGAACAAAAAAAAAAAAAAAAGCAAACATTTTTTTAATGAAACAAAATAGCAAAAAAAAATTGTTCGATTACAAACAATCTAATGTTTTTTTTTAGGGGAAAAAGATCGCCCGGCGCAATTAAATTTGCCAATACATATTCAATGTAACGGTAGTTGAAGTTTTTTTCAATGAAACAATAGAGAGAGAGAGAGAATCCAAACGCAATCATTTTTTTGAGCGATCAGAACTAAACAAAAATTTTTCAAATGGAATTTTTTTTTTTGTTTTTAGGTCCGAATCTTTTCTAATCAAAATTGTAATTAAAGTTTGAGTGTTAGAGTTATTTCAATAAATAAAGCCATATCGCTTTCATTTAGAAAGCTTTTTGGTACAGATCGAATTGTGAATTTCGGTATTTTGAATTCCAAACATTCCTCTCTCTCTCTCTCTCTCTCTCTCTCTCTCTCTCTCTCTCTCTCTCTCTCGCTCGCTCTCGAAACGAGAAATTTATAGAATTTTCTTTTTTTTTTTTTTTGTTTTCTGCTACTAATCTGTTCAGAATGCTTTCAGTAGGATTGCCTTCAAGCAACAACGATCGATGGAACGAATAGAAATTGTTTTTCTCTCAATTTCATTCTCAAATATCGATTCAAAAAAAAAGCAGGTATCAATCTTCATATCGAATTTCTTAGTTGCATTTATTTATCCAACTGTCTGTTTTGATTATTATTACTAGTATTATTATTATTATTATTATTATTATTATCATTATGATTGTTATTCCATCCGACTAGATTCTATATGCTAATGTTCCATACTGTTTGTGTATGGTGATGGTGGGTTTCCGTTCTCTATTTTTATTTATTATTATTTTTTCATTTTTTTTTTTTTTTGATCTCAAAACTCTCTCTCTCTCTCTCTCTCTCTCTCCTATCGGGTAATAGATCTCCTTTTCTACTTTTTTTTAATAGTTTCGATTCGTTTTTTGCAATGATCGATATGTTTTATATTGGTATATCTTTGATTTGTTATCGATGTGAGATGTGTTCACCTTAGAGAATCTTTAGTGAACAAGAAAAAAAAGAAGGAAAAAAAAAAAGAAAAAAATTCAATATTTCCTCATCGATTGTTTTATTACCTTATTATTTACTACCATCACTTCTCTCTCTCTCTCTCTCTCTCTCTCTCTCTCTCTCTCTCTCTCTCTCTCTCTCTCTCTCTCTCTCTCTCTCTCTCTCTCTCTCTCTCTCTCTCTCTCTCTCTCTCTCTCTCTCTCTCTCTTTCTTTCATTCTTTCATTCTTTCATTCAATTTTTCTATACTCTATCAATCAAAAAATTCAATTCAATTTTGATCGAAAGAAAGATGAGAGATTGGGGGCAGAAGAAGAACCTATTCTTTTCTGAAGAGAGAGAGAGAGAGAGAGAGAGAGAGAGAGAGAGAGAGAGAGAGAGAGAGAAAGGTTTGTTTGTTTGTTTGTCTGTTTGTTTGCAATGATTTCAACGATAGAAATAGAAAGATGTCATCTAAATAGTTTGTTCTATTTTGTTCTGTTAGATTTTGATTTTTTGTTTGAATGCTTTTTTTTTTCTTCTCGATCTCTGATATCTCTACCTTATGCGTGTGTGTGTATGAGTGAGTACAAATATTTCATGCTTAGATCGTGATGTTAAGATTTTATTTATCATTCAAAGGGCTTGAGAGAGAGAGAGAGAGAGAGAGAGAGAGAGAGAGAGAAACAATTGCATCAACAATTATTTATTTATTTATTAACCAAACAGATTTTTGATTTTTCTATTTCTAACCTAAAGATTGGATTTTTTGAAGATCAAAGATAGAGAGAATGAAACAATGACATTGATTTGTTTTGTTTTGTTTTGTTTCCATTTGTTTCGGACAAAATAATTTTCAAACTTTTTTTTCTTCTTCTTCTTCTTCTTCTTCTCGAATCCTATTTTTAAAGCTCAACAATTTATGTGTGTGTGTGTGTGTGTGTGTGTGGGAGTATAGGTCCATTAGATCTCTCTCTCTCTCTCTCTATTCTATTGTATTGTACTGTATTGTACTGTATTGATTTTTTTTTTTGACATCACTGTGTGCTGTGTGATACAATTTTGGATCCATTTTTTGAAATGTTTTCAATGTCGTACAACACAATTGACTCTGAAATTGATTGCCATCTATTTGGGATGACAAGGAAGGTGGAGAGGGGCGGGGGAATTTTGTTGTTTGTTTCAAGTGGAAAATTACATCGAAAACCAATTGTCCAGGAGGTTGGAGATTTTTTTTTTGCGCGCGCGAGGCGTTTTCGATTTCATAATTCTCTTCTTCTCATTGATTTGGTTTTGTGAAAAAAAATCTTCAATCACTTAACTTTAGGGTTAGGTTTGAGCCGGAAGCCTAATTTAAATCAAATTTTATTTGATTAATTTTATTTTTCTTTTTTTTTTTTTTTTTTTTTTTTGGATTAGAGATAAATTTTCTGAATGAATACGATGATGCATCGCATTCGGCTAATTCTAATTCGAATGTTTGCATTCAAATTACGGAAGCTTTTGAATCGAAAGCATCAAATAGGATTCCAAGCTTTAAACTTAATCTTTAAGATTACTATTCTATCCAATCGATTTGTTTTTTTTTTTGTGAATTTCTTCAAGTAGGCCAAAATTTAGAGATTCGATCTTAAGATCCGCTCTTATCATCAGAAAAATCTTGAAAACATTCTAATAGATTGATGTTTAATGTTTGATGTTCGATGATGATGATGATACACTAATCATCGCCATCGTCATCATCATCAAGATGAAGTTAACATCATTGAAGATCATCGCATGAGGATTATAAAATATGATGTGGTTAAAGCGATTTAATCTTTGCCTGTTATTTCGCTGTTATTTATTGATTTATGTATTGCAATGTAATGATAACCGAAGATTGTAGATCCTATCTCTCTCTCTCTCTCTCTCTCTCTTCCTTCCTTCCTTAGAGGTTTCTCTCAAATCTAAGAAAGATTTGAAGCCAATCGTTTTTTTTTTTATTCAAACATCACACCAAATCAAACTTGAAGTATGGTGTTGTCGTTTCCCCCTCCCTATGAATTCATTTCACAAACACTTCCGTAGATCAATGAGAATCTATTTTCGATGGCGTTTGAACAAACCTGACAAAAAACAATTAAATTGATCAATAATGTGTGAGAGAGGATACCCCTTTTTTGGTTTTCTTTTTTTTTTTTAATAGCGATCATAGCGATCTTTTATTTCTAATCAAACTATTTTCGAAATGAATAATTTGCTTTGGTTCGAAGAATTCGCCTATTTGAAAGAAATCGGTTAATTTTTTACCGCTTTGAAGATTTATTGTCGTCTCTATTCTATAGGAAAAAGAGCGATGCTTTGAATATGATGAAAAAAAAGGTCAATCTTATCGCTTCAAGCTATTTTCAGTCAAGATTTTTCTTCTTCTTCTTCCTCCTCCTCCTCTTTCTTCTTTTTGATTTGTGTCTGCGAAACGTTTTTCTATCGCTTCGAACGGAAAGAACGAAACCATTCGGTTCGGTTTAAGAATTGAGAAAAATGAGAAGGAAAAAAAAATTTTTTTTTTTCAACCCAAATTTTCAAGTTCTTAAATTTGCTCTTCGATCGTTCCAATCATTGTTGTTCGACTAGTTTTCTTCTCTCTCTCTCTCTCGCTGGCGGTCGTTGTCCATCTCATTTCGATTCCTTAACCAAGTCCGGTTAGACGTTCTTGGCGTGTTATCCTAACAGAATGACTTACTGACTGATTGACTGGCTGACTGACTGACTGATTTGTTCGATCGATCGATCGATCAAGATACGAGGAATAAACAGACCCGAAAATCAGAAGAAAAAAAGAAAGGAAGTAGAAGAAAAAAAATATTCGAAAGATATAGATTTGATTGATTGATTTGATGATATTGATGGTGGTGTTATTATTATATACACCACCGCCACCATCATCATCACCATCACCAAGACGACGATATATTATTATCCAAATTCTATATTTATTACCTTATACATTCTAGATCATCAAAAAAAAAAAAAAAAAATTCATAGGTTTTTTTTAATCAAAAAAAAAATGGCCTAAAATTAAATATGAAAAAAAAGCGATTCGTTTGTTGTTGTTGTTGTTGTTAGATCTGTGAATTATCTTACCTTTTTTTTCACATTCCATGGTCGCTATTTTTTTTTTTTTTTTTTTCATTTCTATTTGCTAGCCAGAAAACAAGTAGAACTGTTTCTAACCTCACAGCTATTGTTATAGAGGTTTATGAGGCTAGCGAAACAAACAGATAAATAAACTTCGAAAGATAGTAAAAAAAAAATAGACATAGACCTCATTTCAAAAGTTTTCGTTGCCCTTTTTACGCCCACGTTCTATTCTAAGGTTCGGATTTTCTTTTTTTTTTTTTCTTTTTCTTTTCTTTTTGCTTCTATTTTGATTGAGAGCTACGAACTGCGAATCTATTCTTCAAGAATAGATTACAATAGGATTGAGATTTTTTTTTCAATTGAGAAGAGCCAAACGCCAAACGCGATTCGAGCAAGAGCTTTGTTTTCTCATCGAAAAGCAATGAATAAATTTCAACTAAATTGAAACAGCGAATTTAGCTGATAATTCTACAATGCTCTTTATTACCAAAAATCGATCAGTTTTATATTAAAATTTTAAAAGAGTTAATTCAATCAATTTAAATTAATTAGAAGTTTGTTCAATAAGCGATTTCAGCATCAGTCGGCCTTAATCCATTATGACATCCTCCCGTTTTTTAAAAATCGAAATCGACACTCGTTCTCTTCGATAGCTTCATCTTTAAAGATCTTTGACTTTTCAGCTAAATCGAAACAGCGAATTTAGCTGATATTTCTACAATAGTTTTGTGAATTTTTACTAGTTCTCATTTACCGGAAACTACGGTAAGTTGGTTGCATATCAAGGCTTGATGTAAACGCTGAATTTTACGTGTCAGGGCCAAAGATTTTGACTTGATCGAAGATTCTTCTTCCATATTAACCAAATATCACAAATACGACAAGATTAGATAAAATTTGAAATTGTTACGACTTATTGAACGGAAATAAATGAACATGTGGATTCAGTCATCCTACTGACTTTTCAACTAAATTGAAACAGCGAATTTAGCTGATAATTCTACAATGCTCTTTATTACCAAAAATCGATCAGTTTTATATTAAAATTTTAAAAGAGTTAATTCAATCAATTTAAATTAATTAGAAGTTTGTTCAATAAGCGATTTCAGCATCAGTCGGCCTTAATCCATTATGACATAAATTTTCATCCAAAATTATCTCGTTTTCGAATATTATATTATCGTTTTGATTTTTTTTTCTCCTCGTTCCGTCCAAAAAAAAAAAAAAAGAAAAAAAAACCTCACCAATCGATACGTTGTTGTGGTGCCAATCCTAAAAGTGATTCCCTTCGAACCTCGATTCGCTCGTCGTTTGTCTCTTTCATCGAGAACGAATAGGCTTTTGGATTTCATTCAATGGGCCTAAATCTATTTTGTTCTCTCTCTCTCTCTCTCTCTCTCTCTCTCTCTCTCTCTCTCTCTCTCTCTCTCTCTCTCTCTCTCTGTTTTGGAGAACATCAAAATATAGATGATGGAATTCTGCTAAAATTTTTATTTCCAAAACCTAACCCTAACCCTAACCTATCGCTTCACAAAAAAAAAATGGTTGCGTATTCTAAATTTCAAATACCGATATCGAACAAGAAAGCTATTCTATGTTTCAGATATGCATTCATTGCTATTCATTTTATGAGACTGACTATAAAACATTGTGAATATCATAGACTTATTTGATTCTATCGCTATTGATTCAGCATCCGAATCAGCAATCAAATTCAAAGCTTTTATAGCTTTTTTAGCTTTCCGATTGAAAAAAAGAGAGAGAGAGAGAGATTCCATTCTATTGATGAAATTTAGAGCAAAAATTTGGTTAAAATTATATTTCTCAAAAACAAAACAAAACAAAACAAAAAAATTTGTTTTCAAATGAATCATTCGATTTTGAAATCGGTGTATCTATATTTAAATAAATTGATGATGATGATGATGATGCTGGTGATGATGATTGTCCTCTAGGTTCTAGATGATTGCATCCTCTCCCTTCGCCTCGTCCCCTTTCTCTCTCTCTCTCTCTCTCTGTCGAACGGAAATCAAAGTTTCCTCTTTTTGTTTCAATCGATCACATTTGATCGCAAAATCTTCCTGATTTGATTTCGATCGAAATCGAAACCAAAAAAAAAAAAAAATGAAAATAAAAAAAAATCTTTCGGTCATTGAAATCTCTGAAGGTCTATCTAGGATATGAAAAATACTGTATGGATTTTAAATGTATTTCATTGAAATTTTATAATTTTTTTGTATTTTCTGATGATGACATATAATATTACAATTTCAAGTAATTTTAGCTTCTATGTGTTGTGTAGTGTTGTGTTTGTTCCCCTCCCCTCCCCCTCCCTCCACAATTCTTTTGATCTACGATCAGATTTTGAAGCGAATCAAGAATCCATTCATTCAACCAATGAAGTGTTTGGAAAGATTCCTTCTTTCTTTCCCTTTTCTTCTTCCTTTCCACATTTATTTCAAATTCTCTTTTGAAACTTTTCTCGTTAATTGACAATATGGATTGAAGTTTTAATTTCTTCAACTAATCTTGATCGATTGTGTTAGAATAAATGAGCTGTTTTAATGAATTTTGTATTCCACTAACAAACCTTAACCTAACCATCTGGAAGAAAAGCATACGCCCAACGCTTGAATGTTTTTCTTTTCTTTTCGCTTCTGAAATTGAACTAGATTATTGTGATGAAATTAATTTCTCTTTACACTTTTCTCTTACGAAGAGAAGAAGAGAAAAATTTTGTTTCGTTTCGTTTAGGATTTAAAAATACTTTCACATTGAATTAGAATTAATCTCTCTCTCTCTCTCTCTCTCTCTCTCTCTTGGAATTTGTACATTGAAGTTTTTTTTTCCTTTTAAGAGTCTTTCGAAAGACACAGAAAGAGAGACAGCATCGAAAAAGATTTCTATTGCATTTCTACCAGCTCTTGGCTATATCGGTTCTATATTTCGAACGAAAGAATTCTGAGAGAGAGAGAGAGAGGAATAATTTTTTTTTTTTTCGCCATCCATCAAACTGTATCTTCGGTTGCAATCGAAAGTCATCGTTTCGTTCACTCTCTCTCTCTCTCTCTCTCTCTCTCTCTCTCTCTCTCTCTCGTTTTTTCTCTGTTTTGTTTTGTTTTCGTCGAAACATTCTCGCTTCCGGTCTTGAAATGTAATTTTGGTTTTTCTATTTTTATATTTCATTCCGCATCGAGAAAAAAAAAATAAAAATTTTCTTTCTATTTCCTATACCAATTTTGCATCGATTCAATTGATTACTAATTAGTTTTTTTTCTAATTTATTTATTTATTTACTTTTTGACTCAGAGATTTGATTGAATCAAAAACGAAATTAAACTTGCTTGTGAAATAAAAAAAAAAAAAGAGCCGATATTAGGCACCACCAGCGAAGACATTCGTCAATTATGCAGCCTCCTCGACAATCGACAAAACGTGGCCTTTTGATCGAATCGAATTCTGGCATCACCGATCAACAGCTCAATGAATTGATCCATCAAACAGAGCAGATAACTGATCACTATGATCTAGATAAAGATTACTTTGCTCGGTAAGTTTGATTGTTTTTAGATTTATTCTCTTCTTTCTCTCTCCCCCTCCCCCCTCTCTCTCTCTTTCTAGCCCTTCTAAATTCTAAGTTTGAGACATTTTAATGAATCAGTCATTTACAGTTTTGTTCTTGTGGAGGGGAACATCTGTGATTCTCATTGCAGATCTGATGTTTGATTGTTTTACAAGCAATCGACAACATCTGAAATCAATCAATCCATCCCCAGTGTCTGTCTGTGTGTGTGTGTGTGTGTGTAAATGTATGTGTGTATGTCCATCTCTAAATGACCACCGATTTTCGTTTTTAAAAACACTTCGTTGGAGAGAACGCGTGACACGACATTCGGTCATCGTTTTGTTTGGTTACCATATGGCGTTTTTTTTTTTTTTTTGTTTGAAAGCGCTAATAATTTTTGCTTCTATTGCTATTTGATCTCTCTCTCTCTCTCTCTCTCTTAATGACAGCTTTCGCGTGTCTATACGATGTACAGATTCTAAGATCGATGTACTATGGTAACGAAAGAAAGAAAGAGAGATAGAATCGAAAATTTCCGGTTTATTTATTTGATTTTGTTTTTTTTTCTCTCATTTCTGTGACAGTATTGCATCAGTAGACAGCCGACATATATATAGTCCTTGAAAATACCAAGTCGATTCGAAATTGAACGAAACAAATCCCAAAAAAAAAACTTTAAATGATTATTAATGAAGGATCAACAAGAGAGAAGAGAGCGAGAGAGAGAGAGAGAGAGAGCAACAGCTTTTCATATTCTTCTCGGAAAGAGATGTCATTTTTTTAGCAAAAAAAAAAAAATTTCACAACGAACTTATCATTTTGAGTGAGCCAAACATAGAACTTTGTTTAGAACACACACACACACACACACATTTCAAATTATTACAATTCAAATTGATTTAATTAATCTAAGAAGAGCGACAAACACTTTGAGATTTACTCTCTATGAATTCATAGAGAGAGGCATGTTTTGAGGCATTGAAATTTCATTTTTACACCGATTTTCAATTTTCGAGCTAAAGAATAATCGAAGTTTTCGGAGTGAGAAGAAATTTCAGAAGAGAGATTTCATTTCATCGAAATACGAAACTAATTGAATTTCAAAAAGGGGGGGGTAGCGAGAAATGAAAATTAAAATAAAAAAAAAAATACTCTTTTGTTCTGATTCCATTTGTGTATTACTTTGTCATTTGGAAGATTTTTTTTTTCAATGATTCGAATGATTCAATGATTCGAATGATTCAATGATTCGAATGACGACGTTCGAATTGTTCGTTGATTGTGTCGTCTCTATGATTCTCTCTCTCCCCCCCCCCTCTCTCTCTCTCTCATTCTAGGATCGGAATTTTTTCTCAAAAAATCGAAAAAAAAAAACTAAGATTTATTCATTCATTCACAACTGAAAAAGTTTTTTTATGATTCTTTCATGAGAATTTTTCTCTCCTCTCTACCTTACTTTTGGTATTTTTCCAATCAAATTTTCGAAAAAAATATGCGCTCTATTTAACGCGTTCACGCGTTTATCGATGATGAATTTCTTTGATGAAATTTTTTTTTGTTTTTTTTTTTTTCGTTTTTTTTTCATCTTCATCAAAGGTGTGTGGGTGTTTTGTCTCCTATAGTTTTTTCTTTTTCTCATTTCTTACTTGAAGAGTACATTTAAGAGAAGAAATTTGTTTCCATCTCTAAACAGATTAGAAATGAATAAATGAATAAATGAATGATCTGTTTATTCTAATTCTTATCCCGAAATCACGTGATCCTTAAGATCCTTAAGAACTAAATCCGTAGCTTTTTTAAAACGCTTCGATAAGTTTCTCCATATTTGTATTTTTGTTGAGAAACAAAAAAAAAAAAAAAAAAAAAAAAAAGAAAAATGAAATGTTCTCTCTTCCAACAAGAAACGGATGTATCGATTTCTCTATCGGAAGGAATCCAATTCTTTTGTTTTTAGATTGAAAATGAAGAAGAATAAGAATTGGCAATCTCTTCCATTAGATTCTTTTTATAGGCAATTTGTGTTGAGACGTTTTCTTTTTTTTTTTCAAAAATTACCAAAAAAAAGCCAAATGTGTACTCTTTCCACATTCGAGAGAATCGAGAGATAGAGAAATGAATCGTTAAGGGGAGGGGAGGAGAAGGGCGAAATCGATCCATCTCATTTTTTTTCTAAATTCGATCAAGAAAAAGATTGTTTTTGTTTTCAATTTGACGTTATGAAAAAAAAAATTTCAGCCTTTTTTTTTCGTTTTCGTTTTCGTCGATGTCGTTTTCAATGGTTTGTTCCAAATCGAGAGATTACTATCACAGAGAATCAATATAAATTTGCTCTAGATTGAGAGAGAGAGAGAGAGAGAGAGAGAGAGAGGAAGCACGCGAGATTGTATCAACAAAGTTTGATTTGAACGAAACCAAAAAAAAAAAAAAAATGAAAGGTAAATTAATCAAATGAAGTATTCGAAACGATTGTAAGAGTCAGAGAAAAAAAGGGTGTAATTCACTCAATGATTGATAGATTGATGGATTAGATAGAAGAGGAGCCCAGAAATGAATTTCTCTCTCTCTCTCTCTCTCCATCGATTTACCGTTTGTGTGGATGGAAAATAGAGGAATTTGTGAAAAAGGAATCTCAATCCTAATATTTTAAATTCTCGTTTTCAATTCTGTATTCTATTTGAATCTTTTTTTTCAATTCGAGACTATTGCAATATTCGATTGAAACTATTTGTTTGGATAAATTTATTTCACTCAATCGTTCCGCTCTTGTTGTTGTTAATCAATCAAAATTTGTTGTTCGAAAGGTAAGATGAAAATCTGATGATCGGTGATGAAATATGATAGATTGAGGGGAGAAAAAACTATTTATTATATCGAAAATTATGTAATAGGCAATCTCTCTCTCTCTCTCTATCTCGCTAGAGAGATTATAGCTAGGATTATTATCTTTTTTTTCTCTCTCTCTCTCTCTAATCCAACAATTTATTCAATCCAATATTTGTTCAACAATTTTGTTCTATTTGGATTTGTTCGATATCAAATTATAAAGTATCTTCCGATGCTTCCGTTCTCTCTCTTTCTCTCTCTTTTTTTTCGATTTTTTTAAGAGATTACAATCGATAGAGATGGATTAGATTAGATATCGCAACCGATTTCCGGTCAGATTTGGAATAGCGGTTGAATTTGTGTGGCGGAATTTATGATTTTATCTCTCTCTCTCTCTCTCTCTCTCTTTGAGACAATCTCGAAATTTTAAATTCATTGGAAATTTCATGTTCAGCAATCATCGATTGTTGTGGAATGATTTATTCGTGAAATTTGTTATTATTATTATTATTATTCCAATTATTCATTATTCGACACCGAACAATGAAACATTTTTTATCTTCTCCTTTTTTTTTCTCTTTTTCGCCATCTTTTCTCTGGTCCCTATTGCTGTTTTGATTGGTCCTATTGTTTTGTTTGTTTGTTTGTTTGTTTTTTTTTTGCGATAAAAAAAATTTCTTCCCTTTCCAATCGATTTGATCTAGAATTATCTTCTAAGAGATCTATCTTTCATTCCAACATTCAGATCTCTAAGATCTCTAGGATCTCTAGGATTTGTTTTTTTTTTTTTTTTGATCAAGCAGACTCTATTATGTCTCAAGGATTCTATCTCTAAAACTTCTGTCAATATTTTTTTTTTTTTTTGAGATATTATTATATGCAATTAGCGAATTTTATTGAATGATGCGATGCTAAACAAACAACTAAAAATTAAATTCATTTCTCATTCCCTTCGGAACCAGAGAGAAATGGAATGGCGTAAAATAATAGGATTGAGGTTGGAGAAAAAAAATGGGGGAAAAAATCTTCCGAATGAAAAGAATACCAACGAAGAGAGAGAGAGAGAGAGAGAATAACCAAGAGAAACAGGTGGTTTTGTTGTCTCGATTGTTTGTCGCCAATTATTATTATTATTATTATTATTGCTATTCCAGTAGTGTTATTGTTTCGGTTCAAATAAAATACTAGAATGGCTATAGTGAATGAATTTTTTTTTTAATTTTGTTCTCTCAGAAAGTAAAAAAAAAGAAAAATGAACGAATGAATGAATTATAGTCGTTTTTTTTTTGCTTTTTAGGCCGTTTGGTTTCTCTATCGTGTTCCTATTCGAAGAATGCAAGGAATCTACTCCTCTTCTTTAGTCGTTCTTCTGTCTTTGTTATGGCTTTCTGTTGTATTGTTTCAGGTGTAGAGCTCGAGAGTGAGAGTGAGAGAGAGAGAGAGAGAGAGAGAGAGAGAGAGAGAGAGATTAAATTACGGAAAAAAATTTTGTTTTTTTTTTGTTCTGAATTTTCTCAAGAACCACATTTCCTTGTCGCCAAATTTTTTTTTGTTATTTCTCATTGAATATTCGAGAGTTGTTGTTGTTGTTGTTTTTTTTTCTGTGGTTTCGATTTTGATGAAACCTCTCTCTCTCTCCCTCCCTCCCTTCCGAACGTTGATGAAATAAGCTTAAGCGAAAAAGGAACAAAACAAAAAAAAAAAAAAGATTAACCTAACTGCTGATGAGAAAATTCACATCGGAAAAAAAATATATTTCTATGCCCATTTGCTGCGATGAAAAGCGAAGAAGAAGAAGAAGAAGAAAACTAAAAATTCCGAAATTCGTACCAGAGAAGAGGGAGGGAGAGAGAGAGAGACAAACAATCATAGACTATTGAAATGAATCGAAGCGAATGAAAAATTTACATTTTTAATCCAATTTATTTGGGTGAAACAAAAAAAAAAAATAAAATAAGGGCCCATCATCACTTGTTGCTCTCTCTCTCTCTCTCTCTCTCTATCGCAATCAGACAATCATTCAAGTGGGGATTGAATCCAACCGAAACCTTTCGAATCCTCTTTAGTTTTAGATGCGAAAAAAAAGAAAAAATTTTTTTTTTGATTCGGTTTGATTTAATACATTTACGATTCGATTACACCTCGAAGTGAATTTGATCCGATCTAATCTAATCTAATCTCAATCGATCAATATTTTCGATTGTAGTTAGGGATTTATAGTAGTAGTTTGAGGTTACGAAGTGTTTGTGATATAAGTTTTACCCCCTCCCCCTCCAAAAAAAATTAAACTTCAATTTTGAAGCACAATCCAAAAGTTTGATTAAAAAGACTGCTATTATCAAACATTGAGAGTTTGAAACTTCTAGGTCAATTTCATTGCACACCTTCATCATCACCTTTCTTTTTTTTTTTTTTTTTGGTTTATCTTTTTTTTATTTTGTTTTATGTAAGAAAATAATTACCTCACAACTAATTAATTCTTCTCAATATTATATTAATACCTTCTCTCTCTCTCTCTCTCTCTCTTACTTTGAATTACCTGTGTGAATGCCTTTAATTATTGCACTGATGTTGATGATGTTGGTGATGTTTTGTTCATCAAAACCAAATTAAGACATCATTTGAAAGTTTGAAAAAATTTTTCAATCTATTTCAATTCTCATTTCTTTTCCACACAAGCAATGTTTATTTTTTTTTTTTTTAAGCAACGTTCATTTCTCTTCTCTCCATGATAAAGATCAACTAATGAGAAGCAATTGGATTGATGCAATCGATGCTTTTTTGGATTGGATTTTTTTTTTGATGTTGGGTTATTTTTTGCTCTCGTTAAGTTTAGCTAAACCTAAGCTCTAAGCTATTAGGTATCTGAACGAACATTTGCTCAAGAGAGAGAGAGAGAGAGAGAGAGAGAGAGAGAGAGAGAGAGAGAGAGAGAATAATCTAATTATATTTTTGTTTCCAAGAGATCTAATCTTAGCAATGTAGAATCGAATTTTTTGTACTTAGAGAATTGGATTTGTAATGACCAGTGAGAAAATGAAGTGAGGCAAAGAGACAAAGAAAAACAAATCTTTTAGATTATAAATTAGATTATATTTTCGATCCAAAAATGATTCAAATTCCCCTCCCCCACCTTCCTTCCCCAATGTTTCCCTAACAATACTCATATCAAAAACTTATCGATGAACTCGAAAACTCGTACAATTTTGCAATTGGATTGGATTGGATTGGATTGGATTAGCCTATCCAATTCGATTGATCCAACGCCGTCTTTTTTTTTGTTCGATTATTCTCATCGAAATTGAAGTAGGAAAAAAAACACTATTAAAAATATTGCAAGATGTTGTTTGTAGATCCGACCACCAGACTAGCCAAACAAAAGAGATTGAATTCACTTTGATCTACAATCTCTTTGGCCTCTCTCTCTCTCTCTCTCTTTGGAGCGCTCAAACACAAAGCGATGCTCTCTTCAAATGCTCTTTGGAGCTCTCGAAAATCGATTTTCGTTCGAAACAAAACGTAACAAATTTCGTAGATAATTGATCTTCTCTCCTTGATCTTGAATCGTTCCAAAAAAGAGAGAGAGAGAGAGAGAGAGAATTCGCTGTATCTGAATCTCTTGCAAATTATATTTTGTTTTAATTACTCTTTTCTCTGTCTCTCTCTCTCTCTCTCCCTCTTATCTAACAAACCTTTTTTATGTTATCTTTTTGATCTAAATTTTCTCTTTTTTATATGTGTTGTATTTGTTTCTTGCTTTTCGTTCCAAAACAAATTTTTTTTTTTTGAAATTTTTGCACTCGAAAATGTTTTGCTTGTAACAACCAATATATGCTTTGTTGTTTGTAGGAAACTTTTTAAAGATTAGTTTTTTTTCACGTTTTTTTTAATTTCTATTTTGTTCTGTGTAATTAGTGCAAAAATAAAATAAAAAACAATTCCTCCTCCTTTCACTGCCATTTGGTTCCTCTCTCTCTCTCTCTCTCTCTTTCTATTGCAATTATTTTTATTTCAAATTATCTTGCTATAG